>CM067167.1:115048706-115082869 GCA_034093135.1 Erigeron breviscapus
TCACCATCAACGTCGGAATACAAATCCTAATCGACCCCAAAAAACCGACCACCCTAATTTTCCATGTGTTGCCAAGCACTACGACGGGTTTTTTCCCCCGATGTGTCATCAATCACCGCCGCCGCCATAGTTATTTTTTACTAATTCTGACCAAAACCCTATATCCACCACCGTTGAAACATTAGGCAGCCACCGGGACTCTGAATCTGCTTCCTCTCCAAATCTATCATTCGTTAAGAAAAAATGCGGAATATTTCCGGCAACTGCACCATTGCCGCCTTCTTAGGCATTTTCCGGCGATTCCTTCACTACCAACCATAGCGATCCACCACCGCCGTCGCCAACAATAACCATCATCACAGATTAAACATGAAATACGAGGTTAACCTGAAGACCAACAGATCTAGGGTGAGAAGAAAGAGGAGAAAGAAATGGTTTGAGGAAGATGATGAAATATGAGTAGTTGCTTTGTACAGGGACATAAAATGGATAAGGTTTGATTGGTATTCAGTTAGATAGATAGATCTATAGGAGGAGAAACAGTATTAGTGTATATATGTATCTGACATATACTTCAAAAAAGATAGGTATATATTCCAGTGTGTATAGATTAAAGTCATAAGGATATTATTATTATTATTAAATAGACTGGTGGGATGGCTATTACATAAATGCCCCTACATGTGACCATCACGTGCGTACTTAACGACCCCTCATAACGGATCCGTCAAAAAGGGATCAACTTTGCGAAAAATAGTCAAAATAGGGACCCCATTGCGAAGAAAGTCGAAAAGGGACCCCCATTGCAAAAGTATACAAACCACAGGGACCAATCTTGCAATTAACTCTATAACATGAAACGAAATCAAGTAAACCAATCAATTTAAAAGCTAAAATACTCTATATTTATAAAAAAACCCTACATCAACCGAGTTATATTGTTGAACCTATAATTTTCATGGTACGTGACATAACGTTAGCGTTGTCAGTGTGTATAAAAAAATTGTAGAAAATACTAACTACAACACTTAGGTCCCGTTTGGTTCACATAATTTGATGGAATCTGATGGAATTGGAATTGAATTCCATTCCTTAGTGCGTTTGGGTGTTCAAAGATGGAGGAATCACATTCCATCATTTGATGGAATCTCTATTCCTTGGGAATGAGGGAATGAATTTCATTCATTCCGTTACTTGAATTCTCGAAAAATCAAAAATATTTCGTCAAATTCCATTCATTCAGATTCCAATTCCTTTGATAGATTCCATTCCTTAACAAAACATTATATGAACCAAACACGCCATTAGTGTTGTCAATGTGTATAAAATTGTATATTCATATCAAAAATCCACCCCTAAAATTTATGGTCAAGGTATAACTATTTTATTCACTTTAATGATAGTCTATTATGGATTAAAGTTCAAGTCTTGTCGAGTCAAAAAATCAATAAAAAAAATACAAATATTTGTTTGGTCACTCATGTAATGAGGAGAAGTTTATAATAATTATTTATAGTAGATGGTTTTGACATTTTTTAAAATTTTTAATAATATTTTTTAGGTAATAAGTAATTGGTACCATACTACCATTGGATTCACATAAATTCTAGATGGACATAGAAGTAATTGGGCCTGGGCTTGTATAATTTAACAAATAAAGGATATTTTATGTTATAAGCTGGCCCATGCTATCTCTAACGGTCAAACATATATATCCAATAGTATTTCAAAACAGAAATAACAATATATGTAACGGTCACATTATAACTTTCTATCGCTCTTTCACAATTCACACACACCCAAATATCCTTCCAAAAATTTATTCATTCATCAGATCTTGATTATCCTGTGCAGCAAGAAGAATTCAACAAAATCATGGATCGTGTTACTGATACCGTTAAACCGTATTCGACTGCTAACCCATCATTCGAAGGTACGTTTTTTGGGCGAAAGATACTTACTTTTTACGATTTCTTGCAAGTAATTCTAATTCTTATATATTTTTCTTGAAAAGTAACTATGTTGTATAAGAACCTGTCACTTTTTTATTTATAAAATCTTGAAATCAATGTATAAATGCAGGTTATAACAATGAGAACGAATTGCACCCGGAATTGGCTTTGAAGTTAAAAAGCTCTAATATTGATAATAATAAGAAGAAGAAACCATTACAACATACCAAGAATTTTATGAGTCCTACTATATCAGCAACTATTAAGGCTAATAGTAATAATAATAATAATAATAATAATAATAATAATAATAATAATAATAATAATAATAATAATAATAATAATAATAATGTTACTGTAAAGAAAATCTTGGCTGACAGAAATGAAACCCTAGATGTTGTTAAACCAAATAGTGTGGTAAGAAGATCATCTAGTTTTGATTCAAAAGTTGTGAAATTTTCTGGTTTTGATGCTTGTTATGGTGAAAATGTTGAGAAGGGTTTAGTGGGTAAGTCTTCTTTGCAGCCTTATGATCCTATTAAGAATTACCTTTCACCTAGGCCTAAGTTTTTGAGGTACAACCCGGATAGGCGTAGGAAGACATTGAACTTACGAGAAAGTCTCGAAGATTGTGTTAAAAGTAGTAGTTCTTTTGATTTTGGTAATGGGGATGGTAATGGTGATTTGCCCTCTTCGGGTTTGAAGTTAGGGTCAGGGTCAGGGGTAGGTTCGTCGGGCTCTGTAGATTCTTGTAATAAAAAGGAATTTGAAGAAAAAAGTGTAAATGAGGCCGAGAAAAGAGATGAAGGTGAAGATGAGGAAATAGGAGAAGAAGATGAGATGACTGAATTTGGGGAAGATAAATGTTGGAGTTTGAATGGCATTTTGAAGTTTGTTTTTGTAGTACTTGCAGTGATTTTAAGTACACAAGGCATATGTTCAATGAACTCACCTGACAATTTACGTGCTAAAGAGTCTGTATGGCGTTATAATAATTGGTATAATAAGGTTTATGGCTCTGCGAGTTCAAATGTCTCTGAAGTTGTATACAGTGTGATAAGGGAAGGAGATTTACTGGTGGAAATATCGAAGGTAGGAGAGGCTTATCATGATCGTAAGGAAGTTATAAGTGTTGAAAATCATGAAACTTATTTCAGATACCAAGAGAGTGCTGAGAAGATGCAGGGGACAGAAGTTTTGACAGTGCACGAAATTGCCGTAAGTGAGGTGGTGGATATCAGTAATGTAGAGGTTGAAAACGAAGTTAAGGTATATAGTGAAGATGGTCTTGTTGCAGAGGAAGGAATCAAAGCAAGTGAAGTGCTGGATATTGGTAGTGTAGACGCGAAAAAAGAAGCTTATGATATTAATCAAGATGGTCTTATTGAAGTGTTAGAAGTCAGTACTATGGAGGTTAAATCAGAGGTTCATGATGTTGATCAAGATGACGGTGTTCTTATTGAAGATTGTGATTTCGCTGGAAGTGAAAACAACTTCCAAGCGACTGCTGATGCCGATTTTGAAATGGAAGAAAGCATGGAGGAAGTAGTGGAGAATGGGTTTGTTGATGATATAAATCCTAGTAATGTTCTGGTCAAATCGGCAACTTCTGATCCAACACTTGCTGTGTTGATTGGGCTTCCTATACTGGCTTCGATGTTTTTTGGTGTCACAATGAGGAGGAAGCCTTTTTCTCCTGCCTCAACAAAAGTAGCCAAACAAATCATTGTAGCCGAAAAAGAAGAAATCAAGGCTCCTGAACCCACTCCAACTCCATCATCTTTAGTAAAACAAGTATACAATGAAGAACCGTTGGTGAATGCTGCATCTTTGCAGAAAGATGTTACTAAGGAGATTAGCCACACCACCTATGCCCCATCAGTCGAATTGCTAAGCGAGTTTGTGTTTGGAGAAGAAGTCACTAGTTCTGTTAGGAACTACAACAATATATTGGCAGAAGCTAATGCAAGCAATTCGTTCATCCGAACAACTACAGTTTCGATTGATCAAACAAAATTGTCTCAGATGGAAATGTCAACTGGAGATTCTCATACAGTCAAGAAACAGGTAAACACTTTATGCACCATTTTATGTTTAATATGATGATAACAAGTTTTATTGTATTAATCAATGTTTACATGTTTCAATTTGGAACAGAGGCGCAAAAACGCAGAAGTGAGCAGCACAGTTACACCTTCATCGGTGAGAAGATCAAGCCGACTACAAAACCGATCTATCATGTCTCCGTGAATCAACATTATCACTCCCTTTTAATTTCAGTAGAACACTGAAATAGAACATCAATCTGATGATCTATTTTAACTTTTAGAATCGTATAATAACCATGTATCTCTTCTAACTATATTAGAATCATGTTCTCTTCTAACTATATTAGAATCATGTAATAATCATCTTTAATTTGCTCTCCAAGTTCATTCATGACAAATAATTAACAAAACAAAAGTGCTTATATTTACACCAAAAAATATCTACAAAACCATTAAAAGAACATAGAATAAAAATATAAAACCAAAATTACTCCTTGGGTTCCTTTTTCATGATTGCACCAGACTTTTTCTTTCTTGAATTTTTCTTTGTGATGATTGGTTTAGGGAGTGTGTGAGATTTATACTTCATTTTCTTGAATGTATTTTTGTCTTTTTTTGGTAGATCTTCTATGCTTGTGACCCTTGCTAGAGATGTAAATGAGTCTGATTTCCCATGGTAGAACTTTGAAAGTCCTCTTCTGTTATTAGTACAAGAGACCCATATCAGTATATGAATCTTTATTCTAAAAAGCATGCAAATTTGGAATCTTTTTTAATAAATAAATGGAACTTACTTGATTGGTAAGTGTGACATAAGGTCTGATAAATCATATAGTGAAGATCCACTAGAATTTGCTGAAGAAGATGATGCATCATCTGTTGTTTCAAATGTTGAAGATGAAGAACAAGTTAATGATGATGATCCATTTGATATGGTTGAAGATCCTTCGATAGATGAAGAACATGGATATTGTTTTTCATGTTCATGTTTATTTTTAATGATATCCCATCTTTTAAGATCATGATCATAACCATGATATTGTTGATGTTGTTCATCATGACCATGATGATCTATAAAAATATGGTTTATTTCATTAGACCTTACCATTTGATTAGATCAAAAAGAGGATGTGTTTATGATGAAAGCTTTTGAAGTCTGTTTTGTTGGTATGAAAAGAAAATAAATGGGTGTTTGAGAAACACATGTCAAAGATAGGATTGGAACCATTCTTGGGGAGCATATAAATATGGGTTATGATAAGAAAAAAAAAGTACAAGAAAAGTGTTAGACACGTGGAAGTCAATTGTTGGTAGTGAAACCAACATCAATATCTATCTTTACCAAGCCTACCATTTGCCATGTAGATATATAATGAATAAAGTGCTACGTATTTTTATATTTTGGCACAGGGTAACACGACCAGAAAAAAGGTCAACCCGACCAGGGCATTAGCGGCGACGTCGCCGCTAATGCTGGTGACGTGGCGGACTCCACATGCCAGCAACAATTACTGACAGCGCCATCACAGGCATTAGCGGCGACGTCGCCGCTAATACTCTGTTACTGACGGGGGGGCACTTATACTCTGCCAGATTAGCCATAACTGACATGGGGGGCCCGCAGCATTAGCGGCGACGTCGCCGCTAATGCCCTGGTCGGGTTTGACCTTTTTTGCCCTGGTCGTGTTAGCCTTCTCGCAAAAAAATTAAACTTGCATTTCAACTTGTAGGAGTGTAGGACAAAGCTTATGACAATTAATACTTGTCTTTGAGTAACATTTTATCAAATTGAAAATTTTTAATTTGTAGCTTCTTTCTAGCTAAGTCTTTTATAATGGCACCACAAGACATTTGTGATGAAACAATGATACAATCCGTCTCAACGACCGATGGCCATTCTTTATTTAACTTTCAATAGCAAATGGGATTGTTATTAAAAGTTTGATTGAGATTTGCTATCTTCAAAACATGAAAAGATATAGATATGCCAACAAGGCCACAACACAAAATGGTTATTTTATATCTTGTGTTTATTAATATAACTATATTATTAAATTTATTATAGCAATGGTATTTTTGTAGCATTGATATGTTGTATTCAACTGATTAAAAATGATAATTTGGTCAACTTATCACTAAGCCAAGATCTAATTGCCAAGTGCCATTTGTCTCTCACTTCTCACTTGTAATAACTTAATCATTTTAGATAATCTTTAATAAAAACTCTAACTGATATACACTGATTATATATTTTTCTCTTAATTAGGAAATACAATAGAATATACCGGATATTTTCGATGTATAGTGTTGTGACAACTCTACAAACACTCAATCTGAATTTATGTCCAGTGTGAAGACTAATGGTCCTATTCTATAGTTAAGAAACTATATATGCATAGTTAAGAACCGACTTTTAACTTTTCGCATAATCACTGTCGATTGTGGATTATTAAACTATATATCTATTTGATCATTTTAAGATCAGGTCGTACTACTAGGCACTAGCACATTTTATGTTGGAACAGTCTCTCATAGTATTAAAATTAAAATTGTCTACATTCTACATCTTTTATACCTTGTTCATGCGAAAATAAATACACTTGTTGACGTATATTATGTTAGGAACAAATGTTAAAATTTAATGTATATTGTTGTATTATGCACATTCGACTTAGCTATTTAAAGGCCATTCAATCCATGTGTGCATAAAGAATGTTAGGAGCATTATTTTAAGAACAAAATAATGATAGCCAGGGATGGATTTAGGAATGAAATTCCGTGTGTCTAAATTTAGTTTGGGCAATTTTTTTTTTTACCCACGTATTCTATAACGGGTAGGGTCGGGATTTCACGAAACATCATATATATTAAATCAAAATTCTTTCGCAAAGCGAGTTTTTCACAAAGTACCTATTAACAATTAAACGAAATCCTCATAAGATTCCCTAGTTCTACCTAGCCATAACATTAACTCAACTTGTATTACGACCATTATCTTAACTACGAATAAATGAAATAAGTTTTTATTATTGTACAACTCTTACTATAAGAATTCTTGGTAAATCATGTTTGGTTCATCCTTCCTTCCGATTTCAAGCTCCCTCCTACGGGCCACGACCACTCTCAAATCTTGCTAAATTAGTTATTGGGGTAATATTATTACACAATACACTACTTGAAAAAATCTTTTGATAAGTTTAGTGTTTTAAAGATTAAAGATTTTGAATGACAAAGACTCCAAATGGAACCACCGTTGACAATTGGGTTTTGTTAATGACAACTATATATATTTTTGTTAACATGAATATAATATTTATATTTTTATCATGTAATTCAAGAAGTGAGTTTTCGATATATAATGTATAACTTTTTATGTACCCTAACAATAATACCCAGGGTTGTGTTGTCCGTTATTCCCTTGGTGCGCTGTCATTGACGGTGTAAATCTGTTCGTTCGAGAAAACATGTTGATCTCTTTCCATATCCTATCCCCGGTTGTTGCCCTATCAAGATGTGTAATATTTATTAATGTGTCGAGTTACATGATGAAAAATTTATGCTCGAAAGAGGAGGAAACAAATGAGGTACTTTTTTGACCATTAAAAAACTCATTGAATATGTCAAATTGAGAATATACAGTTTCTTTCTAATAGAAAAAGGATTGTATTGGTGGTTTTTGATATTGATTTGAATAAAACTAGTGTTATACCCGGCCGTTGGCCAGGGATAACAACCGAACATAGACTTGAATGCGGGTAATTAATTCTAACATGTCAACCGTTAACATTAGGAAAAAAAAACACATCGTTAAACAATACACCGTTAATCTTAAAACATAAAACTTTGGTGGCGAAATATAAACTTGCGATGTTCTTGGAAGATAAATATAAGAAGCTAAAAACTTTGATTGTGAAAATTAAAATGGACTAAAGTTGTATCACATGAATTGTTAAACATAAAACTTTAATGGTAAAAATAAAAAGTCTTAAAAGGATTTAGTGGTTAAAGTGTGAATGACTAAAATATTACCACCCTAAATAAACGAAAAATAAAAAACTCAAGAAGTTAAAGTAACATCTAAAGAAAAAAACTAAGCAGGCAGGCAGGTAGGTAGCTGAGCCAACTGCCTGTCAGCTAACTTCACTGTTCACGCGAAAAATGTTTAAATAGGTTATAATATAATATAATAATACGAGAGTTGAGTAGATATACTGTTAAAAAAAGAGAGGAAATTTAGGTGTTAGCATATACGTTTGTTGGTATTGACCGAACACAAAGATACACGTTTGTGAAGCGGATAAGTTATGACGACGGGCTTGTTGATTGATTGGATATATATGAACCATCATCCATTAATGTTACTCATGTTTCCTTCCCCATGATGTTAATTCTTATCCCCTTTTATCTTATTCATTATTATTATTTGGATACGATAAATTATAGTTTATAATCATGGTATAAAAAATGACAAAATAAGTTAAATTTTGCATAAAATTGCGTAGCACAAAACATTTGTTAGATTGATAGAAGTTATGAGTTGAAACATCTATTAAAAGTTTTTAAGGTAAACATCTATAGAACAAAATCACTAACAACATTTGTAAGGTTCGTTATAACTATTAAGAGTTTTTTTTTTAGTTACATAACTATTAAAAGGTTTTTTTAGTAGAGAGGAGGATATAAGTTATGAACGCTTAAGCACATGCCAAGGTTTATATGATCCACTTTGATGTAATGTTTTGTAGCTATTCTCATTTGGTTTATTAGGAACAAAATTAAGCTTAATTGGGTTATTTATATCAAAAAGGTTGAAACGTTTGATATTGACCCTTCTAAGGGAATACTTATCCATAATGTGATTACATGTAAATAGTTATATATATTATTACATCCTGGAAATGGAGAGCCAACAATAATTGAATGTAACCATGGGCCATGATGTATTTTTTCATAGTTTTCAAAAGAGAAAAAAACACGGGGTATACATTAAGAGCATGGATGGGTGAGGAGTCTGGGTTAGCGTCAATGATATGGCATTATCCTTAATCGGCTCCGGATATTAACATACTTCCTTTTATACTTCGAGCACATGTTTACAATGACACTAGCAGAAATAATTTACAATATAAATTTCTCAACTCATAAAATAACAACACTACCCCCTTTTAAATTAAAAACTTTTACATTAATAATCAACCCACCACCCGCCATCGACTCTGTTATCACCCGTCACTGCTACCACCAACACCGCTGCACCGCGCGAGCATACGTCTATGAAAAAATAGATAATTTAATAAATAAAACAGGTATATTGAACATTAAAATCTTATAATCATCTTAATTATAAGAGATGACAAAAACCATAATCGATAATCTTTAAGTGATTTGTTAACTAGTGCTTCTGGGACATAAGTTAATGTGCACTCAATGAAATCTGAGTTTCTTAAAATAAAAAAACTATGTAGTTATGATTCAGTTAATAAGAATTGACTTGATTTAATAACTATTAAATGCATTTTTATTAAGCATTAACTATGTTTATCGATAATTTTAAAAACTCGGAGTTCATTAAACACCCAATCTTGGAATAGAAAACTATTTTACTTTATTTCACAAATATCACGTGACCATTCAAAATAACCAAATTTAGATGGAGGATCAGTTATTATTTTAATTATTAAATTTAAAAAAAGTTTAAAAACTAAAAAAATAGAGTAAATTACATAAACCGTTCTTATGGTTTTTTTCATTATCTAACCTTTCTTAAAAATGTTTGCATAAACTAACTCTATAAAAGCAAATTAATGACATAGACCATCTCTTATCCACCTTAAAATTACCCATATTTTAATATTTTACACTATGCAACAAAGGATGGATAATGAAAAATTAAGCACATGGGATTACTTCAAATTGTTTCCAACTTGATCAATCAAGTTGGAGACATCTTGACCCTTGAATTGAAATCAATGGTCAAGATTCAAAAATGGACTTAGAATCTTGACCCTTAATTTTAATGCAAGAGTCAAGATTTGACTAACATGACTAGTTATGCTAGCCAACTTGAGAGAATCCCATCCCAAAATGAAGATATGATGAGTGATTTATTTGTGACTGTTTCCCCATTCGTTTAACACATATTTTAGGTAGAAATGAACCGTTAGCATGGACTTTTTGGTACTTAATTGCACTAGGTCTGTTAACAGGTTCAGTGATGGATATTGCATCTAGTTGGAATGGAACCAAGTGAAGGAAGTCGAGTAGGGAGTTTGGACGAGTTAGATGTGAAGATTTGGAGCTGAAACTAGAAAAATCTGGACACTGCGGAGCTGCCAGTGCCGCTGGTCAGACAGACCAGCGCCGTTGGAATCACTTCAGGAGTACCCAGCGCCGCTGGGGAGGCAGCCAGCGCCGCTGGGAAAGTGTCGGCGGACTAGGGTTTTTCGTGTAACTTATAAATACCCACTTAAAAACCCTCCAAAAAGAGACGTACGCATACAGGTCGGAAGTAGCAGCCAAGAGGTCAAAAATTAGGGTTCTTTGAGCACTCCAAAGCAGATCTAACATCATCAATTATCAAGGAATCCAACCTAGTGATTTAATATCACACGATTTCAATTCTTCAATCTCTTTTCAGTTTTCTTTAGATCTTATGTTAGTTTATATTATCAGATTGTTGATGGCTACTCACTTAATGAGTAGCTAAGTTCTTAGACATTCGTTTGGATGATGTAAACGTGATTTGATTGTTGTTAATGATTGATTGTTGAACAGTTTCTATGCTAAATCGCAGATCCATATTTATTTGAGTCTGATTTGTTATTGGTTTTCATATACAAACTTATTTTACTGATTTGTTTGGGATGATCTGGTCCGGCATCCTTAGAGTCATTTAATCTGTTTGTGAAACGTTAATCGGTCTATAATTAATGTAATCATTTCATCTATAACTGGACACTTGATGGGAAACTAATAATTGACCCAAACGAGTATGTGTTTAATTAGGTTTTTTAGTTGATCTGGCGAACGGAAACCGGATCCAGGTGACTAGGATAATCAGTGTCTTGAGAATTTAATTAGGACCTAGACTTACATAGAAGATTTCAGTCACAGTTACAAGCTCAGTTTTTAAAGATCAGTGAGCGACCTTAGCTGGAACTCATTGAAGGGTTTGACCAGTCAAACTAAATAATTTAGTGAATCTAACGAGAATCTAAATGTGAAAAGAGTCGTTCAACAATCACAATCATAACACTTTGTGCATGTCAACAGAAACCAAACGAATGTCTGTTTTAATATATTATCTTGTTTTAGCAGTAATGATCACAGGTTTCTCGCTAGACCAAGCGGTTGCAACCTTGCGGTATTACTAGAATTATGTCTTTATTTTATTTTGCATTTTAGAAGACTAGGAACCCCCAACTTTAGTTTCATTTTAATTGTTTTAAATTCCTTAAGTCAGTCCCTGCGAACGAACCTGGACTTACCTAGACTATACTATTACTAGACAGGGTACACTGCCCAGTTGTGTGATAATCTAGACTTAGTGACTCCTTGAATTATAAATTTTAAAACTTTGATAAATCACACGCATCAAGATACTAAGAGATGGTTTATGAATAGAGAAAAAATCTAGTAAATTACATAAACCATTTCTCTAGGAGGTGTTCGGTATAGGAGGTGTTCGGTAGAAGAAAATTATTGTAACATCCTAAATTTTTTTGACCAATGAAAATTAACTTTTACTATAGTTTTGCCTTTAAAATAAATTCCTAGTATTTTATTTTGAGTTTTGGGCTTAAATTAGTTGGAACTTTAGTGGCTAGCGGGTATAATACCCATTCATTTTGAAATTTACGTGGCAAGAGGGGAACAAGTCCAGCCATTTGTTTGGTGACTCACAACTCCATTTCTCTCAAATATTCAATCCTCTAAAATCTTCTCAATCCTTCTTCCAAATTCTTTCAAGAGATTTGGTAATATCTCCTACACCCAAAACATGAATCTTTCAAGTAAGAATAATAACAATAATAATAATTCAAGTTTCTAACAATTGAAATTGAGATGGTAAAGTGTAGTGTGTGGGCTGAATTTTTACAAGAAAAGGGAGGAAGAAAGAATTTTGTTTCTAGTTATTCAATTCCATTCTAGTAAATTACTCCATCAAGGTAATGATTCCTTTAACCTAATTTTAATTTCTTTATGAATTAGGGTTCTTGAATTTTGGGAAATTGAGGGTTTTCTTTAAATGAGTTAAATAGCTTTAATATAAGTTAGTGTTCTTGAAATTTAATCAAATTGAGGGTTTCTAGTTGGGTTGCATGAAAATTTTGATGAATGTTAGTGAGAACAAAGTTTGACAGATTCTGTCACTGATTTTGCAACGTGAAAAACACATATGTATCAGATTATTCACTTGTTGAGTTATAAAAAGAAAATGTAGGTTTATGTGTTATCTTGAAGTGGCCACTGGAATGGGGTAAAAAGGTGGAGTAGAACTCTAGTTATGAATTTTTGAAGTCAGTATGGTCATTCTGAACTTTCAGTAAGAAATGATTATGTGTCTGTTTTTGAAACAAGTAAAACGTAATTTTAAGAGTTAATTCATGTCTTGGTCACTGAATACAAAATGTAGCTATATGTGTTATCTTAAAATGGCCATGGAATGAGCTTAAAATGTTGTGTAGAACTCAAGTTATGATTGTTTGAAGTCAGTGATGTCAAATCTGTTTTTGTTAGTTACAACAGCAACAGTATCGGTTTTTAAAACGAACAGAAGTCACTTTTGAAGGACAATTCACATGTTGGTCACTAAAGATAAAATGTAGATATATGTGTCTTCTAAATTTGGCCACTGGAATCACGTAAAAAGACTGAGTAGAACCAAAGTTATGCTTGTTTGAAGTTAGCTTGGTCAAATAGGAAAATGGTAATTTTGTTATGAAAGTGAGTTTGGCATTATGATGATGATATAAGAGATACATGTTTTGTGAACCAACCCAAGAATAATACGAGATTGTAAAAGATAGGTTGGGTGTTGAAATACTCGTGATTATGGCTAGACGGCCTAGTATGTGATTGATGATCCTATATGCGTTTGTGATTTATTGTTAGTTTGAAAGCCATATATTGTGCTCTTGCGGTCATCTTGATTGATAATTTTGGTTGTCGCGTAGGAGGTGAGTATTCTTGCATACCTTTATATATGCGTCGTGTCGATTACCATATGATGGTGGATTCCGTGTGTGGTAACCGATTTGGCGTTAAGCCCGAGTAGGGGCTATATGATGAATGAGACCTAAGAACCTATGAGTCCTAAGAACCTCTTGAGATGTGAGATACATGAGGCCTAAGAACTTCTTGATATATGATATATGAGGCCTAAGAACCTCTCGTGAATGGGACCTAAGAATCCCAAGATTATTGATATTGATTGTGTTGATATAGCTTATATGGATCCATGTAATGCGTTAAAGTACAAATGTGAGCATGTAGATATGGTACGACGGTGCCATAGGCTACATGTAATAGTCCTTTGTGCGTTGCCCTCCTTCGCGTGTATAAACGTATGCAAGATTATTCACTAAGCTTTGCTTACCTTTTAGTTGTTTACCCTTTTTATAGGTTGTCCCAGATGTGGAAACAAAGACAAGTACTTGAAGTTCGAAGCTAATTTATGGATTTGAATGTTTTAGCTAAATGCGGAAAATGGTAATGTTGATAGGACCCGTAGAGACCCCTTTGAACTATTGGCTCATGGTACATTTGATTGTTTTGGTAAAATATTTGTTATGTCAAGTGTTAGATTCAAGGAATTTTTGGTTATTTATAATAGGTCATTTTGTAATAGTAATGTATAGATCATGATCAAATGCATTTTAAAAACTCGTTATCCGTAACAGCTTTTGATGTAGATTTTACGAAAAGGTCATGCTGAAATTTCTAATTTTTGTGCGTCGTCTTTTATAATGAGTTTGGGTAAATGTATTTGATTGGATTCAGAAATGTTGTGGTCTAAAGCTTGGAAATGAGTTTGAAAAGATTGTAAGTCGAGTCAAATGTTAAAAGATGGTTTTGGACCTATCAGGTGGAAATATGCGGCGCATGTACTATGTATGCGGCGCATATCTGATAAACATGGGTTTATGCGGCGCATTTTCAAACGCATGAAAAGTTTCTGATCTTTTTGGCATCGCGATATGCGGCGCATATTTAAGGTATGCGGCACATATCTGTAAAAAAAAAATCCTTATTTTTCCATTAATCGATTTGTGTCGTTTCAAGTGGTATCAGAGTCGTGGTTTAAGGGATTTAGGTATTTTATGATTACAAAGATACCTAGACTTAAACCATAGACGTGACTTGGCCTTATGTGTATAGTTGGTTTCTAGTGACATATGAAAGTATTTAGCGAATTTCACTTGAGGCGTATTATAATATGTAATCATAATAATGACTGCAACATTATTATCATCATATATTATAATAACTCAAGTTAAACCCGTTAAATATGGAAGTATGTTAGTATGAAGCTATATGTTGGAGACCTTGCTTGGCAATGTCATTTAATTTATGTCTTTGCTTGTTGATATGTGAATATGATAGAGTATAAGCCTTGCTTGAATAATTGGTTCTAAGGTGGTAAAAGTGAAACTCTGAAATGAATTACAATTTAAAGATGTGGTGTGTCGCTTAAAAATAAAGGATATGTTGAAAATACGGTGAATGTTGAATGTATGCTGATGTGTTGTGATTATTATTTAGTGTAAGACCATTGGGTAGTGAGACCCATGGCATCGTTATTATTTAGTGTAAGACCATTGGGTAGTGAGACCCATGACATCGTTATTATTTAGTGTAAGACCATTGGGTAGTGAGACCCATGACATCGTTATTATTTAGTGTAAGACCATTGGGTAGTGAGACCCATGGCATCGTTATTATTTAGTGTAAGACCATTGGGTAGTAAGACCCGTGACATCATTATTGTGCTAAAAGACCATACGAGGTATGGCAATGAAAAGTAATTGGATAGTAACATGTTTAAATTGATAGTTTGTGTGATGGATGCAAGCTACATGTTAGTATAAAGTCGTAGAGATTGAGACCTCTATTATAATGATGATTAATTAAGTGCATGTTAAAAGACCATACGTGGTATGGTGATGAGAATCAGTTGTGCAATGATATGACTTAATTTGTTGATTAATGTTATGAATGCATATAATATGTGTTAATATAAAGTTTTAGAGTTGAAGACTCCTAGTTTGACTATGTTTGTGTAGATGAAATGTTGAAAGACCATACGGGATATGGCGTGTAAAGTCCCTCACTTGATGGTTTAACCCAATAGTGTAAAATACAACAAGTCTACTATGCACTAGATTTGGACTAGTATTACTTGAATATAAATGCAAGTATATAAACAAAGTAATACAAGACTTAAAGTAAAGGTGGAACACAATGTAATATTTTCATGTGTATTTTATTTATGATGTTAAATAAAATACAAGGTTGTGCGGAATTAAGATAATACAAATATGTAAGTTCCTAACAACCTATGAATTACAAATGATCTATATTTGCTAAATAAACTCTTTAGATCGAGATACTTAAAGTTGTGAAGTATCCCTGTTACGATCGAGAGTATTTAGACAAATTCACATTAATTGCTAAAAGTAATTTTAACAAGGAAATGACTTTGTATTTATAGGCAAACAAATTCACCAGTGAATTTGTGCCGTACAAATATGGTTGCATGTATTTAATGAACCGACAAGGTCATTAAATGCATTGGTTAAGGTACAAGGATAAAGTTACATCAATATGACTTATTATCCTTTTAACCAACCACCTTTACACACGTAAGTACTTTTGTAAAGACAAGTGGAATGTTCTTTGAAAAGTGTGTAAAGGCAAAAAGTCAATTCCTCGAAATCAGTGTTCAGACTTGTAAGGTCTAGAACACTGACAAAGCTCCAGTCGTAGATCTGGTAAGACTTCCAGTGGACTCCGCCATTTGTCAGTATTCTTTATTCTAACTTCAGTCTTTGACTTCAGTGAGAATGTCTTCAGTAGAATAGATCTGGACTGGGGTGAAGTCCAGTGATCTGAAATCTGAAAGACTCCAGATTTCCTATACAAGTATTTTGCTCGCTGGTCTTCCATTATTTCTGAACAAATCTTCAGTGTCGCTCCAGTCGTCAAGTCTGGAGCGAGTCCAGTAAATCTGGACCTAACAAATTCCCCCTATTTGTTTAGAAATAATGTAAGGTTTTTCAAGCTTCTATCTATACAATTTTGTATGCTTGAAAAACACTTGTTTTGACTTAGTCTAAAAATTTAAGTTACTGGAAAACACTTTATAGATCATCAGTGTTCCAGTTTCATCTTTTAGTTCTAACTTAGACTAAATCTGATCACTTACTTGTGAATCAAAAATTGCAACTATATTTACATACATCAACAGAAAATAAGTTACAATTTTGGGAAATAAATACAAGTACAAGTAAATGATACAAGAGTCAGGCCCTTCTCTTTGACGTCTGTCCTGGAGCATCTTCAGTGGCCTTTCTCTTTGGAGATGGAGAGGATGGTACAGAAACTGGTGGTCGCATACCCAGAGCAGCTTCCATCTGTTGTATTCTCTTCCAGACCTTCTCAATCCTCTTCATAAATGCTTTGACATCAGAAGATAAATCAGTTTTCCCCTGAAAGTCAAGCCTATCTCCTTCAGTTCAGTCCATCCAAAAGCTTGGGCTGAAGCATTCTTCCTTTCATCAGTAAAGTTACCCTCTCTGGTCAACTTTACTTCAAACCTGGTCATGCCTTCATGATTTTCAGCATTTAATCTCTGCACTATGATCCTTCTGGCATCAGCCCTGAACGTCATCAGTTCATTATACTTATCTTTCAACTTGGCAGCCTGGATCAATGCTTCAGTTTCCCTGGATACCTTTTCTTGTTCAAAGGCAGACTGAATTTCTTCACGATTTATTCTTTGTGAAGTATCCAAGGGAATGAAAGTGCTCAGATCTGCATCCCTGATTGCCTTTAGCTGTTTGGCAGTGAGTTTTGGCAAGCCTTTTATCTTCTTTCTATACTCTATCTCCAGAGCACCAACATTCTTTCTGATCTTTTTCTGGAGGTTCACCAGTTCCTCCGTCCTTTGTCTGATCAGTTCAACAACACTGACACCATAAGTTATTGCATCATAAGTTTTTTCTTCTAAAGAGTACCTGGAGCGAATGTAGACGTCATCCAATGCATCCAGACATTGATGAACTCTGGGGTCTTCCTTCATCTTTTTGTATACATTAATATGAATGCCCAACCTGCCAGCATTATACGAATCAAGAGTCCCCATTTTTGCCATTTCCATCTTGTGGGCCTGAAGTTCATCCTTTTGTCTTTTCTTAAAAATTTCTATCATTATGCACTCCTGCTCCAGTCTCTTTAAAGTGTCATCATCAGCAGTAGGAAATTCTGATGAACTTCCAATAATTTCAATTTCTTCTCCAGATACCACATGTTGCTTTCTTTTTACTGACTTTAGAGTGGTTGTGATATATGGGAATGCTTCAAACTGGGGCTCACTGGCATCAGTACCAGTAGCCTCTTTTTCCTGCACATTGGCTTCAGTACCAACTACTTCTTGTGCACTGGCATCAGTACCAGTCACTTTTTCTTGTTGCACGATGGCTTCAGTGCCAAAGGCCTTTTCAATTGCACTAGTTTCTTTTTCATCACCAACCCTTCTGGAATGGACTCAGTGGCAGCAGACTTTTCCCCCTTGGAATGTCCACCAGTTTGAGACTTGTGGGCATTCCATAACTGTTCAAGCATGTGTCTGTCTGAAGCACCAAATGTTCTACCTGCCACTGGAGTTGTGAGATTCACAATGTTTCTGAGAGTTATCACTTCCTTCTTAACAATTTCAAGTTCTTGAGGCAAGTGATTGGGCAGCTCAGTATTAATCATCTTCACCACCTGGGGCAACAACCCATCTTGAATGGTTCTAAGAACTGACCCAGAAATTTCCGAAGTAATTTCTTTCAGCATTTCACCTCTAAATTTGCGTACAACTTCATCACTGAGGGTGCTTACAACAGAATTCTGGTCAAGGGTTGGCCTGCTTTCCAAATTACTAATCCTGGTGATTAACTTCTGAACCTCATCTGTCAGACCTGCCAGTGGTTGAACAACTTCAGCTTTCACTACAGTCTGAACAGAATTCACCAGTTTTGCCTCTAATCCCTGGACTGCCACTTTAATATTTTCAGAATTTTTATTTGTGGCCAGAACCAGTTCACTCATCTTCTCAAACACTAGCTTCTCGTTCCCAGCAAAAACATTCATTTCTGATGCAAGATTATTTGATAATAAGGACTTAAAATCAGAAACAACCTGGGATGAAGACTGAAGTGATTTCTCCAGGTCCGCCACCTTAGTCAAAAGGCCTTGGACCTCGGCTGAAGAAGAGGTGGCTAGACCACTGGGAGGTGTCAGTTCAGAAGCCAACCTGGTCACCAAAGGTACTTGTTCCTGGACCCCTTCAGTGGAAGTTTCAGATGTTACAATAGTGGAGTCCAGCACACGGTGTTCAGGAAAATAAAGTGGAGCTTCAAGTAGTGGTGGTTGATTTTGTGAAATTTGAAGTGAGGGTGAATTGAAATAAGGGGTGTTTAGTGGAATTGAAAGTGGTGGTGGTGGTGGTGCAATAATGGATTCTGGTGGTGGTGGCATTTCAGTAGAGATAAGTGGTGGGGTGACTGAAGCAATAACTGAAGTAACAACATTTTCTACTTCATCACCCAGAAAATTCATATTTACATCAAACATATTACCTTCAGACATTGGGGAATCTACCTCATCCCAATCTGGAGCCGTCCCAACTGTCTGATCATCCACTTCTCTATTTAAATCCAACTGAGCATCTTGCTCACCAGTCACCTGCTCATCAATCTGTACAATATTTTCTACTTGCTCAACAATCAGAGACCCATCTTCATTCATGATATCACCTGGATGGCTCGATTCGGCTCTATTTGGATTGACCTGAACTCCATCCTTCCTAAGACGTCTGGAAGTTCTAGGTCGAGTGGGAAGTTCTTTAGGTACAACAATTTGGTTCCCACCTGGAGCCACCTGGGTTACTGGTTGCACTAATTCAGCATTGAGGACTCCAGAGGGTCCTTCATCAATCTGGTTCCCACCTGGAGCCTCTTCCTCCTCATCTGATGATGATGCATCGAGTGCATCATTTCTAAAATGGTTCAGCATATTTACAGAAATTTCAACCTCACCAGTTCTCGATTTTAATGAACTCAACTCCCTCAGATATTCACAAACAGAAAAATGGTTTGTATCGTAATCATACTCATCACCTAGAGCTCTTAAAAATACAAGTGACAGAAAACGAATATATGGAATATGAGGTTTTCTACCTTTCACTCTTAGACGGTCAACAAGGTCATCGAAGAAAATCTAAGCAAAGTCGACCCTGTACCCAAACTAAAGACAGTAAGCAATCTGGAGTTGCATTTGATTTATCTGGTCCAACCCTCCAGAACTGCCACCCAAACACTCAACAAGATGAGTGAAAAAGTATCTCCATGAGTCTGAAAGCTTGCTCATGTAGATGGTGCCTTTTCTTGATAACTGGCCATGCTCATCCAGTATATCAGTATGTCCCATCAGTCTACACACATCCCTATAATTTAGACCAGTAGGGAGAGTAATGGCCATCTCATTTTCAGCCAAATAATTCAAATGAAGAACATCTCTAAGAGAGTCAGCAGTGAGAGTGAAGGCCCTGGTGCCTTGTTGCAATGTGTAGTTGATGGATTGAGTATTTTCAACATACACAGCAGTGTACCAAAACTCACATAAATAATCATGATACATTTTTCCGGGATTGAGAGTAAGAGCACCATAGAGTGGACAACTGAGGAAAAAGGCATTCAGTCGTCCAATGAGAGAAGTTGGAGCATGAGTGGTGCTAGTGAGTCTAGCCATCCAATTATTCATGTTTATTCTGATCGCCTTTGCTTCTAAAGTAATATGAGGTACCTTTACTACATTGGCAACCGGAGAATATTCAGCAGCGAGCAGATTTTTGGGTGAGTTTGATTGTCTTGGTTCCATTGTATTTGGTAGATTGATGATATGAAACTGAAAATTAGGGGTTTTGATAAAGATATGATGAATTAAATATGAGAGAGATTGATGATTGGAAATTGAATGAAAAATGGAGTAAATGAAGGAATTTGAAGAATTTTGGGAGTAAATATGTTCGAAGTAAATGCAAATGAAAGTGAAAGTGGGTATTTATATAGGAGAGAGAGTGTGGAACTCAAACGGTTTATTTTGAAACTATCAAATGTAATTTTGATCGGATTTTGAAATCCGCATTAAATACATCACATCACACATTAATGTGTGATGGTTTACAACCCACAAACAGTACCCACTAGTTCCTTTTGTCTTCCCAAGGTAAAAATTTCATCATTAGGTTTGAAAAATTACATGCCACGTAGGATAATAAGATAAATATCTTTTCAAAAAGTTTGCATACGTGGCACGCACAATGACCAAGTATTAAAATATTATGACTGACAAACCATGACTCATTTCAGTGCATCTAGAGGTTGATTGGACACTCCAGTATCACTGGTGGATTAGGCCAGTGATGCATGCACTGATGGTACACTGGAGGGACACTCCAGTAAAGTACCAATGATAACCATTTGAAAGAGACTGGTAACCTCAAACATGCACATCAACTAATACAGACAAGTGAGAGGGACACATTTACAAGGAGACAGAAGTTACCTCAAACATGCACATCAACTAATACAGACAAGTGAGAGGGACACATTTACAAGGAGACAGAAGTTACCTCAAACATGCACTTCAACCTATCTAATTTACCAGTGAGAGGGACACATTTACAAGGTACCAGTGATATTTTCCAGAAAATTTTGTCCAGTGAGAAAATAAATTAATAAATTCCCCCTGAAATTAAAACATTTTAAGGACAAAAATATATCTTTTAGTCTTCCCCCTAGAATGTTGATCCAGAAATCTATTAATGCAGAGATAGTACACAAAGACGTTCGATATCTAAGCAGTCATAGATGAATAAATCTTTAAATCAAGGATCCCTGATAGTACACAAAGGCGTTCAATACCAAGGTTCCAGATTTAAGGGTTTAACATTCCCAACTCACCAACAAGATATTCAAATGTTTTTACATCCAGTGGTTTAGTAAAAATGTCAGCGAGTTGTTTGTCAGTGGGAATAAAATGGAGTTCAATGTTATTTTTCATAATATGATCACGAATAAAATGATACCTGAGATCAATGTGCTTCGTCTTTGAGTGCATGACTGGGTTGTTCGAGATAGCAATGGCACTGGTATTATCACAAAATATTGGGGTCTTTGAATACTTAATACCATAATCAAGCAACTGGTTCTTCATCCAGAGTATCTGAGCACAACAACTGGCTGCAGACACGTATTCAGCTTCAGCAGTGGACAATGAAACTGAAGTTTGTTTCTTACTGGTCCAGCTGACCAGTTTTGTAACATCCGTGAATTTTGACCCGTTGACTTTACGTGTAATATGACTAACAATATAAGTTAATGAAGTATTTGAGTCGTTTTATGAATTAAATGTCAATGTGTTATATTCGAGTCGATAATATGTTTTGATCGGTGTTTAAATGTGTAACGATTGTAATTTGGCTTGAGAAGGGAAACGGGTCGGCCCGTGGGTAGTCCACGACCCACCAGCCACCATTGACCCATTTCTCTCCTTATCTCTTCCTCCCCTCCTTTCATTTCTTATCTATCTCCCTTTCTCATTTTCTCTCTAAGTAAAAAGGCCAAGGAACCCATTTCATTTCTTCATCTCTCTATCATCGACTTGGTGTTTGGAACGGATATAACACTAGAATCATCGTCATCTATACCACATTATCGTCTATACGAAGAATCAAAGGTTGAAGTTCTTGCATTCTTACCCATTTTGCCATAATCGGGTTCTAGCTCGGAAAAGGAGTTTTGGTAAGTCTAATTCATCCCATTTACTCCTATTTATGTTTGTTTATGCATTTCTAGTCGTCTCGTACGCTTGCAAGTCCTAAATCGGCTTAAATCTAGTTTTGGGTCAAATTAGGGTTTGATTAGGGTTAGAATGATTTGGAAGTAATTGTGATGTTTTAGTCGAATTTGTGGATTGGGTTATGTGTATTTATGTTTATTGGTGTTTAGTTAAGCTTCAAAATGAGTTTCAAACTCCTACAAATCGTTTTGGTATGGTTTGGGTCGAATTTGGGGTTTTTGGCTCTTTTTCCTGCACTTAGAACTGCTGGTGCAGGTGCAGGAAGTTGGCCCACTGCGGTGCAGTGGCATGGCCTTGCGTCATTGAGGCGCAGTGGATATTCTCTGACCTCCGTCGTTTTGGTCCACTGCGGCGCAGTGGATATACTCTGACCTCCATCGTTTTGGTCCACTGCGGCGCAGTGGCATGACTTGGCCTCACTGCGGCGCAGTGGATATATGCTGGGAATTTCGCGCGCGTCAGTTTTCAAACGTTAATAACTTTTGATCCATAAGTCCAAATAAGTCGTATGAACTATCGTTGGAATCGTAAGAGAGTCTAGTTTCTAGTAATAACACTCATTTTGTATGAATCTTCTTCCATTTCTAAAAATTTCGAGTCAAATGCGTCTTGTTCTTACTCGATAAAGTTGTAGAAGTGTTTAGGGGTTTGTGACTTGACTTAAATATGCTAAACCAACTTGTTTAAGGTGGTAGAGTTGACATTATGGTATTATGATGTATATTTATAGGTTGTGGACGTGTGGATCCCAATACTCGCTTGTAGCATTATACTAGCTTCTTTGCCGGACAAGGTGAGTTTCGTAGCTCCCTACTCGTTTGAGATTCGGGCTGGAAAGTGTAGGTTTGACGTGTTTACTTGCATTTTTTGTTGATTGATTGATTGATTGTTTTGATTGTTGGATTGATGTGATGGTTCATTTCGTTTGGTTGACTTGGTTTATGTTTTGGTTAAGTATTCCATTAATATTAGGATAGACGTACATACATGGAAGTCGGTTATACCTTCAATGGGTTTTAGATGTGGTGGGAAGGCTGCGGGTGACCCTATATATAAGCATCTGGGACTCAAAGAAAGTAGAATCCTCTTAAGTGTATGTACGTATAGAATTGGTGTTAATATTGATTGTTGGCTCATGTTTGTCGAATATTGATTGTTGGCTCATGTTTGTCGAATATTGATTGTTGGCTCATGTTTGTCGAATATTGATTGTTGGCTCATGTTTGTCGAATATTGATTGTTGGCTCATGTTTGTCGAATATTGATTGTTGGCTCATGTTTGTCGAATATTGATTGTTGGCTCATGTTTGTCGAATATTGATTGTTGGCTCATGTTTGTCGAATATTGATTGTTGGCTCATGTTTGTCGAATATTGATTGTTGGCTCATGTTTGTCGAATATTGATTGTTGGCTCATGTTTGTCGAATATTGATTGTTGGCTCATGTTTGTCGAATATTGATTGTTGGCTCATGTTTGTCGAATATTGATTGTTGGCTCATGTTTGTCGAATATTGATTGTTGGCTCATGTTTGTCGAATATTGATTGTTGGCTCATGTTTGTCGAATATTGATTGTTGGCTCATGTTTGTCGAATATTGATTGTTGGCTCATGTTTGTCGAATATTGATTGTTGGCTCATGTTTGTCGAATATTGATTGTTGGCTCATGTTTGTCGAATATTGATTGTTGGCTCATGTTTGTCGAATATTGATTGTTGGCTCATGTTTGTCGAATATTGATTGTTGGCTCATGTTTGTCGAATATTGATTGTTGGCTCATGTTTGTCGAATATTGATTGTTGGCTCATGTTTGTCGAATATTGATTGTTGGCTCATGTTTGTCGAATATTGATTGTTGGCTCATGTTTGTCGAATATTGATTGTTGGCTCATGTTTGTCGAATATTGATTGTTGGCTCATGTTTGTCGAATATTGATTGTTGGCTCATGTTTGTCGAATATTGATTGTTGGCTCATGTTTGTCGAATATTGATTGTTGGCTCATGTTTGTCGAATATTGATTGTTGGCTCATGTTTGTCGAATATTGATTGTTGGCTCATGTTTGTCGAATATTGATTGTTGGCTCATGTTTGTCGAATATTGATTGTTGGCTCATGTTTGTCGAATATTGATTGTTGGCTCATGTTTGTCGAATATTGATTGTTGGCTCATGTTTGTCGAATATTGATTGTTGGCTCATGTTTGTCGAATATTGATTGTTGGCTCATGTTTGTCGAATATTGATTGTTGGCTCATGTTTGTCGAATATTGATTGTTGGCTCATGTTTGTCGAATATTGATTGTTGGCTCATGTTTGTCGAATATTGATTGTTGGCTCATGTTTGTCGAATATTGATTGTTGGCTCATGTTTGTCGAATATTGATTGTTGGCTCATGTTTGTCGAATATTGATTGTTGGCTCATGTTTGTCGAATATTGATTGTTGGCTCATGTTTGTCGAATATTGATTGTTGGCTCATGTTTGTCGAATATTGATTGTTGGCTCATGTTTGTCGAATATTGATTGTTGGCTCATGTTTGTCGAATATTGATTGTTGGCTCATGTTTGTCGAATATTGATTGTTGGCTCATGTTTGTCGAATATTGATTGTTGGCTCATGTTTGTCGAATATTGATTGTTGGCTCATGTTTGTCGAATATTGATTGTTGGCTCATGTTTGTCGAATATTGATTGTTGGCTCATGTTTGTCGAATATTGATTGTTGGCTCATGTTTGTCGAATATTGATTGTTGGCTCATGTTTGTCGAATATTGATTGTTGGCTCATGTTTGTCGAATATTGATTGTTGGCTCATGTTTGTCGAATATTGATTGTTGGCTCATGTTTGTCGAATATTGATTGTTGGCTCATGTTTGTCGAATATTGATTGTTGGCTCATGTTTGTCGAATATTGATTGTTGGCTCATGTTTGTCGAATATTGATTGTTGGCTCATGTTTGTCGAATATTGATTGTTGGCTCATGTTTGTCGAATATTGATTGTTGGCTCATGTTTGTCGAATATTGATTGTTGGCTCATGTTTGTCGAATATTGATTGTTGGCTCATGTTTGTCGAATATTGATTGTTGGCTCATGTTTGTCGAATATTGATTGTTGGCTCATGTTTGTCGAATATTGATTGTTGGCTCATGTTTGTCGAATATTGATTGTTGGCTCATGTTTGTCGAATATTGATTGTTGGCTCATGTTTGATGAATATTGATTGTTGGCTTATGTTTGACGAATATTGATTGTTGGCTCAGGTTCGTCGAATATTGATTGTTGGCTCATGTTTGTCGAATATTGATTGTTGGCTCATGTTTGTCGAATATTGATTGTTGGCTCATGTTTGTCGAATATTGATTGTTGGCTCATGTTTGTCGAATATTGATTGTTGGCTCATGTTTGTCGAATATTGATTGTTGGCTCATGTTTGTCGAATATTGATTGTTGGCTCATGTTTGTCGAATATTGATTGTTGGCTCATGTTTGTCGAATATTGATTGTTGGCTCATGTTTGTCGAATATTGATTGTTGGCTCATGTTTGTCGAATATTGATTGTTGGCTCATGTTTGTCGATATTGATTGTTGGCTCATGTTTGTCGAATATTGATTGTTGGCTCATGTTTGTCGATATTGATTGTTGGCTCATGTTTGTCGAATATTGATTGTTGGCTCATGTTTGTCGATATTGATTGTTGGCTCATGTTTGTCGAATATTGATTGTTGGTCATGTTTGTCGATATTGATTGTTGGCTCATGTTTGTCGAATATTGATTGTTGGCTCATGTTTGTCGATATTGATTGTTGGCTCATGTTTGTCGAATATTGATTGTTGGCTCATGTTTGTCGATATTGATTGTTGGCTCATGTTTGTCGATATTGATTGTTGGCTCATGTTTGTCGATATTGATTGTTGGCTCATGTTTGTCGAATATTGATTGTTGGTCATGTTTGTCGATATTGATTGTTGGCTCATGTTTGTCGAATATTGATTGTTGGTCATGTTTGTCGAATATTGATTGTTGGCGTAAAGTTGGTGAGTTCGTAGGGACAAGTAACAGGAAACAAGTATGTATCGGGATAACAACCGTTAACAATAAGTGAGGATTAGGAGAACTAATCACATCCAAGGAAAACCTATAAGGTTTCACATTAGCACAAATCAATACAATCAACGTTCAACAACAACGATTCCATATAACGTTCAACAACGTTCCCTAAAAATCAATAACGATCAACAACGATGCGGCTTACATAGTTAATAATTAACAATGCGCTAACGGTGCGACTTACATAACGAGTAACGCGCTAACGATGCGACTTATATAATAAATAATGCGCTAACGGTGCGACTTATATAATAAATAATGCGCTAACGGTGCGACTTATATAATGAATAATGCGCTAACATGTCCATATCAACAATTCAATCATACAATCAATCAAATCAACAATCAACAGTTAAACAAACATGTACACTTTTCAGCCCGAATCTCAATTGAGTAGGAAGGGTTTACGAAACTCACCTGAAACGCCTGTCAAACAGTGTGAGGTATGTAACAGTCTGAAATGTACCCGAATAGCCCAAACGTATTAGTCTTCATTAAAGGAAACTGTATAGATCAACCCATTTTAATAGAGTCATCAGTTTAGTAAGCAACTGACGGACGAAGGACTAAAACTGTAAACAGTTTAACGGTTTAGGACTGAAACTGTCAGAAAATCTAACGGTTTAGGACTGAAACTGTCAGAAAATCTAACGGTCTTAACGGTCAGATTACAACTTTATATTTCTTGTTTCTAATTCAACATAGGAAACTTATAAGTGATAAATAACCTGTTTAAATGATGATTCTGGCTGCTTCGTATCAAGACCCAGTTGACGTTTTATGTTAATAAAACTATGTAAAATGCTTCCACGGGGCATTTCGCGGTGCGAATAACTTGTAAACGAAACGAGATTCAACGAATCCGTTTTCTTGTCTAAATTCTCTGTACCCCAGTCTACCCATATAACTATAATAACAACTTGGAAGTCTTAACCATTTTCCTTAAATCTAACCCGAAAACCTTACGAGAACTTATAAACTAACAAAATCTTCCAAAAATAAACGATCACCAATTGTAACGAAACTCACCTGAAACGCCTGTCAAACAGTGTGAGGTATGTAACAGTCTGAAATGTACCCGAATAGCCCAAACGTATTAGTCTTCATTAAAGGAAACTGTATAGATCAACCCATTTTAATAGAGTCATCAGTTTAGTAAGCAACTGACGGACGAAGGACTAAAACTGTAAACAGTTTAACGGTTTAGGACTGAAACTGTCAGAAAATCTAAAGTTTTCCCAAAACCCATTCTTTTCTTTCTTTCTTGGCTTTCGGTTATATATGTGCGTGTCGAGAGTGTTTGAGGGTGATGGATGGTATATGGCAGCCAATATTCATCATCATCAACGTCTATCTCTATACTTATATATATATATATATATATATATATATACCACCTATATTATAAAATATAAAATAAATTATATTTTAATATATATATATATATATATATATATATATATTATATATATATATATTATATATATATATATATATATATATATATATATATATATATATATATATATATATATATATATATATATATATATATATATATATATATATATATATATATATATATATATATATATATATATATATATATATATATATATATATATATATATATATATATATATATATATATATATATATATATATATATATATATATATATATATATATATATATATATATATATATATATATATATATATATATATATATATATATATATATATATATATATATATATATATATATATATATATATATATATATATATATATATATATATATATATATATATATATATATATATATATATATATATATATATATATATATATATATATATATATATATATATATATATATATATATATATATATATATATATATATATATATATATATATATATATATATATATATATATATATATATATATATATATATATATATATATATCTAAATTCTCTGTACCCCATTCTATCCATATAACTATAATAACAACTTGGAAGTCTTAACCATTTTCCTTAAATCTAACCCGAAAACCTTACGAGAACTTATAAACTAACAAAATCTTCCAAAAATAAACGATCACCAATTGTAACGAAACTCACCACACAACTAGAGGAATCAATAACGAACTCCCAGCAACTTTCAGAATTGAAAACTAACGTGTAACTTTTACGTAACATGAATCTAAAGTTTTCCCAAAACCATTCTTTTCTTTCTTTCCTTCTTTCTTTCTTTCTTTCTTTCTTTCTTTCTTTCTTTCTTTCTTGGCTTTCGGTTATATATGTGCGTGTCGAGAGTGTTTGAGGGTGATGGATGGTATATGGCAGCCAATATTCATCATCATCAACGTCTATCTCTATACTTATATGTACGTATATATATATATATATAAACCACCTATTTATATAATATATATATATATATATATGAATCTGTATATATACGTATATATATATATATATATATACGTGGTGGTCGTGCATGGTGTGATGATGGTTCGGTGGTGATGGTTTCGTTCGAACAGTAGCAACAAGAAGTAGTAGCAAAAGTTCGGCATGTGATGGTGGTCGTGAGGGTGATGTTTGGAGGTGTCCTTCGGCAACAAAAACCAGCAGCAGCTAGAAATGATGGTGTTTAAAGGTGATGGCCAGTTTTAATGGTGGTAACATCAAACGAACAACAACAGTAGCAGGAGTATGTAGGGTGTTCAACGATGAAACTGATCGGCGATGGTGGTGTTTAAAGGTAGAAGATGATGAATAGTAACAATGGTGATTCGGTTTAACAGTAGCAGTGATCGAGTAGTGATGCTTCGGTGATGATGTTTTGATGTGTCTTGATCTTGAATGGGCTGTCACACGGCTTCTGGGTTCCATCTAGGCTGGGAAAAATGATGGCTCGAAGAACACAAGTTGCTGGGTCACGGTTTTGCAGCTTCTTTTGTAGTGATGGTGGAACCGTGGGGTGACTTTCTAACCGTAACAGGCTAACAGCAGCAGTAAATAAGCAGTAGGAGTAGCGTAGCAGTAGCAGCAAATAAGCAGCAGGAGTAACAGTTTACGAGCAGCAAGAGCAGCGAGGGTGATTCGGTAGTTCTTGAAGTGAAGAGCAGTAATAACAGGCCGAAGGTGGTTAAGATTGTGATGCTTGATATATATATACTTGTGGGTGTGAGCCGAGAGAGATATAAGAGAAGGGAGAAAGGTGGTGAGTTGTTTTAATGGCATCTATCCATCTATATCTATACGTTTTCTATATATATATTTATATATGCAGGTGGGGAGAAGAAAATTAGGAAACAAAACCAACAATAGTGGGGTGAGAGAGGGACCGAAAGTGTGAGAGGGAAAGGAAGAAAACAAAGAAAGAAGATAGGAAATGATTCAGCAAAGCATCAAGATTTTTCCTAATAGCCAAAATTCATTCACGGATAGTTGTCCCTCAATTATCATTATCATTTTTATCATATGCTCAATCATAGAAAAAAGAGACATGACAAATTTATATATAATAATAGAGGAGGCTGGTGATTGGTGATAGTAACATGTACGTCGGCAGTGCGATGTTCCATCCTAGTTCTTGTATTAAGTTAATTGTAAATAAATTTGAATAATTTGTGTACATCAAATCTTTTGATAAATCGTCTACTTGTATTATTATTATACTATTTTATCAACATGATAGACAGGTTTTAATAGTCATTAGCCAAATGTTTATCCCGTGATTTAATTTAAATAGTTGACGTTAAATTGTAAAATTAAGGCATTTAGACAGTATACCTTAAGATTTGGGTGTCTTTCATTTTTAAAAATTTAAATGCCTTTACCATTTCAATTATTCTAGTTGTCTGTAAGGTAGAATATTAAAATAGACAAATTTCTATTTTTAATTGACCTGAAATTTTGCGGATGTTACACACTGTAAGTCTTGTTTCGCCTCTATTTGTATATAGTAGATATTGTTATTGGTTCCTTTTGGACCATTACTGCGAACTCACCAACCTTGTATTGACTATGCTTAGTACACTTTTCAGGTTATCCCCAGACGTGGAGTTTAGTTGCATTGCTTGCTGTTAGACCCGGGCATTGGACTTTATGAATCAAGGATTCATCGACCCTCTCTTTTGCTTTATACTTAGGATCGATTTGCCATCTTCTGGATGTTCTTTTGTAACGTTGATGGTTATTTGCTCCTTTTGTATTTTGGTACTTGCTCCGCATTGTAATGGATTCACTGAATCTTTATTTGCATTTAGTTCTTGTTCTATTGTAATTCCACCTTGTGCTATATGATTTCCGTGATATTTCGAGCCTCGGCTTGGGGTGTTACAGCATGGTGGCCCATGCAGGTCGTAGAGAATTAGGCGGTTTGACCTAGACTACGGCTTAAGTTAAAACTCTTCATATAGGATGCATGGTTAGGAAATTTGTGTGCAACGTGAATTATGTGAACCCTAGAAAGTGTATATTGTGAGTTCGCAGTTAAGACCACTTATGTGATGGCTTGAATTCAATGTGATGAATGTGGTTAATATGGTTTGTTGTTGTTATTGTTTGGAGCTAATTTGATGATTTAGGGCCAAAAGGAAGTGATGCCATTAACTTAGTATAATATTGTGGCAACCCTAAAAGAACCCGATCAACTCTTTTATGGTTACCCAACATTATAACAAGTTAATGACATCGTGGATTGCGCACGTGTGGCTTAAAGTATAATAAGGAACCGATATGCTTAATGGAAGTTGATTAGGTGGAGGGTTAGCCATTGGTACACCCTATATACATACCCGGTCAATAACTAGAGAGCATATCGAATTCGGATTATACTTTGAATCATTCGTGTTAGTTGTTTGATTGCATGATGTAATGAGCATGATTACATGAGTTAATGATAGACAATTGTAATGAATTTGACACGATGATATGCTAAGTAACAATCCCATAGGATTCTAGCACTCTTGCCTTAGCTTAATGATATGAAATGAGTATGTGGTATCGGTATGAGAGCATTGACTACTTGTGTGACTAACATGTGAGCATTTGAGACTAACTCTTGGGTCAACGTGTCACTTGTTTTATAGAAATGGTGAGACCAAGGAGAGCCGGAACGAACTATAGGGCTGAATCGGAAGAACCTCAACAGGAAGCTCAACCGGAGGTACAAGGAGGTAGAGGTAGGGGCCGTGGTAGGGGCCGTGGTAGAGGTCGTGGTAGAGGCCAAGGAAGGGGTCGTGGTGAAGCTCCTGAGCCAAACATGGCTGAGGTGATCGCTCAAACGATCACCAATATCATGCCGACCATTATTGCTCAAGTCACGGCAAGTCTTGGGCAGAACAATGCGGCTCAAAACAATGAAGCCCCAGAAAATGTGAATAATGAAAATGCTCAACCTCAGGCCGTAGAAAACGAAGAAGAGGAACCAGTGAGAGTTGATAACCGCATGCCCATGTATAATCAATATGGGGGATACCGACAGGGGTGTATATTTAAGGACTTCAAAAGCCGTGGAGCACCGGAGTTTAATGGAAGAGGCGGTCCCACTGAGTGCATAAGGTGGTTTGAAGAGATTGAGGCAGTGATTGAAAGAAGTCATTGCACATACGACGACCGGATTTCTTATGCATCCGACATGTTTAGACATGACGCCTTGAGTTGGTGGAATCAAAAGATAACTCTGGGGCGGACTTATAACTTGGAATGGATCGATTTCAAGAACAAAGTGAAGGCAAAGTTTTGTCCTCCCTATGAACTACAAAACTTGACCATTGAGTTTGCTAATCTCAACATGGACGGAGCCGATTACAAGAGCTATGTTAGACGATTTCAAGAGTTGTCTACCCTCATTCCTCACTTGGTGGTTCCGAGTCTCAGGCCATCCAGAAGTTTGTATTGGGCTTGAATCCTCAAGTCCGATCTTATGTGAATTCTAACATGCCTACTTCTTTGGCCGATGCTGTTAACCGAGCCGGGAGTGTGACTGAAGACTTGTTGAGAAGCGGTGTCTTGAGCAAATCCTCAACAAACAAGAGGAAAGAAGTGGGAGAGTCAAGTGGGGTAAAGAAAATGGGAAGGTTTGACCCCAAACATGGTAATAGGGGTAGGGTGATGGCGGCAATGGAACCGGCCAGGAAAGCTTATACTGGACCCCATCCTTTTTGTGGGAGATGCAACCAACATCACCCCGCCAATGCCCAATGCAGAGCATGCTTTAATTGTAACCAAGTGGGGCACCTCTCCAGAGATTGTAGGGCTCCAAGAGAGGGCCCAATGAATGTGGCTCCTGTTCGGGCCGTTCCTCCCCAAGGTAATCAACGAAGAGGCGAGTGCTTTGAATGTGGTAGTCGTGACCACTATCGTAATAATTGTCCTCGATGGGTGGGACAACAAGTTCAAGTAGCCGTTCACCCCAACCAACTTCAAATGGTCGGGCCTAACCAAAACCGGGGACAACAAGGCCATCAAGTGCAACCACGCGGCCGAGCCTTTGCGGCTAATGCAAATGAAGCCCGCAACGATCCCAACGTAGTGGCAGGTACCTTTCTCCTTAATGGTCACTATGCAACAGTTTTGTTTGATTCCGGAGCCGATTATAGCCTCGTGTCCTCTAACTTTGTTCCTTTGATTGATGTGCATCCTTGTGCTCTAAACTATGTGCTTGACATTGAAATGGTAAACGGGTCACTAACTAAACTTAGTCAAATAGTACGTGATTGTGTCTTGACCCTAGACGATGTTGAATTCTTCATAGACCTTATGCCTTTCGATATTGGGAGTTTTGATGTCATTGTGGGTATGGATTGGTTGACGGCAGTAAACGCGACTATTGATTGTGGTGAGAGGGTTGTTAAGATACCTTTGACTAACGGTAGAATTCTTAGGGTTCAAGGCGAAATCTCTGATCCCTCAAATTCTAAAGTCTTTAGTGCTACCATCACAAAGGTAGAATTGAAGATCGTTCCTATTGTTTGTGAATTTCTCGATGTTTTTCCGGATGACCTACCGGAATTACCTCCAACTCGTGAACTTGACTTTCGTATTAATCTTATCCCCGAAGCCGCGCCTGTAGCAAAAGCTCCGTATAGACTAGCCTTAACCGAAATGCAAGAATTACAAACTCAACTCAAGGAACTCCAAGAGAAGGGTTTCATTCGCCCTAGTCAATCTCTTTGGGGTGCTCCTGTTCTCTTCGTCAAAAAGAAAGATGGGTCCTTCAGAATGTGTATTGATTACCGGGAATTAAACAAGCTCACTGTGAAGAACCGGTATCCCCTCCCTAGAATCGATGACTTATTTGATCAACTTCAAGGTGCTAAGCACTTCTCTAAAATCGATCTTCGCTCGGGTTATCATTAACTCTGAGTACATGAAGATGATATCCCCAAGACGGATTTTCGCACAAGGTATGGTCATTTTGAATTCACCGTGATGCCCTTCGGGTTGACTAATGAACATCTCAACCGTTTTATCCCGAATCTCATTCTTCCTATCCATTTCTTTCAAGTAATCCATAATCTCCCAAGTTGACACATCGCTACCTCCCGAAGACCCACCTTGGTTATTACCTTGAAAGTTCCTTGGGTAGCCTCTATTGAATCCCCCTTGATTTTGACCACCTTGGTAATTCCCTTGGTTGTAATTTTGGCCTTGAAATGGTTGAGATGGTGCCCCACCGTTTTGGTTATTTCCTTGAAAGTTCGGGTTGAGTTGGTTTGAAGAATTGCCATATCTAAAGTTTGGATGATTTCTCATCCCCGGATGGTAAGTGTTGGAGTTCATGTCATATTGCTTCTTTTCTCCATACACTTGATTCACTTCTTCAATTTGATCCAAGTCTAATGGGCATTGCAAAGCCGAATGTCCCAACTCATCACACCTTTCACAAACCGGATAGTCT
>CM067167.1:115083869-115275942 GCA_034093135.1 Erigeron breviscapus
GAACTTGACGATTATACCCTCATGTGGGTTTAACGGAGCAAAACTAACGGTGTTAGTGTTAGGGACGGTTGGCAATGAAAATGAAAAGTACAGGGACACCTAATGATAAAAAAAAAAACACAAGGATGAAAATGCGAATCGAGCAAACCACAGGGACGATTTGTGACAATTTCTCTAAAACCTATTTCGAAAATCCGCATGCAATGAAATACAGTATTAGGTTAAAAAAAAGTCAAACTAAACAATCAATTATGTGATTAATCAGCAAATGTTATTTGACTAGTTAAGTTATGTCTTGGTTAGATCAGTAGTTGGTTCGTCCTTAGTTGCAAGTTTGGTACTGTATATGTTATTATGGCAAATTCGCATAGACAAATACTTGATATTGAGTCTTTCAAAGCAAATTTAGGTAACAAATACAAGGAATTGCAATTTAAAATCGAAATGAAACATAGACAATAACAAAATCATTACTCACAATCCTTGCACAGCCTTGGCCATGCCAAAGGCGGCTGCAGATGCTATGGCTCCAATCAGTGCCGTTTGCAGGGCGCTCCAAACTGGTTTATTACCAGTAAAATAACCTTTCGCAAACCCAAAGATCAGCAGGGCTAATATGGTCAAGATAACAGAGGCAACCACCGCTTTTCCAGCAACTGGGATAAACATGTAAGGGAAAAGGGGGACCAACCCACCCAATACATAAGCGATTGCTATCGTTAGTGCGCTTTGAAGTGCTCTTTTTGGATTTGGCTTATCAAGTCCAAGTTCAAATCTGGAAAACAAGTAAAGGGACTGTCATAAGGATTGGGAACCACAAACACAATATCTACAAGTTCACATTTTGAGCCAACCTGATTTTAGTGCAAATTAATAGTTGCGAAAAGAACATTACAATTCTAAAGGGAAAAAGGTCTCAATTCTAGAATTAAAATTTTTATTACTCGTATTTAAAATTCAACATCGACACAAACCACGCCGGTTATGATTAGCTATGATGTATACATATTTTTCTTGAAAATAGTACGTTTGTTAGAAAATGCAATTACCTATTTTTCAATTAATCTCAAAGATATATAGTTAAAATTTAGAATGAGTATCACACAAACATTTAGCAGCAACTATTACATATATATCATTAAGAACATTTGTGATTTATGATTGTAGTTAGAAGGTGGCAAAACGGAAGGATTGAATAGCTAATCAGAGCGAGTTCAAGTCGGAACATATAACTTTCGGCAAAGGTCCGGCTCTCACTGACCATAAGGTCCATAGCTTTCTACAGTACTAAATAGTTAGCAATTAGCATATAATATACCTAGAAAACATTGTTACAACAATGACCTATGCTTTATGAATTAAAAATAAACTTTGGGTTGTTTTTTTTTTAAAGGTCATTCCTCTTGGGCGTAGCCAAACGCACTAGGATGTGCCGTACGTGAAAAGTGGTAGTAAACTTAGGGTACTTATCAACCCTTTTATTGAAGGTAGGATATTATTTGACATTTTGACCCATTAAATTTGCATCATAATCTAAATCAATGCATTCTAACAGGTGAAAATTGGTACCTATACGGTCTCCACCCACAATAGATTATTACTCGTAGAAGCCAAAACATTGAGCATCTACTTTTGTAAGTTAGTGCAGTCACCTCATTCAAAGCCAAAAAATTTACTAATTAAAGTACTAAAGCAACATGCATAGAAGCCTTAGATCTGCTTTTGCAATATCCCAATATTCCCTGTATAATTCTTTAGCTAAACACCATATCATGATAAATTGATAATAACTTTTTTTGTCTCGAATACACGTGATCTATTATTGAATTCCTAATGTGTCAAAATTTCATATAGAAGAAACCAACATTTGATCAATATTAAACACCAAGGACATTAAACAACTTAGCTAATCAAGTATGTTTATGAATATATTAATTGAATGGCAGGTTGGTTCTGTTTTGAAAGATGCCACCCGCATAAAATTTTTTTCTTTTAATAATAGAGACAAAACATTCTTAGAAAAGACATATAAAAAGACAAAGTTTAGCATTTGGATATCTAATTTACACCGATTACTTCAGAAAACTATGTCATATTAAGATTCCATTTGTCTTAAATAAGAAATTACTGAGGTTAAAGGCAGCAAAACTTACTTCATCATGAAATCAAGCCATGCTTTTGAGTTCTTCCGTAGAGCATTCACTACAGGGCCATACTCATGTGGCTCCACACCGTACTCTGCCAGTATCTCGGCTACTTCAGCTGCCTCTGTATCAGGTTTTGTACGTCGAATGAAACCGCCAAAAATCAGTATCTCTCTATCACATATACATCTAAATTCTATATGTAATTATAATTTATAAATTAACCTGTATCAGGTATTGTATCGATTTCTTCTTGCTCTCTTCTTAACTCCCTATAATAATGATCAGACTCACTTTTAGCTGCCAAATACCTATTAAACAAATCTCATTCAGCAATCGAGGATAATCAAACTGAAAAACGACTACACACACTTGACCTTTAAGTCGAACACAATGCTCTCGGATTCCAAAAGAAGTAAACATTTTCTTCAATAACTGATCAAAGCTAGATAACTTAATTACACCAAAACACGATAACTTCAAACGAAAATGTCAAGTGCTAATATCTCACACATACATATTAAATATCCAGAATCAAAAACAGTAATTTTGACCCTAAGATTCAAATCACATAACCTTAAGTCTTAACAAGCAACAACTACAATGAACCAACCTTTTTTGAAAATGGACGTTGACTTTAAGTCAAACTAGCTGTGTCTTAAACTCAAAGTTATCCACATATTTAAACTATGATCAAGATTTATAGCAGCATTAAAAGATAGCAAGAAAAATCACAACTAAAAAAATGTAAAAAGTAATAGTTTCATCAAAAGTCCATTTCGAATACTGACTACAAAATGTCAAAAACTATAAGTTTGACCTAAAAAGTCAAATTCCATAACACTCGAATGCTATTACTACAATTATTTTCATCATGAAGTCTAACTGTACAGAAACTTACAACTATAGATTACAAATTATAATCACTGATTTCATCATAAATATGTTTTAATTACAGAAACAGTAGCTTTGACCACAAAAAGTCAAACTTTATACAAAAACTAGCAATATCAGCATGCAATTACAGGTTACAAAAATTATTAACTAATTAACCTAAATAATAATTATAAAAAAAAAGGTTGATGTATATATACCCGCCGAGTCCCATGGAAATAGCGCCAGCGGCAACTTCGGCAATACCGGCGGTAAGGATGATGGAAGAAGAAGCATTAGCACCGGAAAGACCGGCGGCGAGAGCGAACGGAACGGTGAGGCCGTCGGAAACGCCGATGATGATGTCACGAACGATTTCGCCGGCGGTGAAATGGTGCTCTTTGTGACGGTTAAGTAGATATTTTTCTGATTCGCCAACACTGACCGCCATTATTGAATATCTGAAAAAGAATTTTTGAAAAAGATAGATACACTATTTGCATGTATATATGTATATGTATGTGTGTGTTGTGAATGTGTTGATGTGTGAGTCACGGGAATAAAATGTTTAGTGCGGTTTGTGGGCGGGGTGACGTGGCAATTTGAAGCTAAATAAGTTAAAAATTTAAACTTTTTTTTTTCTTTCTGAAAGTGGAGGTCCATGGGAATTGGAAAGCTTTTGCACGGGGATATTTCACTTTTACCTCCATCTGCTTTAAAAAGTGGCGCTACCAGTCCTTCACATTATGAAAGATATAAATGTTTCTTACTTCAACTTTTTTTTTAATGTGTACATTACTCGTAGCGGAGGGTCTAGCATATGTTATCTAAACGGGTCCGCTTTAAAAAGCCCTCTCACCTCCAATACCTAGTAGGAGGAGAAACCTCCAACTTAACCGCCCAAAGACACGACATTTAATTGGTATAAAACCTTACCCCTCTACAGGACTCAAACCTCACAAACTTTGAGCACGAAATGATTACACACATGGGAAAAAGTATAGTCAATATCACAAACATATCATTACGTCTTGTACGGTGCTAAATAGTGCCATTACTCAAATTCTATTGTATGTTAACTTTATTCAAATTATACTTATACTATTATATATATACACGAGAGAAAGTACCCGCGCGTTGCGGCGATGAGATGGTGGGGTGATAGGTCATAGAGTGTGATAGGTCATAGGAGGTGATAGGTCATAGAGTGTGATAGCCAAATGTCTTAGGCGTACGGGCTCCGCCGTCGGATTTAAAAATTCTTCGAAAGTATATCGAATGTCATCTCTAATGAAAGAGCATGAAATTTAAAGAACACTCATATAATTTTTATAATTTATCGATGCACGGTTTTTGAGATAAAAGATTTTGAACGAATTAGAGGAATAAAATGATTTATTGAGGAGAGAGAAAAAAATGAGTGGTTGAGATTTGAGGAGAGAGATGAAAATGAGTGGCTGAGATTTCCTTAAGGGTATTATAGTTATTTTAGGTAAATATATTTAAATTAGTGAACAAATAATAGGGGCATTATAGGGTTTTCAAAAACTTAGTTGAATGTTGAAAAAGAAAAAAGAGAGAGCAAATGCTTTATAATGTAGTATAGATATATTTAAATTAGTGAACAAATATAGAGACATTATAGGGTTTTCAAAAACTTAGTTGAATGTTGAAAAAGAAAAAGGAAAACAAATGTTTTATAATGTATTATAGATATAACAATTTAAAATTTAAGTTTGCTTAACTACATTAGTTTTTTTTAACTCTTTTTACTTCAACCCATAACTTTTAAATTTTTAACGTTTGCCACAAGTTTTCATCTTATTTGATTATATTTTTACCCTTACTTTGACTTTTTAATTTTTAGTTTTCTACCACATACCTTTCAAATTTTTAGCTCTGCCACAAACTTTAATTTTTGTCCCTTAACTACAATGATCACTTAACTCTATCATAAAGGTTTTCAGGCTAAAAGAACTGATCGTCGCCGTCAACAACAAACATCCACCTATTTCGAAATCCAAAACATATCATACAACGGCGGTCAACGACAAAGAATTGGTCGTGACGGATGATAATTCTGATTAGTTTATTTGCTATCTAAACACCAAGTTTACTTATACGATGTTCATTATTTGTGTGAAGACCCGCGGCAAAGCGCGGGCAAGATACTAGTTTATGAATTATTTTTTGATAAATCGGATCATCTTTTTTAAAAGAGTTAACTAGTTAAGTGGTAAACAAAACAAAGAAATCATAGAACACAATTATAATCCAATATTGCATTATAATGTCGAATCAAAAAGAAACACTATTTATAAAAGCCAGACATTAGTAACATATTTTACATTCTTCATTTTGTAAAACTTTATATATATATATATATATCTAGACCACAACAACTAGGACCGGTCTTGAAGTTTTAAATGCATTCAGAAAAAATGCATTTAGAAAAGAAAAAAAAAACAATAGCCTAACGAATTTAAATAAATACTTTTTTTAAAATATGACGACTAATGTTATAAAAAAAAATGATGCCTGCTAAAATTCTGGGCTGGAACGATGATCAGGTTTACCCCTACTCAAGGTCGCCCCAGACAACAACAATAACAATAGGAAAATGATTAATTCTCTTAAACATTAGCCTAAAAATCCTCCTAAAACTATATGAATGTGACAAGTGAATTCCACTTAATCTCTTTCATAATCTTACCCCTTGAATTTCTACATGTCACCATCCTATTAGAAAGATTTTTTGGCTAATGAATTAGACGGATTAGTCATTTCCCAAAATTATAATATCAACAAACAAAAGTCAAATGTAGAATATAAAAAATACAGTAAGATATATAAGCAGTCAACATTTAGAAACTTATTTATTAGATGAAATTATGCTCAACGACAAACATGGGATGTGTTGGGGGTTCATAATGTTAAAATTGGATAAAACTTTGACTAGTGGCGAAAGTTTACATCATGAAAGGTAGATTTTAGACATGTGGCAAAGGAAAATATGTCAAGCGAACATCACTATGCATTGGCGATAGAAGGTCAAAAATAAAGAGAAGACATAATAATAATAATAACAATACAATCATATTTGTCAAGCGAACATCAAAAGCCATTGGCAATAGAGCCCTGGTATCTGAATGTGACAGAAGCAATAAATGATGTATATATTGGTTAAACTGATTTACAGATATCCTGCTAATCAATTACGGAATATTATATAACTTTTCTTATAAATTTTTTTTAAAAACTTATATGTATTAACCTGTTACAAATTATATACATGCTTATAATTTACTGAATTACCATGTCTCTGATTGCTCAACTACTGATGATTGTCTTCGTTTTTAGAGATTTTGTATATAGGTTCTTCTCGAACATGTTCAAAGCCGTCAAATTGAGCAGGTACCTATCTAGTGTGTGGGTATATACATACACACATATATACAGTTAGATTATGTTGTATACATACACAGCACTTCTCTATATGAACAATGAATTGGCTTTTGGGGTAAAAATGGGCAGATTTTAAACAATTTAACCCATACATAAACATTTACCCAAAAAAAGGGATCAAGTTAATATCAGGACTTCAAATTTACCCAAACATACCCATTAAAGATAAATAGCAACACAAATTAAACCAATAAAGTTACAAGCCAAAACATTGATACACTAATCTCATTTGTCAAAACGGCATCATGCCACGTACTGCTCAAGCAACTTCATCGCAGCAACTAATCAGTACAAAACAAAATGTCATTAAAACTCTTTTCCAACCAAGAATCTAAAAGCTTATTAACAATTAAACAAACCGTATTTTCTAGGGTTCATCAGAACAAAATCCATGCTCACCTAGAAATACATTACAAATTCCATGAACTCTGGGCTATCTTACCTGTCTATTTTTTACAGTATACATATTTTGTCTAGTGTCTACCATTCCTCGAGTCTATGACAATACAACTTCCTAACTAGCCATGTCTTTCGGTCTTGATGCGCCATTAGATGGATATGTGCATATCTCGTTTATCTAAATGTACTATCGAGTATAAACTCGTGGAGCCAATATAGGAGGAACTTTAACTGCAAGGTTTCGTAGTAGCTCCTGTGATTCCTAATCCAACGAAAATGATCCATTGCAGTATCTACATGATAAGGGGAAAAAGAAACAAAATTAACAAACCGAATGGAATTTTGTTAGTTTAGATCTTCTAAGTGACAGTCCAGTAATTAAAAAAACTAAAAGAACAACAATTCAATCCTACTCAAAAACATTCCTGTCTGGCTGTCCAACATTAAAATCATTTGTTTTTCATCTTCTTTGGCTCAATTGCTTTAGTGTTCATTGAGCACAAATTATACAGCAGAACAATTTATTTAACTTTCGTTGTCATTCTCCATAAGACTGAATAAAGCAACAATGAAAACTAACCACTTTAAAAAGTAACGGTATCAACCTAAAATGCAATAATGATAGCTTTACATGCATATAATCAAATCATAAATATATTACACTATAAATCAAATGAGCTATACCTGTCGCTAAATTTCTCAACAGCTTCCGAGGCATAGAGAAGAGTTTCATTGGCCTTTTCAAGAACTATGTACAGTTCTTTCCCTCTTGTGGCGCGGGCAATTACCCATGCATTGTTCTTTGCTCTAATGCATATTTCTAGATCCTTTTCATGATCCACGTCATCTCCTTTTGCTCTGCTTTTCACCAAATCAATATCTTCTCGAACCTTATTCAAGGCCAGCAACGATTCCTGAAAGGATAAATGAAAATTGTAGAAGTTATGAAGATGCCGACAATAGCAGTAGGTTGTATGTCTGCATTTAAAGGTGGCAAACTAGGGGGAACGGGAGGTTTGGGTAACAAGTCTAAAATAATGAGTTGGAAACAGGGTAGCTTTTCACACGAATTGGGCTGAGTTGGCTTGACCTGCAAACAACATTTTGTACAACATTTTTCTTAAAATATATATATTAAGGGCCATTATCATTGCATTGATTACGCTAGTTTATACATTTTGGTTCATACCAGGGAATGCTAAGGGGAAAGGGATAGATCAAGAGAATGCTATGGGGTATTAAGGGCCATTATCATTGCATTGATTACGCTAGTTTAACACTAGGACATGGATGAATCTCAACAACACTAGAGTACGATGAACAAAACAGAAATACAGTATTGTAAATAGGATTCGAGCAGTGCAGTTGCTGTAAAGAGACTTAAAACATAAAAAGAACTTAATATGGGAATTTATGTAAGTTCAAACACAGCATATAAACTATTGAACCCTTAACACATATATATATATAACAAGCCACTTACAGTAAGGCTGTTGCAACAATGTATCCTTACTGCAAAAATAAAAGATACATAAATAAAGATAATAACAAGGATCAAGCAAATTGCAGATACCGTAAGCAAATCAGAGCCCAAAATTCTGTATCCTAATTTGGATCCTTGTGATACGTTGAAAGGGAACCCAGGAAAAAAGAAAAATGATCATTGAATGACTTGATGCAATCTGTTAACTAGTTCTTCTAGATAGAGTTGAGAGAAACAGTGAGGAAGTTAGGAGGCGAGAGAAGGATGCGGTGAGTAAAGACATGCAGAGAAATTAGAGCACAATAAAATTGATTCCCTAAATTACGACCATTACGCACTTTTACATAAAGGGTGATTGCATTATAGCATACCTAATCAAAAGTGGTTTCCCACTCCCTTTTATTCATTATCAGATTATCTATGGTATTTTCCCATAGTCCAAGACCTTTAATCAGGCACTAAGGCACACCCTCAATATGTTAAATATAACAGGCTATACTAATACAACATTAATATATTTTTTTAACAAAGTGAATTAAGATGTTGTAAGCAGTTAAAAAATTTTCACGTTTTTGACCTATTCCGCAGTAAACCAAGTTTTAAAATATTGCACCTATTAGATAAAACTATAGCCCAAATCAACAACTCAAAAGTAAATGGGTTGATATTGACACCTATAGTCTGTTTGATGAAAAAAATTACATAAATGCAATAAAAAGCTTGTTACCTTTGTTAGGGTTGTTACTTTTCCAGGCGGCGAAGCCCGAGATATATTCCTGTCACCGTCAACTAGTAGATAGCGATATCCCTTGACATGATAAGCATTCTCACCACCCCATCCCTTCGCAAGCTTCTCCTCAACCTTAAAGATCTTAGCAGATGCCTGACAAATGCAAAATATTACAATCCATTCACAAAAATAAAAAACAGAAGGAAGAACGTATGAGAAAAATACTAACAGCAAAGTGTGACATTTGTGTTTCTATAATCAACACAAAGCTCAAACATAAAGTTTTTCCAATATACAATACAAAGACACAGACTTCACATATTCCAACTTTCATGTTAGGTTACTTTCATGATCTGACATAATTACATAAGACACAGTTCTGACATGATTACATAAGACACAACTAGAATTAGTATATCTGCTTTAGCAGGAAAAAGTTCAATAGACAACATGGGATATCTTGGGTGTAAATCTCTGTAAATCTCTTAAGTGGTAGCACCAACTACAGAATTCAACAAAAAAAAAAGCATGATCCTAAGAAACGATTAGAAAAAGGCATGTATTCTAACTATGGTCAAATTCTTATCGATAATCAAGATACATTAGGTTTACGCAAGTGTTCAGGGGCAAGTAATATTAATATATAATCACATGGAGATAGAAAAACTGACATTTTCAAGAAGTTGTTGCTTCAACATGGAGATACCTTCCTCCCCGTTAAGCATAGAGGTTACAGGTATAAGAAGAATTATGGTAAGGCTTTTATGCTGATAAGCACAAAGGTACATCTTATGCTCTGTTTGCTGAAGCCATATTGTTGGGGTGGTAGGAACCAAGTTGCCAAGTTCTACACCCCAAATATCCGTAGCAAGAAAACCATCCTTCCCTTTGGACCACTTGCCAATCTGTAAAGGCCTCACAACACGATAATTGCCACTTCCTACAGAAGAGGCATCCTGCAACCTGTGTAATCGGTCCAAAGCTGACTCAGCATGTGAAGAAACGCTTCCTTTGCGCAGATAAGACCAGGTACTTCCTCCGGAAGATGACAGAACACGTGGGGTCAACCTTAAGACACCGTACGAAAACAGATTAACAGTGTCATCCTGAAAGACATCAAAATGACTATCAACCCACATAATGAACCGACTATGATAACTTCCAGCATCAAATGATAAGGTCCGAATACATGTATTCCACTCCCCAAAACAGTACGGATCAGGGACATTTCTACTTTGGTGGTATTTGAATATGCTTATTTTAGGTAAATATGTCATAATGAATAATCACAGTCTGATAATAAGTTGTAATAGGACTATAGAAAAAAGTGTTCGGAAGCGCTTTTGCAATTTAAAGTTGTCATAGATTCATGATCAGATGATTGAATATCCAGCAAATTCTAATTGCTTAAGGAATTAATAGGTAAAATGACTAAAATAATTAATTCATTAAAAAAAAGAGATATTTTGTGAAATGGGAGTTTATGTCTTGCATATAAGATGTTCCTATTTAAAGTTGTAATGGTAAGACATTTAGATGTTTCGAGTGTTCAAAGAATTCTACTTATCTAGGAATTAATAGAAAATATGACAAATATACGGAAACAGATAGACATTTTGTAAAATAGAAATAGAAATCTATTATTTACTTTAACAGCAGGGTTAGTAAGTAATTTTATTTGGCCGCCCTTAAATCGGATAATCATGTATTTTTCCAAGCATGAGAATGTGATTATTCATTATTGCAACATGAAATCACAATAATCAGTTCCAAATGCAAATCCAAACACCCTCAAAATATTCCACGCGGATAATAAATGGTACTGGATACAAGATAGAGACATTAATATTAAAAATGCATAAAGTTGTGTGTGTGTGCCCGGGGGGGGGGGGGGGGGGGGGGGTTGTAGGTATCAAAGACAGAACATACAGGGGGTAACGTTGTAGAGACAAGCAAGTCCTGGAACAATATAACTGAGTAGCCTAATGTGTTCCCCATGCATGAATCTAATACTCCAACAAGAGACTGCAAAATAAAGTAGTAAACTAAGCAAATTACATAAAACATCTTCAATAATTATGTGCTGGTTAGAAATTAAAATTACAAGGCAGCCAAAAATACTAAGGAATATGCATGATGCCAATCTGACCTGTACTTCAATCGCAGCTTCCCGACCAACAGTCAACATCTGTACATTCCCACGCTCCTTCAAAGAGTCACGAAAATTAGGTAACAGGAATTTGGTGCCCATGAGAAAATCTGCTTCAAAGGCAAAATGTAGTTATAAGAGAGAGGTATAGGCGTACAGCAACTTCAGTATTGCCCCAATAGCACAAATCCATTCAAAAAGCATTTGAAATAGAAACTTCGGCTTTACCGCAGCACCAATACTCCAATGGAGACCGTTTTTGATATGCTGACAATAAGCGATCTCCAATGGAAATATTAAAAAGAGGCTGGAAACGGACTCTATATAATCCATATAGGACATGAATGCATGATTCAGAAAAGGACTTACCACTAAGGTAATCCATGATGAAAGTATACAAATGACTACGAAGCAATCCTCCACCAGGTTCTTTATCAAGCAACACCCTTATAGAACCATGAAACATAATGAATAGAGAGTGTATTTCCTTGAGAACACTACGTAGGGCCTCAATCCTCCATACAGCTTCCGTCTCTTTGCTTTTTCCAACCACCTACAGCAAGGTAAAGCCTGATCAATAATATGCATTTAAAGAATAGAAAAAAAAACATAATATTTACCTATATTAAGGTTGCAAAATGACTTTCAGCATATGTAAAAGTAAAACATCACATAACCAAAGATAATCCTACAAATTATCATCTCTTTATCGTAAATATAATTTGGATAAAGATTTCATAATCCTGATACTAACATGACAATAATAACAACACACACTGGATATGCAGGCAAGCACACACATAATGATAGAAAAGGCGTGAAATGGGGATAAATATAGCCGTTAGGTCGTTCCTGCACCACAATATTGCAAAACTTTTTAAACACAATAATGTGTATGTTTGAGAACTTCATCCCAGAAAAATAAAATCGAGTAAGAAGGGGGAAGACAAAAAGCTGAATTTGGTCAACTAAAAAATGAAGAGTTCTTTTAAAAATAAAAATAGAAAAAACGGTATAAGTAAAAAGTTTTAGGAATCATGAACGGTTGAGGAAATCAAGAACTCCACTTTCAATATGAGTGAAATCATAACAAATAGCATATTAGATAAGTGTTGGACGGTTGTAGCAATATGCGACAAGAATATAATTGTGTATGGACTACATGTATCATCATCCAAATGCGTTTGATGTGTTTACTGTTTAGGCCCTTTCAAAGTATGAGAATATATATGAACTATGTGAATAAATTGTATGAAACCTTCTGATATAATGAAAAACAAACAATCAATCATACTATACATATACTCGTACATGTGCATCTTTAAATTAGGGAACAGAATAACAGCAATTGCTAATCTTCTGAATACACTTACCATTACCATCCAAATATCAGGCTCTGCCTCAAAGAACACATGGGAATGCATTTCCGCTTCTATTACCTCACAAGCTGCTTCCGGAGAAAAAATTCTGCAAAAACACGTTCATAAGTCAACCAACATATCAAAAAGATATGTCATGAAAGACCAACAAACCAAAAACTACATTTACATGTTCCTGTCAAGAATCGAGTTATATTTATTTTATAAATCAATAAATATTGGATTTTGTTACGAATCATAACCCAACATCACCATGGATACACACAAAGTCTATTACACAAGTGCTGACCTTGTGAAAGTTATGAGTCCTTCGCTAAGCCCAATGACAGAAAGTTGAGCTGGAAACGGCAAATCAGCCGGAAAGAAAAACAAAATCTTTTCAAGTTCCTCTCCTTCATGTTGTCCCCTTCTCAAATCAAATACGCATAACTTCAGGGCTTCACTAAGAGTAGTACCAGTAGTAGTAGCAGCGGATGACAAACCCATACTATATTCCCCTTATCATTCACCTTACAAATCAAACATAATAAACACCGTCACACAATTATGCAAAACATGAAACGGATCAGCGAAATTTAAACAATCAGCGATACTTATATCACATGAACCCTAGCAAGAAACTGCGGGATAACAGTTTGGCAATGTATTCAACTTTTAGTTCAAACTCTATCGTATGTATCCAACTTTTATACATTACCATTGTATGTATCTTATGGTACTTTCGTTAACGTGGCTTCCGTTTATGTTGCCATACGACAACCATATAAGTTGTGACGTCAGCAAAAAATACTATCAGATACATACAATATCAAGTATTTGAAATATACATAATATAGATTCTGAGCTATATATTGATACATTTCCAAGCACTTAACCCTAGAAATTAACATTAAAAAATTTGACAAAGTACCTTTAATCAAGCATATATAAAATCAAAAGGAAATTATAAATCTAAGAGAATTAATTAATCCTAATTTTCAGGAAGTTGACTGTCAGATAATTAGGGGAAACTACATCTATTATATGCAATTTACATATTTTATATGTAATTTCTAAAACATAAATAAATGCTAAATTTGATTATTATTATGGAATAGTGGAGAGGAAAATGGAGAGGCTTACCGGAAAATTGGATTTAATTGGAAGGGCGGGGAATGGTGGTGGGTAGGTAATGTATTATGTATATACCGCGATTGGCGATACTACCGTGGTGTGAAACTATCCCAAAGTCAATCGGTTAATTAATTACAGTACTACTTTACCAATAGGAAGAATCTGTGTGACGAGTGATCTGCATATTATTTTATTTTTTTCGTATAAATAACATTTTACAAAACATATTCATAATGTGTTTTTACTAGCTCAAATTAAAACTTTCATAATGTTGATAAAACAATATTAGAAAGGAAAAATTATAAACAAAACCTTTAAAAAAAAACAAAAAAAAATTCGGAAGAGCAAAGCTGGTAAAAACCGTTTGCCACGGGAAAAAAAAAAAATTTCCCAAACAAAACATGGGTGGTAATCTGTACGTTTTTTAACCGTATACCACCAAACATGCATAGAATGATTGTAATGTACACTACCTTAAACCATATATGCTCGTGTACGGTTAAAAGTTGATAGTGTACAAATCTTCACCCACCCATAAATAACATATGTATAGAAGATCTTTTATATCCATTTTTTACAACAACATAAAAATAAACATTGGAATAAAATATCTTACTACTTTCATATCTTTGCTATGACAACAATAAAATTATTGTTGTTGTATTAAAAGATGAAGATTTCCTGAAGTTGAAAATAACTTGAGGGGTAAAGTTAGAAAGATCTTGATTATTGTATTAAAATCAAGGGTTAAGATTTTAATATGATTATTTCAAAAAAAAAAGGTAATTGGGGGAACTCCTGATCCCATGTACCATTTGGTACCCACTAATCCCCCAGTCAGGCTAGTGTCCAGGTGATTCTCAATCACTTAATGATCCTCTGATTATCTCAAGTTTGCCTTTGGCAAGACTCGAATCCAGGACCCCCCTGAAAAGTGACGGCTGGTGGCCACTGGGCTATTACACAGTGGTTAATATGATTATTTAATTATAATCTTTGATTTTAATTGAAGGGTCTAGATCCTCTCAACTTTACCCCTCAAGTCGGATAACTTGAGGAGATCTCCATCATGTATTAAAATAAGATAGGAGTCAAAGCTAAAAAAATACGAGTACAATAACGATCATCTGTTCTTATACGTATCGCTTTGTTAAGACAAACAAAAGACAGAATAATATGTATAACTGATGAAATTAAGGTAATATTTTGACCGTTAAGTTTACAACATATAATAACACAAAGGGCAGTGGCGGCCTTGAGAATTTAAATGCCCAGGTTGAGTTGGGGAAAAAATGCCCCTAATCATTAGCGAATTCAGATATATAAACAAAATTATATTATAAATAATAACTAACGTTGTGAAAATTAATTATATACGTAACAAAATCATAGTATTAACTAGTTAAATGAAATCCAATACATGTTTATTTATACATACATAGCATATTATACAATATAGTATAATATATATTTTTAAAAACTCAACAAATTTATGTCCCATTCAAAAATATGTCATGTCCGGAAATTAGGTTTGCTCCTCCTCTAGGCCTCCCCTGACAAGGGGGTGTTCGGTTATACAGTGAGATGACATAGGTAGGAAATAATAAGGTAATTGAATAATTATAGTGATTTTATGTATTGTTTGATTGTTTAAAGTACGTGATAATGAATGAAGTAAAATATTTGCATGAATACTTACTCGGAACCTTCCAGATTTTTTAATCATTTATTATTGTCTTTATATTTTTCCTACCGTATTTAATTTACTTCCTAAATGTTACCGTTTAAACAATGAAGGCTAGATCAACTGGCTGTAGTCATCCCTGGTTTTACCTCAGGTCATGGGTTCGACTCTCTAGAGTGACATGTCCTGGGGGTTTTTCCTTTGAATCACCTGTAACGGCTTATGGTCTACATCTCGTAGTCTAGAGTACGTGCAGGGCTTCACCATTATACGGTGAGGTGTCCCCTGATGTCGAATACCGACTGACTGTTCAAAAAAAAAATGTTACCGTTTCATTGTTTTGATTTTTCCTTTATAAATAAATAGGGATTTAAGTTTTGTTATTAATGAATTTCATCAAAGATACAAAAAATTATTTTCTTCCTATCGCAAGTGTATGTTAATGTGTGGATTTTCTTAACTTTCTCTATTCGTTTTGAATCAACGATTATTAAAAGAATTATTTTTAGCATTTTTGTGAGTTAACATGTTCAATTATTTGTACTTTGTTTTCGTTCTACATCAAATACCATTAACGATTGTTTTTTCTTTTATACAAAAAATACAGGTTTAGATAATCGAAATGAAAGTTGTATTGTAATTTGTTATCATTTTCATCGAGGGATGTGATCGATGTCGTTGGACCAATCAAAAATATAAACTAAATACCACTAACTAGTACGGGTAAGTCGAGTATCGTTTCCACAGGAATCATGGGAAAGTGTTAAACAATTTACAAAGTTAAGTAAACTAGACATAAACTTAAAATTGATTGATTGATTGATTTGATTAACAACTAAAAATGATTATGAACTTAACAAAATAATTCAATTAAATAAAAGGGACCATTCTCATGTTTCAAATTATGTTTTCAAAAGTATAACCTAACTTATGTTCATTGGAAACCACATAGACATGATTCGTTATACGCTTGGATTGAATGAATGTTAAGAATTAATCAATTAGGTTGTGATGATTCACGATAACGAAAACCGGGGAATTGACACAACTAAATTATCTATTCATTAACAAGATTACAAGTTCATAAGAGATTCTTCCAATAATAATTGATTAACAAGAATTTGAAATCAAAAGATAGATGAAATTCATTCAAAGTTATAAACAAGTAATCATTCATTCAAACCAAACAACATTAGATGCAAAACACAATTAAGAATTAAACATCTAATCCAACTTGAACATAAGAAAGGTTGAATACAATTATCTTACATAATTGTTCACATGAGAATGATCAAAAGAAATTAGCCTAGTATCTTCATCATTGATTCTTCAATTAAGGCTTGAATCTCCATGGAATTGTGAATTGATGGTGATATTGGGGTGTTGAGAGGATGAAAAACTGCTCCAGGTGTGTGAAATATGTGAAAGATAACTTCCAAGTTCGTGTGGAATAATGATATAAACTGAATAATAATTAATTCCACAAAATTCGGAATTTTGTGCAGATGGCCACCGTCCCGCACTGTGGCTATGGGCGTCCTGCACTGTGCCCCAGAAATGGCAATTTTCCAGATTTTTGCTTTGACCTTTCTTGACTCGTTCCTTCATCCAATTAGCTCCATTTTGCTACTTATGACCTGAAATCACTCAACAAACATAAAACCGCCCTAATCGTCTATTACAAGCACCAAAACATGTCAATTTTATATCTTAAAGTTAGACGATTTAGGCGTTTATCACATTCTCCAACTTAACTCTTTTTCTTCCCGAAAAAGACATTCCTTATGTGACAAGTCAATTTACAATCTCATAATACTTCCTATCACCAAAGAAACACCATATAGGAGTTATATCAATTATACATACTTGTAAAACTCAACCCTCAAGCAATCTTCAAAGTACACTTGGGCGAAACTAAGTAATGCAAACCAAATCACATAACACAATCAACTCATGAGACTTACAACTATCAAAAGATTTACGACTAGCAAATAGAAATATATAAATGTGCAATTAAACCTAATAAACCTCAAGTTTGCCACAATCATGCATCACACTCTCACAATTTGCACTCCCCTCGGTTCATATTTTGAGTGAATTAGCAAAAGATGTGCTAATATGTATATATGAAGCTCTCAACCCATTATTGCACACTAAAAGTCATAGGCTAGTACACAAATCGAACCAAGACCTCATAACACCAAACTATCACTTCGGCATTCATACAAGATTGATGGAAATATGGAATGAAATACGGTAATGATTCTCATTTGGGTGATTTACTAGAATGATTTTGGGAACATTTCATTTGGTTTTTGATCAACTTACATGGATAATTGAATTGATTTTCATTTATGACCATATACTTTGACTTTTTCAACCGGATATTGCAATTTTGACTTTGACTTTGTTCTTTCTTTCGATTCATCATAAACAACACAACTTTGAACAATTAACGAATTTCATGACGAGGTGAGGTGGAATATGGATTGAATTGTATGATTGTTTCATTTTAAGCACATAATCCGGGTTAGAGGTCTCGACACGGTAAGTGCACTAGTTCTAACCTAATGTACAATAATGGTTTCACACAATATAGTAATCACGAGAAATCATGCTACGCTAACAATCTAAATCAATCGTCGATGAGGCGTTTTTCTCTCATGAAATTGAAGGATATAACGGATATATAAGTGTGATACATGCATTATGACTCACAATTGGCATATTACCCTTATTTGCACATTTCTATGTTTTTACTTGCTAGCAACTCTATCAAGACGCTCATAAGTCAACCATGTCATGCAATCTAATCTACACTACCTAGCCCCACTTACATGTACAAATCCAATCACAAGAAAATCTCATTTTACAAACATGTATAGCCAATATAACTCAAACATTTTGTCTCTTTGGTTCAATTCCATATTACAAGAAGGTAAATTAACATCTAAACTAAAAACATAAATGAAATTAACTAGAAATTGAAATCTACCTACGAATTGAAAATGCAAAAACATAAAACAAACACATAGAAGCATATAGTCACACAAGAAGAACAGAAAAATAAAAGGTACCGATCACAGTCGTGGGCCCTGAGGTCCAAAGATCGACTCCATTAGGCCCCGATATAGAGATTGGGTCTCAAATGGATCATTGGCTACTGATGGTGGATCACTCGAGCTCCCCTCAACCCGTCCAACACAAGAATGTCTCGGGAACCACTCAGAATCGTGGCTCTGAGGATAATATGGATGGGAGGTAGGAACATACGGCTGCCTGTAATCATATGAAGGAGGAGTCTCCACATAGTCAAGTCCCGCAATGTGGTCCTGGTGATGGCGTACTCGCTCTGAGTACTCAAACTGCCTCCTCACATTCTGCTCATGAGCATATGCCATGGCTAGCTCATAACTTCTCCGCTGCACACCATGCTGAGTAGTCATATCCCACATACTCCTCTCATAAGAGGTCCACTGATTATACTCTCTAGGCTGCTCAATCCCAAAACTCAGTCCAACACCTCCAAATCCAGCACCCAATAAACCATCCCTCCTTTGGGGTTCTTCTTCTTCATTAACCTCCCGAGCACCACTAGACTCACCCCGGCCATTACCACCCACTGGCTCCAGCTGAGCCATCACATCCTCTAGAGTAAACCCTCCTTAGGAGCTATCAAACGCCCCTGATTTCAAATCATTAAGAATTCTACAATAGGGTCTATCCTCCAATCTCCACTCGGTTCCTTGCAACAACCGTTTCATATAAATAACAACTTGATTAACCTTTATCGTGGGTGAGTCAATTGTAGCGGCTTTTTGTAACAAGATGAGGTGAGAAATAAGCCTCGGATAGGGCAAGATCAACTTCCTTTTCTTGTTACGGGTCTCCCTAATGTTTGTCATGATGATGTGTCTAAGTGACAATGCCAACCTTCCCGTTACCAATGCATATAATACCACAACTTCTTGGAGTCTCACTGCAGCCTTGTCACTACTTCTTGGACAAATGTTCCAGCTAAGGACACTCATAATCAATCGGGGCAATGGTTTCAATCTAGCACGACTTAACTTAAGATTTAAGTTCAAAGCATCTACAGGATAAGTAAACAACTCGGCTACCATTTCTATCCAATTCGTACCCTGATCTACCCCATTCAACACATCATCAGACAAATAATCAAATGGCCTTTTTGACTTAGCACCTATATCAAACTGAGTTATTCTATCCAGGTTAGCAAAAGACATAGTCACTTTTTTACCATCCACCGTACCTACTAGTTTAGTGGTCTCTGGAGGGTTCTTCCCGGGCTGTCTCTCTAACGTACCCAACCATTCAATAATCCCTTCTAAATTGACTTCAACATCATCATTATTATTCCATTTTAAAGCATTTTTCCAACCCATATCTTCAAATGCTTCAATAAAACCAAACCCTCTAAATTATGGCCAATCAACTTTTCTTTCTCCCAACAATTGTCTACTCATATTTTCTGACGTCCCCATTTTATCCCTAAACAACTCTAATTGCCATTTACGAGGTAAAGAGTATAAGGGAGTACCATATGGCCATTCGGGTTTTTCTTCTTGTTCAACCTCCATCTCTTCTTGTTGGGGTGATCTTTCTTCCTCATCATCATCATCTCTAATGACTTGTCTCTTCTTCCTCTTTGGTTGACTTGAAGAAGGCTCGGTTGACTTGGCCAAACTTTTCATCAATTTTCCTGCTGCTTTTTTCATCCTATTATCACAAAACTAACCAAAAAGCAATAAACTTTAGTAATGGTTAGTAATTAAAAGCAAAAAAACAGGAAAAGATTAATTAAACCCGTTTTTTTTACTTACTTAAATCTCAAAAACTAGTCTGAAATTAAGCAAACAAAGATAAGAGTTTTGTAGCCCTCGAAAAGCTATGCAATTTAGACTCAAGAATTGTTGGATTTGGTTAAGATTTGAGAGAGTAATGGTGATTTGAGTGATTAGGGTTCTTGGAAGAATTTTTGAAGAATAATGGGAGAGAGAGACGTGAGATAGATAGATGCAGGGATATGTGTGTGAGTAAAAAGAGGGAAGGTCCGATTATATGTGGCTATAATTAAAAAATATTTTCGAATTTTAAAATAATAAAAAAAAAATTCTGAAACTACGACCCACCGTCCCGGACGGCTAGACCCAGCGTCCTGCCAACCCACTTACTTTGTCCCAGCGTGCCACACGGCCCACGCCACCGTCCCAGACGGTGGCTTGCATTTTGCATTTTCACCGTGTACCCCACCGTAAAACAGAAGTTTCGGCCGTGTGGTGAGCGTGCATCGTTTTGAGCATTTCTGGGGGACCGTCCTAAACGGTCAGGTGCCGTTCCACATGCCCCTTTGATTTTGGCTGATCGTGCGAGACGCCAGGCCCACCGTCTGGGACGGTGGCCTGGAAAACAGCCATTCACCGTTTTTGTTACCGTACAACAGAGGTTTGAGCCGTCTAGCTACCGTGCAACGTTTCCGAGCGTTCCAGCCACCGTCTCGCACGCCCAGGTCACCGTGCACACGCCGACTCGGAAATTTTTTATTTTTATTTTTTTTAAATACAGCCACAACAACACTTTTAAAACTTTAATTGCAATTGTTTATAAAAATAAACTCCCTTCCCCAACTTAAAGGTACATTGTCCCCAATGTACGCCCGAAATTAGAGATGAGTTACTCGACTCAACAAATTGCAAAAACGCTCACTTTTCACCCAAACCATCCTTCCCCAACTTAATTCTCAAGTCTAGGTACTGAGAATTATCCAACTTGTGTGATTATGCAATGAAAACAACCAAACAAAAGCAAACAAACTAACTTACCGAAAATGAAGCTAGAAAAACAACAAACGACGGGTTGCCTCCCGTTTAGCGCTAAGTTTATTGTCCTCAGCCCGACATTACCTCAAATGATTCATGCAACCTCATACGATGGTGAACCTGAGATGAAGTTCACCATTTCCTTTGTAGCTCCATTGATATCGGTTGCATCCAAATAAGGCTTCAAACGATGTCCATTGACCATTTGCTTCACTCCATCCTTTGGATCTTCAATTTCGATCTCACCAAAATTCCCAACTCTTGTGATGGTATATGGACCCATCCATTTGCTCTTGAGCTTTCCGGGAAAGAATTTGAGTCTTGAATTGTAAAGCCACACTTTTTGGCCAACTTCAAACACCTTCTTCTTCAACTTAGCATCATGAACCGCTTTCATCTTGTCCTTGTAGGTTGATGCGCATTCATATGCCTCATTCCTCAACTCTTCCAACTCACATAGCTGCAATTTTCTCTCTTTACCTGCATTCTCAAAATCCATATTAACGGCCTTAACGGCCCACAATGCACTATGTGCAAGCTCGATTGGAAGATAACAACCCTTCCCATAAACCAACCGGTAGGGAGTAGTGCCAATAGGTGTCTTAAAAGCGGTACGGTAAGCCCATAAAGCATCATTAAGCTTGGTTGACCAGTCTTTTCTATCGGGTCTTACAGTCTTTTGCAAAATTTCTTTAATTTGCCTATTGGACACTTCTACTTGGCCACTTGTTTGTGGGTGATATGGGGTGGCAATCCGGTGGTTTATGCCATACCGTTTGAGAAGTTTTCCAAATTGAAATTTTTTGAAATGAGATCCCCCATCACTTATTATCACACGAAGGATTCCAAATCTTGAAAAGATATTGCTTTGCACAAACTTACACACAACGGTATGGTCATTGGTTCTAGTGGCTATGGCTTCTACCCATTTGGAAACATAGTCTACGGCCACTAAAATGTAGTAATTACCAAAAGAATTAGGGAAGGGACCCATAAAGTCAATGCCCCACACATCAAAAATGTTAACAACTAAAATGGGTTGCATGGGCATTTCATTCCTTTTGGTGATACTACCTAGTTGTTGACACCTCACACACTTTTTGACAAATTCAGCGGCATCCTTAAAAATACTAGGCCAAAATAAACCACACATAAGAACCTTATAACCTGTCTTTTGACCGCTGAAGTGACCTCCACATGCAAATGAGTGTGCATGAGTCAACACATCTTGAATCTCCTCCTCCGGAACACATATTCTCACCAATTGATCCGGGCCAACTTTGAACAAATCCGGCTCATCCCAAATGTATTGCTTGGCTTGTGCAAGGAATTGTTGCTTCTTTCTCTTGGCCCAATGCTCCGGTATCTTACCTGCGGACAGAAAATTAACAATGTTTGCATACCAAGGGACAACAGAAACGGTTAGTAAATGTTCATCCGGAAAGGTCTCATTGATCTCCTTGGTAGAATCATCCTCCATAGCTTGAATTCTTGACAAGTGGTCCGCCACCACGTTCTCACATCCTTTCTTGTCTCGGATCTCCAAGTCAAACTCTTGTAATAGCAAGACCCATCTAATTAGCCTTGGTTTTGCATCTTTCTTCTCCATCAAATGCTTGACCACGCTATGATCTGTGTATACAATCACTTTGCTACCACAGATATAAGAACGAAACTTGTCAAGAGCATAAACAACCGCAAGCAATTCTTTTTCGGTGGTTGTATAGTTCAATTAGGCATCCGATAAAGTCTTGCTTGCATAATAAATCACAACGGGTTTCTTGTCCACCCGTTGTCCCAAAACAGCCCCAATGGCAAAGTTACTTGCATCACACATGATTTCAAATGGCATGGACCAATTAGGTGATTGCAAAATGGGGGCTTCAACCAGTTTTTCTTTCATAGTTTCAAAAGCCTTTAAGCACTCATTATCAAAAACAAAAGGCACATCTTTTAGTAACAAATTACACAAAGGTTTTGTTATGACACTAAATCCCTTGATGAACCTTCTATAAAATCCGGCATGTCCAAGAAAAGAACGGACACCCTTAACATTAGTTGGAGGGGGTAAAGTAGAAATGACTTTGATTTTGGCCCGGTCAACTTCCATGCCTTTACTTGAAATTACATGACCCAAAACCGTCCCTCTTGAACCATAAAATGGCTCTTTTCCCAACTTAAAACCAAGTTTGTCTCAACACATCTTTTCAAAACCTTAGTTAACTCATTGAGACAATTATCAAAAGTTTGGCCAAAAATTGAAAAATCATCCATAAAGATTTCTAGGGAATCACCGACCATATCCGAGAAGATACTCATCATGCACCTTTGAAAGGTGGCGGGAGCATTACATAACCCGAATGGCATTCGCCTAAAGGCAAAAGTCCCATATGGGCATGTAAATGTGGTATTGTGTTGATCATCGGGGTGAATAGCAATCTGATTATAACCCGAATAACCATCTAGAAAACAATAAAACTTCTGACCTGCAAGCTTTTCGATGATTTGATCAATAAATGGCAATGGGAAATGATCTTTTGAAGTAGCGGTGTTCAACTTCCGGTAGTCAATGCATACCCTCCACCCGGTGATGGGTCGAGTAGCAATTTGTTCACCACTATCTCCTTTCACCACTTGAATTCCAGCTTTCTTAGGCACCGTTTGTGTTGGACTTACCCATGTACTATCCGAAAAAAGCTTTCTTAGGTACGTTTGTGTTGGACTTACCCATGTACTATCCGAAATTGGGTAAATAATTCCAGCATCCAACCACTTAAGCACCTCTTTCTTCACCACTTCACGCATATGAGGATTCAACCTTCTTTGAGCATCACGTGAAGGTTTAGCTTCAGCATCGGTGATGATTTTATGCATCACAATTGATGGACTAATTCCTTTCAAATCGGAAATTGTCCATCCAATAGCCGCCTTGTATTCCTTGAGCACCTTAAGTAATGCTCTTTCTTGCATTTCTTCCAAATTTGATGCAATGATCACCGGCAAAGTCTTCTCATCTCCCAAAAATGCATACTTCAAATGTGATGGGAGTTCTTTCAATTCCACTTGTGTGGACTTTCAATGGATGGCTTAAGATGGGTATCAATATGATCCGGTAGACTTTCCACTAAATGAGTCCATGGTGGTCTACCTTCTTGAATGGCCATGATTTCCCAATCTTTCTCCTCCTTTTTCAATGTTTCACTATGCTCCATGATTAACCTGTCAACCAAAGCACAAGTCTCCCGTGTGTCTTTCTCATTTTCATGAGGAATGCACTCATCAATGACGTCCGCCATAAAGCATTCGTCACTAACTACGGGGTTAGGAACACTAGCAAAAACATTTAACCTCAATTTACGGTTGCCAAAAGTCATTTCAACCGTACCCCTCCTACAATCAATTAATGCATTAGCGGTGGCCAAAAAGGGTCTACCCATGATGACATTGGGCTACCTAACATTACCGCTTGGTGCAAAATCAAGTACCAAAAAGTCTACGGGGTAATAAAAGTCCTCCACCTTCACAATAACATCTTGGACAATTCCTCTAGGAAGTTTTAGTGACAAATCAGCCATCACCAAGGTGGTGTCGACTTTTTCCAAGGGTCCAAAGTCATATTGGTCATACAAAATACCCGGTAGGATACTCACACCCGCCCCCATATCCAAAAGTGCCTTATTCATTTTAAAATCACCAACTTGGATAGTAATTAAAGGCGCTCCCGGATATTGGAGTTTAGGTGGGAGTATACCCATCACAACGGCACTAACTTCTTCATTTAAAACAATTTTCTTTGGAAGCTTATGGTGCCGTTTTTGGGTACACAACTCCTTAAGATATTTAGCATAAGCCGGAACTTGCTTAATTATGTCAATAAGAGGTATATTGATTTTCACTTGTTTAAAAATTTTCCACATTTCTTCCTCATGGGGACCTCTTTTCTTAAGTGTAGGCCTAAATTTTGGATCAATTAAAGCCAAAGGAAAAGGAATGGTATTACCCTCCATATCCTTTCCTTGTTTTTCAGAAAATTTACCACTAGACCTATTGTTTTCTACCTCTTTAAAAGACACTTTTTTAGTTGGTTTAGGTAGAACAAATTCCGGTTCATGCTCACTATCCTCATTCTCATCAACATCCTCCACCACACCATCAACAAGTGATGATGGAGGCACAACTTTATTATCATAAATTTTACCACTACGAAGAAGACTTACATTGTTGATTTCCACATTCTTGACATTCTTGGAGCCGCCACTTTGATGTTGTGGATTGATCTTGGTATCACTTGGTAGCTTTCCCGGATTCTTCCTCAATTCCGATACATCCTCCGCCAATTGACCAACTTGCTTTTGTAAGGACTCGATCGTCTTGTCCCGAATCTCATTCTTCCTATCCATCTCTTTCAAATACTCCATAATTTCTCGGGTTGACACATCATTACTTCCCGAAGGTCCACCTTGGTTATTACCTTGTTGATAGTTCCTTAGGTAGCCTCTATTGAATCCTCCCTGATTTTGGCCACCTTCGTAATTCCCTTGGTTGTAGTTTCGGCCTTGGAATGGTTGAGATGGTGCTCCACTGTTTTGGTTGTTTCCTTGAAAGTTCGGGTTGAGTTGATTTGAAGAATTCCCATATCTAAGATTGGGATGATTTCTCATTCCCGGATGATAAGTGTTGGAGTTCATGTTAAATTGCCTATTTTCTCCATACACTTGATTCACTTCTTCAACTTGTTCCGGGATCAATGGACATTGCAAAGCCATATGTCCAAGCTCATCACAACTTTCACAAATCGGGTATTCTTGAGAAACTTGAGCAACACCCTGATTTTCAGCTTTCCCCAACTTGGCAAATTTTCGTTCCAATGCTTCAAGTCGATCTTTGGTGGCTTGATCACTTGTTGATGAGTTAGAAGCTATTAGATGCCTTGCTCTCCTATTAGATTGTGCTTGCCTTTTGGAATTCACACTCATCTTCTCCAAGAATTCCCAATCAACATCTTCGGGATTAGTCAAGAAAGTTCCATTGCTAATTGAGTTCACATCTCTTTTTTCTTCCGGTAATAAACCATCATAAAAATCCGTGATCAACTCCCATTTAGCGATTCCATGGTGTGGACATGTCCTCAACAACTCATTAAATCTCTTGAAAGCTTCATAGAATGTTTCACCCGATTGTTGCTGAAAAGTTCTTATGGAATTTCTTGCATCACTAGTCTTTTGCATGGTGTAATACTCATCCAAAAATTGTTGTTGCATTTCAGCCCATGTAAAAATGCTACCCGATGGCAATGCCAAGAACCATTGCTTGGCTTTATCCTTCAAGGTGAACTGAAACAAGACTAGTTTAACTTCATCCGGTGAAAATCCTTGGCCTCCAATGGTGCCACATATTGCTTCAAACTCCGATATGTGCAAATAAGGCTCTTCCGATGCCTTCCCATAAAAACTCGGTAAAATGCTCAAACATTGCGGCCTAACCTCAAAAGCTCTACCCCTTAACACCGGTGGTACTATAGGTGAAGCATTCATGGCTATGGCGGGTCGGAAATGACTATCAACTCCTTGTGGTGAAGGTTGATAGTTCTTGTTTGGCATGGCACGGTTGTGTGGTTGGTGATTAGGTGGAACTCCACGACGGTAGTGGCGTGGTGGTGGACCATGAGGAACTCTTGGTCCTTGGTGGATGTATTGAGGTTGGTTATATTGGTTGTATTGATAGTTTTACGGTTGCACATAATCTTCCCCATCATTCCAACCATACCCATCCGCATGATCATCAAATCTCCCATCATCCCAATTATCAACCCTATCATATACCGACTCCTCCGCACCTCGTGATGCATCTCCAACATAGGTTGGTGTTATTTGTTGGTTGGGATTTGTGTAACCACTCCTTATTGATCGGGGTGGATGTTGTGGTTGATGTTGGTTTAGAAGTTGGGCATTTTGTTCAAGGTTAGGTTCTAGTTGGATTCCGGCTGGTGGAATGTTTCTTTGTGAGTTACCGGGGTCGCTCATGATTGCACGGTGAAGTACTCGGTTTCTCCTAGCTGTTTTCTCAATTTCCGGATCAAACAACAAAGGTGACTTCTTCTTTGAATACCTCGTATGCATACACAACCTGTAATCTACACAAACAACACACCTCGTGTAACACTGAACTACAAGAATTCAAAAGGAAATAAACAAACTACTAACTAAAACTAAACTAATTCTTTTTTGAATTTTCTGAAATTTTTTAACTAAACTAATTTAAAACAAACTTTAACACTTTGCACACCGATTCCTGGCAGCGGCGCCAAAATTTGATCGATGTCGTTGGACCGATCAAAAATATAAACTAAATACCACTAATTAGCAAGGGTAAGTCGAGTATTGTTTCCACAGGGAATCATGGGAAAATGTTAAACAATTTACAAAGTTAAGTAAACTAGACATAAACTTAAAATTGATTGATTGATTTGATTAACAACTAAAATTGATTATGAACTTAACAAAATAATTCAATTAAATAAAAGGGACCATTCTCATGTTTCAAATTATGTTTTCAAAAGTATAACCTAACTTATGTCCATTGGAAACCACATAGACATGATTCGTTATATGCTTAGATTGAATGAATGTTAAGAATTAATCAATTAGGTTGTGATGATTCACGATAACGAAAACCGGGGAATTGACATAACTAAATTATCTATTCATTAACTAGATTACAAATTCATAAGAGATTCTTCCAATAATAATTGATTAACAAGAATTTGAAATCAAAAAGATAGATGGAATTCATTCAAAGTTATAAACAAGTAATCATTCATTCAAACCAAACAACATTAGATGCAAAACACAATTAAGAATTAAACATCTAATCCAACTTGAACATAAGAAAGGTTGAATACAATTGTCTTACATAATTGTTCACATGAGAATGATCAAAAGGAAATTAGCCTAGTATCTTCATCATTGATTCTTCAATTAAGGCTTGAATCTCCATGGAATTGTGAATTGATGGTGATATTGGGGTGTTGAGAGGATGAAAAACTGCTCCAGGTGTGTGAAATATGTCAAAGATAACTTCCAAGTTCGTGTTTGAAAGTAATATAAACTGAAAAATAATTAAATCCATAAAATTCGGATTTTTGCACAGGTGCTCCCGCACTGTGGTTCTGGGCGTCCTGCACTGTGCCCCAGAAATGGTAATTTTCCAGATTTTTTCTTTGACCTTTCTTGACTCGTTCCTTCATCCAATTAGCTCCATTTTGCTACTTATGACCTGAAATCACTCAACAAACATAAAACCGCCCTAATCGTCTATTAACAAGCACCAAAACATGTCAATTTTATATCTTAAAGTTAGACGATTTAGGCGTTTATCACCTTCCGTGGGTTTTGAGTCCCAATACCTCGACAGTGTATGAGGGAGGTTAAGATGTAGGCCGACCTTACCTCTACCTAAGTAAAGAGGCTGCTTCCATTTTCTACCTAAATGGTAGAAAAGGCCCGAATGAATTTAAAATAATTCCAAAAGTATTTACAAAAATGTCCATTATGAGACTTAAACCCGCAATTATCTTGATGGATTGTTAACTATACTTTGTTAACTACAAATACATATGATTTGTCTATAGTCTATAGTTTGCGAACGTATGTAAATATAATAAGATCAATTGTGAATTTATTAAATTTTCGAAAATATTTATTCACATGTAATCTCGAGGTTTAAAACCTGTGGTGTGTGTGTTCAAGGCATATTTTGTTTTTAAGAGAACCGAAATTGATTGGAATAATATGATTTATCGAAACGGATAATCACTTTTATTTAAATATACTATTAAACTCTGAAAGGGAAATGCAAAGATGATGGGCGAAATTCAGTAGTTGCTATGTGAAGTGGTCATGCAATGCAACAAAACCACTAACATCGGAATATTATAATAATAATTTATATAGAAGTAAATAAATAGCTTATATTTCAATGCTATAATTCTAAATAACTAGAGCTTTTAATTAGTAGTTTAATTTAATGTGACACCTAATCTACATAAGAAAAAGTGATTGTAAAATATGAGTATTCAATTGACAAGAAGATTGTTTTGCTGCTTACCTAAGAAAGATGCAACAATTGAACCCAACACCACAATTTAGTTCACCAAACTCACTAACAAATGCCACTTCCCTTCCAATTCCATGTTCCATTTTAGACCAGTCATAAACATTGACCGATGGGGAAAATATAGAAGATTTTGTGAAAAAATGTAAGTAATGATTTAGTATTATATTTTGTGAAATATGATGGTCAAACATAACATATGCTAATACAACAACAATAACAATTCCGTCAGATATTAGAAAGGTAATACGAGGCAAAGTAACACCTGCACAACAATCTGGGATGAAAAATATGCAGATGAAATATAAAATTTAACTACAAGTTGTACTCAATTTGATTCATTTATTCAATAACAAGGGGCCATATATCGAGTACATTTACAAATTCTCCTACTGCCAACCATATCCAACGAGATTTGACAAATCTACCACCTCTAACAGTAACAATGTAAATTGATGGAGCCGGAAACTTTTGTAATATCGTGACAACTGTAGGGCCGTCCTCTCATAAATCATAATAGCTGTTGCATTTCTTGACTAAATCAGTAGACATAATTTAACTAAGCCGGCTATTCTATTCACTAACATCTGCCCACATCTCACCACCATAGCACCTTAGAAACCATAACCTGCTCACCAAAATGATCATATATTACAGATAGAAATGTCCTACAAGAGTACAAGAAACTTCAAAGTGAAGTGGATGTGAAGAAAAACGTCATATAAGAACGACATACCTGAGTTACCCATCGGGTTTCCAGCAGGCATTGATTGAGGCTCCTTGATCGCAACGACCACTGCATCTGATGTAAGAAATGTCTTTGCAACGGATGAAGCATGCTCCAAGCAACATCTTACCACCTGCTCAAATTCAACAGGGAATTGTGTGCTCAAAAAGTCTGTTTTTCATGATACATCAAACTGTAAATACATAATAGATAGCAGAAAGCTTGCCTTTGTAGGATCAATTATGCCAGCAGCCATTAAATCCTCATATTTTCCGGTTGCAGCATTGTAACCAAACTTTGGATTGTCACTAGCAAGTACCTGAGATGATGAATCCAAAAAGTCAACCCAATTAGCTTAATGTTTTCAGACTACGAAGATCTTACACCTGTGAAATAATAACACCAGTGGCTAATCTTAAACATGATTACCTTCTCAATCACTACGCTTCCATTGACACCAGCATTTTTTGCAATTAACTTCATAGGATATCTAAGGGCTCTCTTAACAATATCAGCTCCTACCTGCCAAACTCAAAACATGATTAACAAGACTAGCAATATTAAGTAGCAGAGGTGGCAACTTTGACCAATTCACTAATGAATGAGACAATTCGGGTTATCTCTTATCTCTAACAAGTAAAAAAGGGGGTCAAAAGTCACCCAATGTTTTTTTTTAAGTGTACAGCCTTCTAGAACGGTCACGGGATACCCAGTTACGTCGCGTACATATGAGTCAAAGAGACTCATCCCGCAGGTAACCTGAATACGGAAAACCTTATTCGTTTATCTGTTTTACAACCTACTAGAACGATTCATGTAGTAACAGATGATTGATATTCATTAATATAGTTTTCTGATCATATTTTACTTAACAAGATATTAATGTCCTTACAGAAGTCTCCACGGCAGCACATTTGACCCAAACAATAAATTTTACCTATTTTAACCTGAACCCGAGTGATAAGTTACCCATCCCACTCAACATATCCCTTTTACCATCACACGTGCAATAAAGGTGATACCTTTTGTTCATCATTGTCAAAGGTATCTTTTATACTATCAACCTTTGCAGCAAGGCGTAAAAGAGTGCACCCACCCCCCACTACAATGCCTTCCTCAACGGCTGCCTGTATTATGTTGAAAACTTTAACTTGGTTAGTGAATATTAAGAACCAATATAACAAGCCACAAACATTTTCTATGCATCAAAAGCTTCAGTCATGACCTTTGTCGCATTGAGGGCATCCTCTACTCTTAGTTTTTTTTCTTTAAGTTCTGTCTCTGTTTGGGCCCCAACCTGTAAACAATATCGATCTGAATAATTAAAACAAAAAATATATATATTAAATGTGTACCTTGAGCAACAATCATAAAGGTTACCTGAATTACAGCAACTCCTCCAGATAGTTTAGCAATTCTTTCATTTAGCTTTTCTTTTTCGTAGTCCTGTTCTGCTGCCTGTAAGATCAACCAATACATTTTTACAAAATCTCATGATGTAGATATTATCATAAAGAGGTGGCAGATTAAATCCATTCACTCATATATTGGTTGATTTCAGTTTTGGTTCATCCCTAACTAGTGAAAAGTGACCAAACAAGGATGGAGGTCGCCCAAAGTGGATTTGGAAATATTACAGCCTCCTTTAAATAGTTCTGATGTGAATAACTTTGTCAACATATTTACAATCCGACTAGTTATAAAAGATGGAGGAAAAAAATGTGTCGCCCATTCTTAATTTTCATTCATACTAGAACAACCCAGTTTACCCAAACCTTTTTTGACGTGTTGCCCGCCCACCCATTTCTCTACTTTCTAAGAACGTTTTAAAAAGAAATGCACCTCAAGAAGGTTTCTTATCTGGGCAACTCTTTTACTAACTAATTCCTGGGTGCTTCCATCACCAACAATGGTGGTTGTATCCTTACTAAGCACCACCTTAGCAGCAAGCCCTAAAACATCACTTTCAGCATTCTCAAGGGTTAACCCCACCTCTTCTCTGATCACGGTTCCTGAACCAAACATGAAAAAAGATTATCACAGTGTAGAAGACAAAATGGGTGGGTCAGACAGATTGTATTGACAATAAACACCAGTATTTAATTCTTTTTATAAATTGTTAGTGTGTCAAATATGATTACAAACAAAATACTTCAGTAATAATATAGTATTTTCTAGTAAAATGATTTAAGACGTTGGCCTTCAATATATGTAGTTTACCATCTGGTGACCTTCGACCCATTACTCTTTCAACAATTCTATTTTATTAACCTATCCGACCCATTGAGCAAAAATCATAAAATAAATTGCCCCGTTTATAAGCAAATTGTCAAAATTTCCGCCTCTAAAGTATCTATCTATTTTATTAACCTATCCAAACCATTGAGCAAAAATCATATAATAAATTGCCCCATTTATAAGCAAATTGTCAAAATTCCCGCCTCTAAAGTATCTATCTAGTATAAAACAAAATAATTGAATCTTACCTCCGGTAAGAGTAGCAATATCATCAAGATATTGACTCTTGCGGTCACCAAAACCAGGGGCCTTGAGTGCTGCAATCTTTAATGAACCCCGTAGCTTGTTCACTACAAGAGTAGCAAGAGCTTCTTGCTCAATATCCTCAGCTATAATCAATATTGGGTACCCTCCTTTTATTGCATCTTCCAAGACGCCGACTAAATCTCGTGCATTGGTTATCTTTTTGTCAACCAAAAGCAACTGCACCATGATACTTTTTATCAAGATCCACTCAAAGAATCCTATGTTTAAAAAAAATAATGAAAAGGACATATCTTGATAATATTACCTTGCAATTTTCATACTCAACTGACATTTTCTCACTGTCTGTTACAAAATATGGCGAAAGATATCCACGGTCAAATTGCATGCCTTCCACGACATAAAAGGTGTTTTCAGCACTTTTCCCCTCTTCAAGAGTCACGATCCCTTGCCTTCCAACTTTTCTCATGGCTTCAGCAATCATACTTCCTACTTCAGGGTTGTTCCCTGCACTCACTGCCGCCACATCTGCCAACTCACTATCTTCGACCTGCAATAACACAAAATGTAGCTTGAATAAAAATGAAGTAACCTATGCTGTATAACTCTTACTCATAGTAAATATTATACAGAGTATATCACGGCAGAGTAAACGTCCTAACTTACTTCTTTTGACATCAGCTTAAGCTCTGCCACAAGGGCTTTAGTAGTTCTTTCAATACCTCTTGTTATTTGAACTGGGTTTGCACCGGCCGCCACCACCTAACAGATAATGTCTTGATGCATTAACACTAACTCACTCTTTTAAACTATTATACACTTCAAGCATTACTGTTACAAAATACCTTAACACCTTCTGTGATTAGACCTTGTGCGAGAACAACAGATGTCGTTGTCCCATCACCAGCCAAATCATTTGTCTTTGAAGCTGCTTGGCGAACAAGCTTGGCACCAATATTCTCAACAGGATCTTCCAGTTCCACCTACGCAAAATAATCAAAAACATATAACGTTCAGGATTAATAAAATATCGTTTTTTTCTCCAGTCTGACTAATTACATACCTCTTTGGCAACAGTGACACCATCATTCACAATTTTCGGGGATCCATACTTGCTCTCGAGTACTACATTGCGTCCTTTTGGACCAAGAGTGACACCTACTAGATCAGCAAGCTTGTTGACACCCGCCTACACATCCACAACAACTATATATCAACACGGGCGTTACTAAGATAGCTAAAAGAGATAATTTTTCGTAGTTGATAAAATAGGGACTAACTTGTAGCTTCTTAATTGCAGAACCATCCTGGTTAAAATACAACTCTTTGGCCATGGCCTTAACCTTAGAATTTGTTCTTTTCTGCAGAGCTACATTTCTCTTTCGGCTTGAAAGAGAAGCAGCAGAAATAGATGCAAATGATGACAATGAATGTGTGCTTTTCTTATTTGCTTTCGTCTCGAGAATCCCATAAGTGCCAATGGACATCGTCGGGGTTATGGAAGCCATCGTTTACCAGTCTACATTCAAATGAGAAAATATTCTTAAAACTCTGGTTGGCAATCTAGTAGGGTTTGGGTTAGCAGGTTAAATTTATCCACCCCGAACCCGACCTAATAAGTAATATTTTCTATAAATACAACCCGCCAATCCGATTAGCAAATAAAGTCAGACAGGTTAGGGGTTAGCATGTTGCTGTGCTGGTTTCGAGTCAAATGGGTCAAATGGGTTGGTCATCTAAGCAAGTTGATTTCAGATCAAATGAGTTAGCGGGCAAGTTTCTGATCAAACAGGTTGACAGGTCACTTGGGTGACGAGTTGACCGGTTAGATAAATTTTACAGAATTTATATACTAACTAACAATACTCAATCTCGACAACCGATAAATAGATGTTATATATGCTTTCAGGTAGGTGAGTAGCAAATTCACGTTTATTTTCATGTCGGGTTTCAAGTCGTGACAACTATTATCAGCAATGACGAGAGATAATCAAATGCTAAAGTTTCTCTTCAGAAAAGAAGACTTACCGGGAAATGTGGGGAAGAAAGTCAAAGACAGAAGGTAGAGAGTAAAAGTGAGTGGGTGTTGGGGGGTTATAGGGTTTTGGTTACACTTTGGAAACTCCGATCACTCGGAACTTTCTAGAAACACACTTTAATAACTCTTTTTAAGTCAACAATGTAATGTTGTTTATACACCCGGACGTTGCTCCGAGAGACATTACGTTTGTGAATGATTTAGTAAAAAAAATATTATTTAAATTTATTAAAATAAATTTATTAGTAGAAATAACGAAATATGTCTAATAATAAGTATATTACTACCGATAACGACACTCTTAGAAGAATGAGAAAATATGTTACGATTTACGAACATAACATGTAACAATAATAGAAAAATATGAAAAAGGTATATTTTTAAAATTAATAATGATATTTCGATAAATATGAGATAATGTGTTACAAATATGCATGCGTTCATAGGTCGAGGTTAAAAAAACCACAAACTTATTTAAGGGGATATGTAGTATTCATTTGATTAAGAATAAACAAAAGTTGGCATGTGTCAGTTAAAATACGAACATTAAAACTTTTGTGTGAAAGCAAAAGGGGTTCGTTTGGTGCCTACAATTTAAAATGAAATTTTGAATGCAAAAATGTCAGAGATCGAAACTTTTTAGTGTAAATAAAATTAAAAAGATGAAATAAGTAAAAGAAAAAATGCATGTAAAAGAGTTAAAGAAAAAAAGACATAAAAGATAAAGATCAGAAGGAATTACTTAAACAATTTTTAAAACTAAAAGAATAACAGGATGTAAAAGTTTAAAAAGTAAAATATATAAAAATAAAGTTTTAAAAATAAAAATCCAAAGAAATACAAAAGAAAAGTTAAAAAAAAAAATAAATAAGGTTGCTCTTGTCAATAGAAGTTCATGTTGGTCAAACAGGCCATGACATTCAGAACTATGGATTAAAGAAGTTTTTTTATTAGCAAAATATTTTGTCAATGAATTGTCAAATGCAACGGTCCAAAAAGTGCAGCATGGAGAAGTGCCACATGCCCAACTAAAACAGACCAGAAGCCCAATACTGTAGTTTGCACGAATTTTCATGCCTTTCTTTTTAATATATATATATTATAATGTGTAGTACGAGTATTGTTTTGTTCGAGCAACACGACATCAATGGTGTTAATAACGGTTGGTGGTGACGACGAAAGCGGTCTGCGTAAAGAAAAAACTTGAAGCGGCCCGTGGCCCGATAAGCTTACTCCGTCCCGACTCGAAATTAAAACCTATCAATAAAAAGCTTGTTAGATCTAAAATTGTGGTGTTTAATTGTAAACTTTTAATATAGGAAGGGGTATTAGTGATAATAGGTTAATACGAGTATGGTACCCGCGCAATGCGGCGACGGTGGTGGGAAAGGCGGTCTAGTAGTGTCGGTGATGGTATTATTGGTGGTGGTGGCGGTATCAAGTGGTGTAGGTTGATGTAATTGTGATAGTGGAAATTTTTAGAATATAAGGGCTTAAAGTGTTAATTATTAAAATAAAGGTCTAGAGTGTAATTAATTCATTAAGGGCAAATTTGGTATTTTATAAAAACTTTTTCCATAGTGGGTGTTTATTAAGGGTAATTTAGTAATTCCGTATGTGACTATTGTGTAACTATTTTTAAAAATGGGAGGGTGTGATAATTTTTATAAAGGATTATAGATGTATAAACCCCTTACCATTCCATTTGTAAATTAATGCTTTCATATAACAAAATCTATTTCTATTCAAATACCATCTTTCTCTCAACACACACACAAACACATTACACACTAGATCCAATTTCACCATTAACCATCATGTAAGCTCAAATTCTAAGATTACACTTGGTATCAGAGCAAAATCGGTTAATCCGGGCGATCCATAATCATATTAACAAACTGATTTTGTGCTTAATTTCGAGAATTCGAGCTTATATTGTTCACGTTTTTTTTTAATCAGAAAAGTCCAAATCTGAGAGGTAAAAAGTGTGTGTCTCGATTTCTGTGGCTTCACGTGCCTATTCTGATAATTGTTAATACTACAAAGTTTACATTTTCATTTATTAAAAAAAAAATCAACAACAAAAAATTTCTAAACTTCTCTCTTCGATCTTGTCTTCGTTTTTCATCGATTGAACCTGAAAATCTCGATGTTTTGTTCGCGAGATCATTCTGAACACGGTAATACTTTCAGATTTCTGATTGGTGGAGTTTCATTGACCGTTATTTTCCGGCGAGTCTAGATCGGATCAATTTTTGGTCAGGGTTTGTTCGCGGTTTGATTTTGGACGTTTTGGTGCCAATTTCATGTTTTATCTCGAGGTAACGAGGGAGTAATCGGCAATTTAAGTTTTCCGGCGAGGTTCGAACTTTTCCGGCCGCCGTTTTCTTTTTCCAACCCTCCACTGCTGCTGCTCCTTTGCTGTTCAAAATACCGGTTTTCATACCGGTTTTCCTTTCCTGCTTTACTTAGTCTAAATACCGTTTTTTCCTTTGTTAAATTACCGGTTTTTCTACCGGTTTTCCATTGATTAGTTACCGGCTTTCGTGGTTTGATTTACCGGTTTTCATTATTTTACATAAGTTTCGTCAAAGTGCATCGATACCGGTTTTCATGCCTGGTATCTTGATGCTTTGAAATGCCGGCTTTCAAAAACCGGTATTTCTTCTTGTTCTCATAGTTTTCCTTAAACTAAACTCTGCCCAAATTTTCTCTCAAAAACCGGTATTTCATTCGAATACCGGCATTTCTTCTTTGATTTTCACCAATACCGATTTTACTTCTTTGGTCTTCACCAATACCGGTTTTTGTTCTAATACCGGTATTAGTTCATCAAAACACATATCAAACCCATTCATTTGCAAATCACACTTACCTTCATCAATCATCTTGAACCATGGCTGTGAGTGGTTGTTTGAGACTTTTACGTGTTTAATCTCTTGAGTAGTTGATTTTGTAAAAGAAGGCATAAGTGTTGAAAGTGTGATTCAAAGAAATTTTGTTAATAGAAAAATTGTGTTCTATTTCTTTGGTTGTGAGAACTGTTCGAGAGAGAGAGAGTGTGTGAGGTGAAAGAATCTAAAGTTGTATTAATAAGTAAAAAGAAAAGATGTCACTGGTAGAAAAACGTGTATTGATAATGGGTTTAGTCAATTGATTCTTTTCGCAAAATCTTTATCTATATTTATCTTTTCGCAAAATCTGTTTCCACAAAATATAATAATAGATTGTCGTCTAAAGTTATCTCAATTAATCAGATGGTGCAACTAGGCGATTCATCCAGTAAAGATAATGAAGATGAATGGACGCATGTAGCTCACCGCAGAAAAGGTATTCAAAACCGAAAGTTGCATCGATCCTTTGATGAATCCTTGGTGACTACGTACTATGTTTCTAATCTTCCTGAAGAATGTACCAACAATAGATTGTGGAGGTTGTTTGAAGGGTTTGGAGACATATGTGACGCTTATATCTCAAGAAAGAAAGACAAACAGCGGAATGTGTTTGGGTTCGTAAAATTCAGAGGCATCTTGGATCCTTTCTCCTTTGAATCTAGATTGAGCTCTATTAAATGGGAAGGTGTCATTCTGGCTGTTAACCTGGCTCGTTTCGATCGAAATCACAAGCCAATCAACTACAAATTTCCTCCATCCCGGAAACCACCATTGGTTCCCCTACGCCCCGTCAATGGTGCACCTTCAAACGTTTCTCATAATTCTGTCAGGGACGGATTCTCTTACAAAAACACGGTTACCGGAATAGAAAGGAAGGTTTTAAGCCAAAATCGATTTTAATTCCCGACAAACCAGCCCTTTACCCTCAACAATGCACGGGTCGCTCGGTTATTTGCAATGCGGTGAGTTTGGAAGATATTAACAACATTGGATCTATACTAAGGAAAGGGGAATTTCATAATGTTGTTGTTTCCTATGTTGGGGGTCTTAAGCTACTGTTGGTGTTTAAAGATTGGAATGAGGCCATTTCGTTTCTTTCGGCAAAAGAGTCTTTATGGAAAGATACTCTCTCATCGGCATCCATCTGGTCCGGTGAAATCATTCCATTTGAGCGTGTAGTTATTTTAAAAGTTTGGGGAGTTCCTTTTCAGATCAGAGATACTACTACTTTTGAGTCCATTGGTAGACTTTTTGGAACAAAGCTTCTGGGTGCTTAGTTCTCTTGGGGAAAGGAGGATAATTCGTATGGTACATGCTTTGTATTGTCCGATTCTGGTAAGCGGATTGATGAAGAAATAGTCATCATATGGAAAAAATGGAATTTCAGAGCCTGGGTTGTCGAAGAAAACAGACCTTGGATCCCATGTTTTGCAATGGAGGAAGGTGAAATTCCTAACTCCGGAAATATGGAAAATTACGGCAGTCATTGTCCGGTGGGGGTTTCCCAAAAATCAACTGGTGAGGATCCGTTCATGGGGGAAAACGAAAGGTCTGAGCAATATGGGGAACCTAATAAAACTTTGGGAAATGCAGAAAATTCAAATAAGGGGGTTGCTTTTTTCTCTTCCTCTTCTAATATTGGGGTTTCGGTCCCACTTCATAAAAGGCAGAAAAAATTCAAACCTGGGCCTTCTAAGTTTTGCAACATTGGGCTTGATAATTTTCTGTATGTGGACCCTTGTAATCGGCCCAAAAAACGTCAAAGAAATGTTGACTTAGATCTCAACTCTATTGCACCTAACTTCTTATTTTCCAACGCTAATAATGATGATAATAATAATACAAACTCCCCTGGCGACCCTGTATCTGACATGCAAATGGATGATTTATGCTTTGAGGTCAGACAACCTCAATCTATTCAGCCATCATCTCCACCTCCACCCCCTCCTCCTTCCCCATCTTGCAATCCCCTGATATCAGCACCTCCGCCTTCACCCCCACCTCCTCCTCCATCTTGCAATCCCCTGATATCAGTGGTGGATTCGGGTATTAAAATGGATCCCGGTGTGGATTTTAATGATGGAAATGAGATTCAAGATGGCTAGGCTTTACAAGCTGAAGTTAAAGCTACAATTGGAGTTGGATCATTAATCGGATTAAATGGACAAAATGCTGAAAAGTTAGTGAAGGATGTTGTCTTGGAAGATGGGATTACCAAATAACCCCAACGAATTTCCTATCCCTTAACATCAGAGGGATAGGAGACGATGCCAAGGTCTCCTGGGTTAGAAAACTCCGAATAATTCATAAGGTATCGTTTTTTTGTATACAAGAATCTCAACTTTCTGATTATAAAAAAATTAATTTCTTAGGAATTTGGGGAAATAACAATTACGACATGGAATGGGTGAACTCAAATGGTAGATCTGGTGGTTTAGTTTCGATTTGGAATCCCAACTTATTTGTACGAACAGGTTGTGTAAAGGATCAAAATTTCCTATGGATCTCTGGCTACACCGTAGGAGATTCATTGAGTTTAAATATCATAAATGTTTATGCGCCGCAAGATTTACGGGCAAAAAGAGATTTATGGGCTAAACTTGGTGAAATTATTACTAAAAATGATGGTTTGTGGTTATTGGCGGGTGATATTAATGAAGTTAGATTGCCATCTGACCGCCAAAACTCCGAGTATAATATTGCTGGGGCGAATGCTTTCAATGGTTTCATAAATGGTGCGGTGGAATACAACATGGGGGGCTATCAATTCACGTATGTATCTACTTGTTTGCAAAAATTTAGCAAGTTAGATCGATTCTTGGTCTCGCAGGCTTTTATGGAATCGTGGTCGGCCGCTACTCTAGTGGATCTTGATAGAGATCTTTCTGATCACCACCCTATTTTACTCACATGTGATTCAGATGACTTTGGCCTTATACCTTTTAGATTTTTCAACTCGTGGTTGAAGAAAGCAGAACTTGCTGATGTCGTCACGGGAGCTATGAATTCATTTTCCTTTGATAGGGGTCCTCCAGATGTTATCTTGCACGAGAAACTCAAAGCTATAAAAACTGCAATAAAAAATTGGATGAACTTGGAAAGGCAGAAGGAAGAAGATCTGCTTAACAAATATAAGTCAATATTAACGGAGCTTGATAAAAATGCTGAGCTCCCTCGTGGTTTATCTACTAATGAAAAGCTTTTACACGGTCAAACAAAAGTAAAATTGGGTGAAATTCTTCATAGCAGAAGACAAGACATCAAGCAAAAAGCAAGGGTCCGGTGGAGTTGTGAGGGCGATGAAAACACTCACTTCTTTCATGGTTTATTTAAGAAGCATATTTCAGTCAATAGGATCAATGGTTTAAAGATTAATGGCAATTGGTGCAAGACCCTCTCAATTATAAAAAGCGAGGCTTCGGTTTTCTTTGAATCAAGATTCACCGAAACAAATAGTTCCAGACCAAGTTTCACCATCCCAGCCATTAAGAAGCTCTCCCAAAGCGACCGCGACAGTCTTGTGTGTCGCTTCTCCCTATCAGATCTCAAGGAAGCTGTTTGGGAATGTGGTGGGGAAAAAAGTCCCGGACCAGATGGCTTTTTCTTTCGCGTTTATCAGAAGGTTTTGGAACTTATTAGAGACCGACTTCAAAAAGGTTGTTGACTACTTTTTCATGCATGGAAAAATTTCCAAAGGTTGTGCAGCTTCGTTCATAGCCTTAATTCCAAAGGTTAGTGACCCCCAATCATTCGGTGACTTTAGGACTATCTCTCTTATCGGTATCATTTACAAGGTTATTGCAAAAATCTTATCAAATCGTTTGGGAAAAGTTGTAGCAAAAGTGGTGTCTGATAATCAGACAACCTTTATCTCTGGAAGACATATTTTGGACGGCCCCCTAATCGTGTCTGAAACTATCTCTTGGCTGAAATCGGTAAAAAAAAGCCAGCCTTTTTACTTCAACTGGATATCGAAAAGGCTTTCAATTGTGTAAATTGGAACTTTTTACTTGCAACAATGAACCAGATGGGGTTCCCTCCGAGATGGTGTACATGGATAAAGGCATGTTTAGCCTCTTCACGAGCTTCTGTACTCATAAATGGGTCACCGACTCTAGAGTTCAACTTCTCAAGAGGCCTTAGACAAGGAGATCCTCTTTCTCCACTTTTATTTACAATAGCTATGGAGCCTCTAACGTGTTTTTTGAATGAAGTTGTGTTGCAAGGATTAGTTCAGGGTATTAACTTACCGAATGGGGGGCCGAAAGTTAGTCACTTACTATATGCTGATGATGTATTGATATTGGGGTCTTGGTCAGCTGAAAATCTGCTCAATATTATCAGAATATTGCGGTGCTTTAACATCATTTCTGGACTGAAAATCAATATGAACAAGTCTCAGCTTCTTGGTGTTGGAATTCAAAATGAAGTCGTTTCTCATATGGCGACGCATTTCAAATTCAAGCAAGGATCTTTTCCTATGGAATACTTAGGCTTCCCTCTCGGTGTGAGTATGAATAGATGCTGTCATTGGCAACCTATCATCATGGAGGTTTTCAATAAATGCCTATCCACATGGAAATCTAAGTCTCTCCCCAATCGGGGGAAGAGTAACTCTAATCCATTCCGTTTTATCTAGCCTTCCCATATACTACTTTTCTCTATTTCGGGCTCCTGATAAAGGTGCAAAGAAGCTCGAGAAGATTCAACAACCAGTTTTCCACGTTATCCAAAACCTATGATATCATTACCAATAATGAGGATCAAATCTCACGACGACAAGTATCGTACGTACGACTACTTAGCTATCAAAATCCTAGAATGCCTCGACCAAGTGTGATTTAATGTTCAATGTATACATGACTCAATTTCGTCTTTATTTGGACTTACGGATCAAAAGTTACGACCTTTTAAAATAAATCAGGTTTTGCAGTACTGGAGAAAAGGTGCGGCGCACCAAAGAGAAGGTGCGGTGCACAAAAGCCAGGTGCGGCGCACCAAAGAGGAGGTGCGGCGCACAAATTGATCAGGGAACCCAGTCCAGGTTTTTGGTGCGGCGCACCAAAGAGGAGGTGCGGCGCACAAACTGATCAGGGAACCCAGTCCAGGTGCATGGTGCGGCGCACCAAAGAGGAGGTGCGGCGCACAAACTGATCAGGGAACCCAGTCCAGGTGCATGGTGCGGCGCACCAAAGAGGAGGTGCGGCGCACCTGCGCCCAGATCAGTTCTTAAGTGCATTTTTGACCATTTGTCGTAACCAAAACGTTTTCAACACAAATTTCTTTCATTATAACAAGTTTCCACAAGTGCAATAGACCTGGAAACATTACAATTTGCCAACCATTTCGCCATTTCAATCATTTAGACCTCAAAACCTAATTCTAAGTCAAAAACCTAATTAGGTTAACCAAACCCAAAACTCATTTCATTTCCATGGCTATCTAATTCATTTAGAAATACTGAAATTAAACTTGAAATGGAAAATAAATCAAATCAAAAGTTTGAGAAATGGTTTACTTACCAAAATTGATGTTCTTGAAAATAGTTGACTATGATGAAGATGGTGATGATGATGTTTGATAATGATAATAAACCTCTTTAAAATCTCCAAAAGATTTCTACCCTTGCAAGACCAAATTTTTGAAGAAAAGAATAGAAGAGATTGAGAGAATTTGAGTGATGAATGTGTGTGTGTTGTGTTTGTGTGGTGTGGGTATGTGTGGATCAAAAAGGAACCAGGGAAAGAGGGGTGATGGGGGTGATGGGTGTTTCCCTCCCAGCCTTTCAAACAACATGATTGGCTTCTTTCTGATATTTTTAATACCCTTAATTTGGTAAAATGCTTACGATTAATTACCGTTTGACCTAAAAGTCAAAATATAAGGTAAAGGTATTTTCCCCCGTCTTATTTTAGTTAAGACAAGAAATTAAAATTAAATAAACTAAACTTTTAGAAATATTAGGTTTTGACAGTCTAACAACTGTGTTCAATTATAACATTTAAATCTTTATTTAACGTTATTTTAAGACGCGGCATTCGTCTAAATAGCTAATAGTCTACGTCATATGGATACGTCCAATTGAACCATATCAAATGTTCAATTAACTAATAATTTCCACGTCATAATCTCTAAATTAGACGAAATTATAATAATGATCGAGATTAGGACTAACCCGTTGTTAATAAATTACGAGTTGTCACATTTTACACGGTCAAACAAAAGTAAAATTGGGTGAAATTCTTCATAGCAGAAGACAAGACATCAAGCAAAAAGCAAGGGTCCGGTGGAGTTGTGAGGGCGATGAAAACACTCACTTCTTTCATGGTTTATTTAAGAAGCATATTTCAGTCAATAGGATCAATGGTTTAAAGATTAATGGCAATTGGTGCAAGACCCTCTCAATTATAAAAAGCGAGGCTTCGGTTTTCTTTGAATCAAGATTCACCGAAACAAATAGTTCCAGACCAAGTTTCACCATCCCAGCCATTAAGAAGCTCTCCCAAAGCGACCGCGACAGTCTTGTGTGTCGCTTCTCCCTATCAGATCTCAAGGAAGCTGTTTGGGAATGTGGTGGGGAAAAAAGTCCCGGACCAGATGGCTTTACATTTGCTTTTATTAGAAGGTTTTGGAACATGTTAGAGGCCGACTTCAAAAAGGTTGTGAACTACTTTTTCATGCACGGAAAAATTTCCAAGGGTTGTGCAGCTTCGTTCATAGCCTTAATTCCAAAGGTTAGTGACCCCCAATCATTCGGTGACTTTAGGACTATCTCTCTTATCGGTATCATTTACAAGGTTATTGCAAAAATCTTATCAAATCGTTTGGGAAAAGTTGTAGCAAAAGTGGTGTCTGATAATCAGACAACCTTTATCTCTGGAAGACATATTTTGGACGGCCCCCTAATCGTGTCTGAAACTATCTCTTGGCTGAAATCGGTAAAAAAAAGCCAGCCTTTTTACTTCAACTGGATATCGAAAAGGCTTTCAATTGTGTAAATTGGAACTTTTTACTTGCAACAATGAACCAGATGGGGTTCCCTCCGAGATGGTGTACATGGATAAAGGCATGTTTAGCCTCTTCACGAGCTTCTGTACTCATAAATGGGTCACCGACTCTAGAGTTCAACTTCTCAAGAGGCCTTAGACAAGGAGATCCTCTTTCTCCACTTTTATTTACAATAGCTATGGAGCCTCTAACGTGTTTTTTGAATGAAGTTGTGTTGCAAGGATTAGTTCAGGGTATTAACTTACCGAATGGGGGGCCGAAAGTTAGTCACTTACTATATGCTGATGATGTATTGATATTGGGGTCTTGGTCAGCTGAAAATCTGCTCAATATTATCAGAATATTGCGGTGCTTTAACATCATTTCTGGACTGAAAATCAATATGAACAAGTCTCAGCTTCTTGGTGTTGGAATTCAAAATGAAGTCGTTTCTCATATGGCGACGCATTTCAAATTCAAGCAAGGATCTTTTCCTATGGAATACTTAGGCTTCCCTCTCGGTGTGAGTATGAATAGATGCTGTCATTGGCAACCTATCATCATGGAGGTTTTCAATAAATGCCTATCCACATGGAAATCTAAGTCTCTCCCCAATCGGGGGAAGAGTAACTCTAATCCATTCCGTTTTATCTAGCCTTCCCATATACTACTTTTCTCTATTTCGGGCTCCTGATAAAGTAATCGAGCAGCTTGAACGTTTGAGGAGGCGTTTTTTCTGGGGAGAAAATGAAAGGCAAAAGAAAATCTGTTGGATTGCATGTGCTGATGTAATAAAACCTAAAGAAAAGGGGGGTCTAGGTATTGGCTCTTTGAAGACTGCTAACTTGGCAATGCTCGCTAGATGGTGGTCACGGTTCGGGACGGAACAAGATCGGATTTGGTGTAAAGTGGTGGTTGCTATACATGGTCAATATAATATATATAATCACGAGTAAGCGCAACGGAAGAAATATCAAACATATATGCAATCATATTAATCAACAAAGAATAGAATTGAGTTGTGTACCTTTTGCAAAGCTCCAATAAAAATATAATAACAATAATATTATTATCAAGTAGGGTTTAAAACAAAACCCCTCTACGATCGCACACTAGACACCCCGTATAATGTATGCTAGTACCCCGATCACTTAACCGAACAACCCTTTGTTCTAAAACTTTAATCTTCAAAGAAGTAATTCCCCTTAATAAAAAAGAGAATCGGCACTTCAAAGAATTGTTCTAAAACCTTAATCTTCAAAGAAGTAATTCCCCTTAAAAAGAAAGGGAATCGACACTTCAAAGAAAAGGGAGCAAAAGGAGAGGAAAAGTAATGTGAAATTATGTGTGTGAAAAACCAAGAATTAAGCCTCTATTTATAGGACTTAATTAGGTTTGGTGGAATTTGACCACTTGGTGGAATTTGACCACTTTCACATTTTTAATCCTCCTTTTTAATTAATTAAATACAACTAACCCTTTAATTATATTTAATTAATCATTTCGTGATCAAACTAATTAATATATTACTTTAACATATCAATTAATATTATCGAGTTACCGTGTCTTTTTGTGTGACCCCGTAGGCTTAAACTATTCCCGGACATGCGATTTATAATAAAATGATCACACTCCAACAGCTCCCACTTGAGCATGTTATTATAAAGGCAATAACATTGGTTGGCGTCTAGCAACACTCCAATGCTCCCGGAAATATTTAAGAATAGATTCTTAAATTGCCAAGTTGAAATGATTTAGTCTTTAATATCCCTTTATTCAGATACCCTGTTAATTATGAATATGGATCAATGTCATTTCATAACTTAACGATTATGTTTCTCATTTCTACAATTAATCAAGATTACCAAATTAGTCAAGACCACCTCTTGAGTTCATTTGGGTATGCGCATACAAACATCTTAATTAATCAATGAGGGCGCCAAATGGTATCATACTTCAGTTGCAAATTGAAGGAACAAATCCTGTATTGACTACAAGTGTCTGGCCATGTCGTTTCTTAACATTTCTGAAAATAGCCCTTTATTACTGCCTTGTGCAGGACAGTTAGAACTACAATCAAGAAATGCAATCCACACAAGCATAACTCACTTGTATCTCAAGTCAAAGGATAAATAAAGTAACCATTTCACGAATTTCATTTAATGACGCCGATCCATAAAATGATAATTCGTTCTGTGGGGTAAGTCCAATATTCACCTTTTGAATATCATGTGAGTTTGGTACGATCCACCATCTTCAAAATATTCCCTTAAATATTTTCACCAATCTCTCACAATTGTCTTACTTTAATTATATTCCCATATAATTAATCGACAATAGACATTTAGAATATTCACCTAATATTCATGGATTAAACATGCAAATATAGGACACAATTATTATAGAAATGAAACCACTTATACCGCGTATAAAAATTCATTTATTAAAAATAACAATTGTTTAACATCCCATTATCCAAATACCAATCACAGATTTACATGTTATAACTAGCAATAACCTATGCCCATTGCATGCTTATTGAGCTTTCCCTTCGACAATGCCTTTGTAAAAGGATCCGCCAAGTTATTATCTGTGTGAACTTTGAGTAAATTGATTTCACGTGATTCAATTTGCTCTCGAACATAGTGATATCTCCTTTGGTAATGTCTGGCACCTTTTTGAACCCCAGGTTCATTGGCAATGACAATTGCTCCAGAATTGTCACAGTACAGATCCATAGGTGTGTTATTTGATGGCATCACATCAAGTCCAGAAATAAACTTTCTGATCCAGACAGCTTCCATTGCTGCATCCGAAGCAGCTATATACTCAGACTCTGTAGCAGACATAGCAACGGTAGATTGCTTCTTGCTTTTCCAATCTACTGCTCCTCCATTCAAAATGAAGACATACCCTGACTGAGACTTGGTATCATCCTTATCAGTCTGAAATCCAGCATCACAGTATCCAGTGACTTTAAGCTCTTGATCCGGATTTCCTCCATACACCAAAAACAATTCTTTAGTAGCACGCATGTACTTAAGAATGTTTTTCACAGCAGTCCAATGATCCTCTCCTGGGATTTTGCTGATATCGGCTTACTATATTTTGCGCGAACGCAACATCAGGTCTAGTGCATCTTACCGCATACATGATAGATCCCACCGCAGAAGCATAAGGGATTCTCTTCATACGCTCCACCTCTTCAGGTGTAGAAGCACCATTCTTGTTGGATAAACTAAGTCCTTCTTGCATAGGCAAGTTCCCACGCTTAGAATTTTCCATCTTGAATCTTTTCAAGATCTTATCTATATACGCACTTTGACTTAATCCGATCAACCGTCTACTTCTATCTCTATAGATTTTGATTCCAAGTATGAATGTTGCTTCACCCAAGTCTTTCATAGCGAAACACTTTCCAAGATAAGATTTGACGTCTTTCAACATTGGAATGTGATTTCCTATTATCAATATGTCATCGACATACAAGACAAGGAAAGTAACATTACTCCCACTAGCTTTGCGATATACACATGGCTCATCAGGATTCTGAACAAAATCAAACTTTTTGATTTCTTCATCAAACCTTTTATTCCAACTTCTTGATGCTTGCTTTAGTCCATAAATGGACCTTTGAAGTTTGCATACTTTGTGGATCGACAAAACCTTCTGGTTGTACCATATAAACTTCCTTGTCAATAAGACCATTCAAGAAAGCGGTTTTGACATCCATTTGCCATATCTCAAAGTCATAGTACGCTGCTATGGCTAAGATGATCCTAATAGCTCTAATGTCCGCAACCGGAGAAAAGGTTTCCTCATAATCAACTCCAAAGAGTTGAGTATAACCTTTCGCCACAAGACGAGCTTTATAGGTGTGTACATTTCCATCCATGTCGGTCTTCTTCTTGAAGATCCACTTACACCCAACGGTTCTACCATTTGGTGGAAGATCAACCAAGCTCCAGACTTGATTGTCTTTCATGGAATTTATTTCTACTTTCGCAGCTTCAAGCCATTTGTCAGATTCCGAATCTGATAATGCAGCATTGAAATTAGGAGGTTCACTCAAATCTCCTACTACGTGTTCTTCAGACTCAATCATAAGATTTAATCTATCACGAGCACGTATTGTCCTTGAGGACCTACGAAGTGGAATCGCTTCATCTTCAACTTGTAGTTCATTTTGAGATTCATCTCTTTGAACATTCTCCCCCCCAAGTTGAAGATTGCTAGTGTCTTTAGAAGTTGACACATCTTCTTGATGCTCATCAAGTTCAACAATCCTCCCACTGTCTTCTTGAGATATGAGTTTTTCTTCAAAGAACTCAGCATATCGTTTGACACTGACAGTGTTTTCCGTAGGAAAGTAGAAATAGTAACCCATCGTTTCCTTTGGGTATCCTACAAAGATGCACTTAACAGATCTGGATTCAAGTTTGTCAGGCGTATCTCGTTTCACGAGTGCCTCACATCCCCAGACCTTTAAGTAAGACAATATGGGAACACTCCCATGCCACAATTCATGCGGTGTCTTGTCAACCTTCTTGGTTGGAACCATATTGAGAATGCGAACAGCAGTCTCGAGGGCATAATCCAAAACGAAAAAGGAAGAGTTGTATGATTCATCATTGATCGAACCATTTCCAACAATGTTCGATTCCTCCTCTCCGAAACACCATTGTGTTGAGGAGTATATGGAGGAGTAAGCTGTTGAACTATTCCACAAGCTTTAAGATAATCTTTAAACTCTTGACTTAAGTATTCACCACCGCGATCCGAACGAAGGACCTTGATGGTTTTACTGAGTTGATTCTCCACTTCACTTTTAAATTCCTTGAATGTTTCAAAGACTTCATGTTTATGTTTAATCAAGTAAACATAACCATAACGACTGAAATCATCCGTAAAAGTGACGAAATAGTTAGCACCTCTCCTTGACACATGTCTAAATGGGCCACATACATCCGAATGTATTAGTCCAAGTAGCTCTTTAGCCCTTTCCGGTTTATTTTGAAAAGGTTTCCTTGTCATTTTGCCGGAAAAACAAGATACGCATTTTTCAAATGATTCATCATTTGTTTGTAAGACACCGTCCCTTTGAAGTCTTTCAATGCGTTTCTTGCCAACATGAGCAAGTCGACAATGCCAAAGATAAGTCGAGTCCGAATTGGGCTTGACTCGTTTGCTAACATTATACATTGAATTATCCTTTGAATCACAACCACGCATATCAATTTCATAAATACCATCACAATCAATAGCATCAAAATAATGAACATTATTTCGAGAAACTGAAATACCAATATCATTAAAGACATTAACGAATCCGTTGTTTTTCAACAAAGAAACTGAAATAACACCTCTAGTAATAGAAGGTGCATAATGACAATTGTTCAAAACAATTATTAAACCACTAGGTAAAACCAAATGATAATCGCCGATCTTTTCTACAGCTGCAGGTAGGCCATTTCCCACGAACAGTTGTAAAGATCCCGGCTTCAGCTTCTTTCCCCTTCTAAGCCCCTGTAATGAATTACAGATATGAGTACCACACCCAGTGTCGTAAACCCATGAATTCCGCTTAGAAAATGAATATAATTCAATGGTGAAGAATATACCTGAAGTCCCGGACGAACCGGGCTGCTTCTTCTTCAACTCAGCGAGATACTTTGGACAATTCCGCTTCCAATGACCCACTTCATTACAATGGTAACAAGGTAGGTTCTTAGCGGGATGTTCCTTCTTCGCTGGAGGGGTCTTCTTAGGTTTAGGAGCAGCAACAACTTGCTTTCCTTTACCTTCAACCTTGCCCTTTCCCTTCGGTTGTTTGCCTTTTTGGACCTTTCCCCCCTTGATCATGAGAACTTAGGGAGTAGCAGTTTTCTTCGGAATCTTCTTTTCATACTCATTAGCCATGGCAAGAAGTTCCGTAACGGTTTTATTCATGCTATGCATAGTATAATTGCGTGCAAACTCTTCAAAATCCTTAGATAAGGACTTGAGAATCATACCAATTTGTACTGGCTTTGCATAAGCATAATCCAACCTATCCAACTGCTCAAAATATCCTTTCATTTTAAGGATATGAGCACTCACCGGTGTTCCTTGTTCATGTCGCAAGTCATGAAGTACATCGATAAGATCGAACAACTCCACTCCAGCTTGCTTCTCGAACATAGACTTGAGTTCAGTAAGCATATCACATGGAAATGAATGCTCAAATTGCTTTTGTAGGTCAGCATTCATGCTTCCCAACATCAGACAAGCGACCTCATTATGTCTATCATATGCAGCCGCATATTCCGCTAGTGCTTCATTAGAAGCATTAGCTTCAGGAGCAACGGGTCTTGGCTCTTCAAGGACTTGGTATTTCCTTTCAGCTCTCAAAACGATCCTGAGCTGACGATACCAATCATTGAAATTTGGCCCAGAAAGCTTTTCCCTTTCCAACATCGACCTAAATGCCGATTGGTGTATGTTTTGAGTGGTATTGTTTGTTGCCATCTACAAAACAGACAAAAGTTCAATTATCAGTATTCCGATAATTACCCTTAAGAAATGTAATTTTACCCTTGTTAAATTCATCTAACAAATTACTTTCACTAAGGCTAGGATCCAACTTGACATATAATCATTTCATCAGTTGATCTGCTAGAAATGACGATATTCAAAAGGTAATCGAGAATCGATAATTGCATTCATGCAACTCCTAGATTTATGGGACTTACAACAACACTGTAAAGGGGTATTAAGTGTTTTGTAAACATGTTTTGTCCCATCTTATGCCACGGGTTAAGGTCTCACCTCTTAACTCGTTTTAAGTCGCCCAATTAAGAACATGTAGATAGTCCACCGCTGTCTCACAACGAGTGGTAATCTACCTTGAAGAGATACAATTCACCTACGTCTCACGTAGAGCAAAAAAGCACTGGCAAGTGTTCTTAGCAAAGTGGGTGGCATTGACTTAACTTTAAATGGGTAATGCATTTGATATGAATCAAAGGTTTATGTTTGAAGACTCATGCATAATCTTCGAAACATAATATTTAATGAAATCTCTATTTCGATAGTTCTTAGTCAAGTTTATTTTAAAACCAATTTTTGCATCATCTTTATACAACTTATAAATAATACAAAATTTAATAAACATGCTAATTCCGAACTACTTAATCAAGTAACAAGTTAAGGTAGGCCACCTAAACATGGTCACTATGGTTCATGCATATGTTTAATCCCGGCTCCCCCTTCCGAAGAAAAGGACCACATACATCAAGTTTCCTTGATTGCGTAAGCCTTTAAACAAAATAACTAACATTTAGCACATAAACACATAAATACATGCTGTCTGGAGATTTCCAGTAGATTCACGACCAGTTTAAGCCTGTTTCTGGTCCGATTCAGCTTTCGACCAGAACTACAAAGTTGTAGCCCTATGAGTCGACAATCTACAGTTTAAATTTCGACTTCCAGCTCATTACCGATTAATTGTTATGAATTTTTTAGTAAACTGTCGCAGATCAGAAAATTTACACGAAAAATTCACATTGTCACACAATTATCTTATAATTAACCCTACTTATTGGATCATTATTCTTTGCACAATATATCTCTATATATTCAGTAAAATCACAATTGATTTTGCATGAATTTCTTGTGATTTTACTATTATTTAACAACTTTAAATAATTAAGATACACATAATCATGCAATTCATCACATAAAACATGTCAATTCACAATTCAAAACTTGCTTGAGGGTTTCAATCTCCATTGAATAAGGTTAAAATTTTAATTAAACAAAAAAGAAAAACCCTTATATTATTTAATTAAACAACCGATTTTAATTAATGAAAAATAAGAAAACAACCTTTAATTATTTAACAATTAATTAAAATCAACCAACCCTTAAACCCCCCTTCAAGTTTTGAACTTTGTAATTAATAGATCACATATGTGGCTCTGATACCACTGTTAGAATATATCATATATATAATCACGAGTAAGCGCAACGGAAGAAATATCAAACATATATGCAATCATATTAATCAACAAAGAATAGAACTGAGTTGTGTACCTTTTGCAAAGCTCCAATAAAAATATAATAACAATAATATTATTATCAAGTAGGGTTTAAAACAAAACCCCTCTACGATCGCACACTAGACACCCCGTATAATGTATGCTAGTCACCCCGATCACTTAACCGAACAACCCTTTGTTCTAAAACTTTAATCTTCAAAGAAGTAATTCCCCTTAATAAAAAGGAGAATCGGCACTTCAAAGAATTGTTCTAAAACCTTAATCTTCAAAGAAGTAATTCCCCTTAATAAAAAAGGGAATCGACACTTCAAAGAAAAAGGGAGCAAAAGGAGAGGAAAAGTAATGTGAAATTATGTGTGTGAAAAAACCAAGAATTAAGCCTCTATTTATAGGACTTAATTAGGTTTGGTGGAATTTGACCACTTGGTGGAATTTGACCACTTTCACATTTTTAATCCTCCTTTTAATTAATTAAATACAACTAACCCTTTAATTATATTTAATTAATCATTTCGTGATCAAACTAATTAATATATTACTTTAACATATCAATTAATATTATCGAGTTACCGTGTCTTTTTGTGTGACCCCGTAGGCTTAAACTATTCCCGGACATGCGATTTATAATAAAATGATCACACTCCAACAAATGGTCAATCACGAAATGGACAGGATATCCCCATTAGAAGCACTTCTAGGGGTTTATGGAGAAGTATGTATAAACTAAAGACCGACTTCAATAAATATGGGTTAGAACTCAACTCAGTGATTGGAGCAGAAACTTATGTGGTGGAAGATGAAAGAAAAAGATTAGATGTTGCACCAAATAATGTCGTCTTTAATACTTTTTGGTGGAATAACTGGGTACCAAAAAAAGTCAACATAATGAATTGGCGTGCTAGTTTGGACCGTCTACCAACTTACTTGCAACTCAACAAACGAGGAGTGGTTCCAAATTCATTACTTTGCTTGCTATGTCGTCAAGCTGATGAATCAAGTGACCATCTCTTCATGGGTTGCCATATAGCGATGGAGGTTTGGTCAAAAGTGAGTGGTTGGTGTAAAATCAACCATGTGTTTGCCTTTCAGGTTCATGACTTGCATTCCTATCATAACTTTTTAGTTGGTGACAAAAGGTGGAAGAAAACTATCAACGCAATATTTCAAATATCTATTTGGTGCTTGTGGAAGAAAAGGAACGAAGTGGTGCACGAGAATGCTAGTGTCTCCCCATCTGCATTATTTGAAGAAATTAAATCGGTGTCTTTTCTATGGATTTCAAATAGGACTCATAAAGTGGTGAATGATTGGCATAAATGGTGTAACTTTACATCTTTGTTTTGATTTGTTGTTTTTTTTCTCTATTCTGTAAGTTTTCTTTCTAGCTTCTTGCTAGTTTTGAATATATTCCACCGTTTGCCGTACAAAAAAAAAGTCAATTGATTCTTTTTGAGAAAACGTGTTGTCAGGATTAAAGTAGAACGCGTGAGCTGCTTTGACGTGTTTCAACAAGAAAGCGTGTTGCAGAGAAAATGTGTGACATCTTTATTCACGTGATTGTATTTTGAAATTTGTTTTGTACGTGTCACTCATCCTTTCAAATCTCTTTTAATTCTCATTGAGTTGTCAAATTGTGATTGGTCAAAATTTTGTGTGGGTAGTAGCTGTCTTCCATAATAATCTTAGTAAATTGAATCTATTTTTTCTTTCTCACGTAAGGCTTGATTTTTAGTACAATATTTTTTTTTTTGAATTGTTAGTTGGGCTAGTTATTATTTTGGGCTAAATTTTTAATTTTTCATTTTGGACAAGTTTTATTAGTTGGGCTTACATTCTTATAATTGTTGGGCTGAATTTTTTGGGTACTTTATTTGGGTTATTCTTTTATTAGATTGTCATCAAGTTTTAATTCAAAATGTCAATCACATACAAGTTGAAACCAAGCATAGAGTCGTATCATTTTCATGAAAGTCAAGAGTGTTCATGTTTTCGAGGTCATGCTTGTGTTGTTCGAATGCTACAAGAGTTTAAGGATATTTACAAGAAATACAAAGATCTTTGGGAGGAACATGAGAGTCTTAAATCTGTTAATGACCAACTCAAATCTGAAAACAAAAAGCTCTACTCTGTTAATGATCTCAGTTTGTCTGCCATGGAAAGTCTTCAATCTCAAGTTGACCGACTCGAATCTGAGAACAAAGAGCTCAAATCTGCAAATGATTTCATTTTGTCAAACATGGAAAGTCTTCAGAAAGAAAATGATCATTTGCAATCAAAGACTTCCAAATTAACAAATGAGTTGGACAATTCTTTCACAGAGCTCAATCAAAATGTTTTGGACACTCAAATCAAAGAACTTGTTTTGCAACAAACAATTTCACAACTTCAACATGAGTTGCAAAATAAGTCCACCATTTTTGTGAGCAAAGAGCGAAAATTTTTCAAAGTTTTTGATCAACTTCGACTTGATGTGAGCAATGTTGAAAAAGAAAGAACAGATTTTTGTGCTCAAATCAAGTGTCTTGAAGATAAGTGTTTGCAATTTCAATCAAACGAAACATTTTTGACAAAAAGAATTTCCGATCTTGAAATTGAATTGCAAACAAAACCAAAAGTTGATGTTCCAAAGAGGGTTTACACGGGTAAATCTTCAAAACCTTTTGAAAGAAAGGTCTCTCAGTTTACTAATTACTCCTTGCAAAAGGGTAAGAAGTACATTAAGAAACCACATTTTGATGGAACAACTACTTCTGTGACTTTTCTATCATTCGATGATAATTCTGGACACATTTCTCAAGCAAAATCTCAGTTGACTAAATCTAAATGGAAACCGATTTCAAAAGATAAGTCAAGTGAGTCAAAATCATTCAAATATTCATTTTCTGAGCATTTTGATCTTGCACCAAAACCTGTGAAAACAGTTGTGCAAAAAGTGAATGATTTTGTTTCGAAAAATCATTTTTCAAATCAATCTCAAAAGATTGCTTCTCTTTCTAAGAAAAAGAATGATTTTTCACCATTTCTTCCACGAAAAAAAAATTCAACTAAAACACCGGGTTTTAGTTCTTCGTGGAATGCAACCTCTATTCATCAAATCGATGAGACTTACATTTGGTCTTTTAACAAGTCAAAAACCATTGGACCCAATCTCAAATGGGTTCCAAAAGTGATCTCCAAGTGATTTGATGAAAAGTGGCTTATACATACTTCAGTGTATAACCCTGATATGCCTTATTTTATACCATTTTCTCACGTCTTAATTAGTTGTTTTTAAGTGTTTTTAGAGTCGTTTTCGTATATATTTGGTGCGTTTATGGTATTTGTTAGTGTTTCAGGATATTAACAGGTATTGTGATACAATTCTATAGAAAACGACATTTTGAGGTGAAAAATGTGCTTACGGAAGAGTTACATGGCACGAATCTGAAGTTTGTAGCTGTACAGTGATACACTGTGCCACAGTATATACACTGCGCCGCAGTAGATGTGACCTGAAGACGATACGCCGCATCTAAAGCATCGAGAGTTAAGCTTCGCCGCATTGATTTGTGATGCGTCGCAGTCCCAGGAGTTCATGCCAGCACAAGGTCAACGAAAGTCAATAGTCAAAGTTGCACTACGTCGCAGTTCCTTAACTGCGCCGCAGTCCGAGACGGGAAATTTGAATTTTTTTTTTTTGAAAATATATATAGCTTGCAAAAACATTCCTAAACCCTACTTTTACTTCCCCAGCCATTTTTGAAGACTTTGAAGGAGATTTTTCATCAGTTTTATCGCCTTTGAAGATCGAGATTACGATTGGATTTATTTCGTTCATTGCTTTCAATTTCTTGTATTCGGTAACAATGAATTCTTCTATTTTGATTTGTTATTTCGTTTCAATAATGAGTAGCTAATCATTTCATCATCCATCTTGATGAAGTGAGACAATATGTAAGGATTGCACTCTTTTATTAATTCAAAGTTGATTTTAATTATCGTTGTGTCGAGATCTTGATGATTTGATTCTTTATCAATTATTATTATGATATTGGTGATATATATGTTCTTCGTTAGTGGTACTAGTTGATGTATATGTTATTTCAATTAATTATCTTTAATCAGTTGCCACTAGTTCATGGTATGATAGTGAATGTCATTTTAATAAAAAGAATCATTTTGTTAACGTGTTGATTAACGGTTGGTGGTACCACGTTGTCTTTACATAGATACAATTGTTAATTCGATAATCAAATAAACTATGTGGTTGGGGAAATTGTTTTAAGCATTGGTGGTACCGGCTTTTACAAAGGAACTGATTAATTAGGTGATTTAAATGATTTTACAAACGTTGGTGGTACCAGTTTGTGTCTTTATTTTATCACGATTATCATTGTCAACTTAATTGGATTTGAACTTCATTTTATGTGCAATCTGAACATGTTGTCGAGCGGATTCGAGATGGATGCCTTTTAAATTACTGTTTTTAATCAAAACTCTCTTTCAGATTAATCATGCGGGATTACTAACTTGTTTACTTTCTTGCAAACTAACTTTTTGCAACGTGACAATTCGGTCGCAAAACCCCCATTTTTACTTGAACTGCTTTATTTTTACAATTTGCCGACTTTTACATCTTCATGGCCGGAGGTCCTTATGGAAGCAGTCTCTCTACCTCTGGGTAGAGGTAAGACTGTCTACAGCTCACCTCCCTCATACCCCGTACAGGGATTGGATCCTGTTGTTGTTGTTGCTTTATTTTTACAACTGCTTAACTTTAGTCCTTGTGATCAACCTCGGATTTACCAGACTAACTATACTGCATACTAACGGGTTCACTGCCTGTGAGTGTGTTGTAGTCATTCGCTAGGTGATTCGTGTTCATTAATTTTAAGACTCGATTCCATACATCAAGTTTTTGGCGCCGCTGCCGGGGACTTTTATTTTAGTAGTTGTTTGATTTTGTAGTTCGACCCTTTCTCACATTTACTTGTGAGAAACTTATTTGCTTATTTAGATAGATTTTAAGTTATTTTACTTTAAGTTTTATTTCATTTGTACCAGGTGCGGTTGACGGTTTGTTTTGTGGTGATTGTGCAGGTTTCTTGCTAGTTGATGAACACTAGAGCCTCTGGCTTACCCTTGCATAGTCCATTATCTAATCCGGGAAGGGCCAGACGTAGATTAGTGCAGAGAGACAGTCAGGAACCATCTACATCAGGCAAGATAGATTCAGAAACTGCAGATCAAGTCCCACCGGACTAGACTTTAGAAGATCAATTGGTTAATAGGTTGGAGGAAGCAGCTAGGATATTTCGAACAGGTGAGGACTCAGAAGGAGAAGAAAAAGTTCAAAAACCTGAATTGAATAGAACTGTACTTCCGCAAATCAACAGGAATCAAGATCAACAAAGAAGGGTAAACGGAATGGGTGAAGAACAACCGAGAGATATGAATAACATTCCTTATGGGGAACGAAGGAGAACCATACCAGCTAACAGGGGCACTGCTATCCGTCCCCCTGCGATATCAGCAAACTTCTCCTTGAAAGAAAATCATCTCAAGAGTGTCACTGAAGACACATTCGACGGGGTTGCACGTTGGGACCCTTATGCTCATGTCAAGAAGTTTGAAAAGATTTGCCGGCTATATCAGTATGTAGAGAACCAAGCCGATAATGTGAAGTTGGAATTGTTTCCCTTGAGTCTTACAGGGGAAGCATTTTCATGGTTTAGGGAATTGCCAGAAAACTCGTTCACCACTTGGAACGGTTTGAGAGAGGCCTTCATTGATGAGTTCTACTCAATAAGGACTCAACGGAAGTTAGAAAATCAGATTAGGGGTTTTTCTCAAGATCCGGGAGAAGATATGGTGGATGCGTGGAAGAGATTCAAGGAACTGATAAGGAATTGTCCGGGTCATAACATGAATATTGATCTAATTGTTGAGATTTTCTATGATGGGTTGGATAGGAGGTCTAAGAGGGAGCTCAGTTATGCATTTGGGGGAAGCTTCAATAACATTTCCCCGAATGAAGGCTATAAAATTCTGGAGGATATGGCCAAGGAGAGCTCAACCCGGGATGAAGACCGACTAAAGAGATCCGGGAGACACACTGTCGCTAAAGCTGAAGGTAGCAAGGATTCAGGAACAGTTGCTGAGATTAAAGCTCTCTCGAAACGCATGGATGAGCGGTTTGATGGTCAAGAGAGTAGATTTAAGAGCCTAGAGAGGGATGTCAGAGTGTTGGCTGATGGTTGTGATCATTGTGGGGATATGCATTATACAGAGGATTGCCCCCAGAAACCTGCTCAGGATGTGAATTATGTTCAGAACCAACCGCAAGGGAACTTCAGCCGCAACACCGGTTTCCAAAACCGACAATCAGGTAATTCTTATCCCTCTTCTTCATCTTATAATACTAATAATTCTGGTTTTAGTGGCAACAGATGGAGCAGGTTCAACAATAAAAACCAGCAAGATCCTGATTCGGAGCTTAAGAGTATCATGAAGGATTTTATCAGCACTCAGAAAGCAACAAACGAGCAAGTGGCAAGTGACTCAAAGAAGATGCAGACGTCACTGGATGTCTTGACTACTCGATTAGATGGTCTTGGGTACAAGTTTGATCAAGGAGTGAAGAACCAACAAGCCACCATAAAGGACTTGGAAGGGAGGCTTGAGAGGCTAGGGAATTCTAATAGACCACCCGGTACTTTACCGAGTAACACTCAATGATACCCGAAGCCTCCATCAAACAACCAAGGGCAGAACAACCAAGGGCAGAAATACACCCCTCCTAATGCTAGAAATGAGCATGTTAATGCCATCACAACTCGAGCAGGTAATACTTATAACTCAGCTAATCCTTTACCTGATGATGTTACCCCAGTTGTGCAGGTACATGAAGACGAGGAGGCGGTTGATGATGAGATAGAGATGGAGTCGAACCCAACCGTGCAGACTCCGACCGTTCCATCCAAACCAGCGGAAAAGCCAACGGTGAAGCCTTATCAGCCAAAGATCCCATTTCCTCAATGTTTGAGGAAAGAGAAGATTAAGGAGCATTACAAGAAGTTCATTGATTTGATCAAGTCAGTGAGAATAACTGTTCCTTTAGTTGATCTTATTGCAGGTATGCCGAATTATGCCAAGTTTCTCAAGGAGCTCATCAGTGATAAAGGGAATTTAGAGGAGGCAAAGGCTACCATTCTTAGTGTGCAGAGCTCAGCAATAGTCAAGAACCAGATTCCTCCCAAGTTGGACGATCCGGGGAGTTTTCTTATTGCTTGTTCTTTTGGTTCATATGAGTGTGATGCTTTGGCCGATCTTGGGGGCCTTATTCTGGTTATACCAAGTTAGCCCTAGGAAAGTTGAGTCCTACCCGAATGAGCATTAGGCTCGCTGACCGCTCCTTCCAATATCCCATGGGGATAGCGGAGAATATGCGGATTAAAGTTGGACATATTGTGTTTCCGGTCGATTTTGTTATCCTTGAAATGGAAGAGGACGCTAAGGTTCCTCTAATTCTTGGCCGCCCATTCCTTAATACCGCGGATGCTATCATCCGGGTTAAGGATAAGGAGATTTTCTTAGGGGTCGGTGATGACCGGATTGTTTTCAAGGTTGATAGAGCATTAAAGCATCCATATTCTTCTGATGATACTTGTTTTCGTATTGATGTGATAGATGATGCTTTGGACTTGGAAATGCAAGAAGTGACAGGAGCAAATGGAGTTGTTGAAGCCGAAATTGCAAATGGTGATGCAACCACTAATGATCAAATTGAAGAGATTTTGGATTTAAGCATTGATACAACTCCACCGGAAGATGAAACCTTCAAAAAGATCACGGCGGATGGAAGCACACGGGTGTTGACATCGGTTGAGAAACCTCCTACAGACTTGGAGCTCAAGCCTTTTCCAGATCATCTTGAGTATGCTTATCTCGAAGGTACATCTCTTTTACCAGTTGTTATCTCGTCCTCATTGTTGGAGGATGAGAAGTCTAGACTCATGACCGTCCTCAAGGCCCATAAAAAGGCCTTTGCTTGGAAAACTTCCGATATACCGGGTATAAGTCCTGAATTTTGTAAGCACACCATTAATTTTATTGACAATGTTAAACCGGTGGTGCAAAGACAACGTAGGTTAGACCCGAATATGAAATAAGTTGTGAAAAAGGAAATAATTAAGCTGTTAGATGCGGGAATCATATTCCCCATTTCGGATAGTCCTTGGGTGAGTCCGGTACACTGTGTACTGAAAAAGGGTGGGATGACTGTTGTTTTAAATGAGAAAAATGAGTTAGTTCCCACTCGAACTGTCACAGGATGGCGGGTTTGCATTGATTATCGGAAGTTAAATGACGCCACCCGAAAAGACCATTTCCCTTTGCCATTCATCGACCAAATGCTCGAACGGCTTGCCGGAAACGAGTACTTTTGCTTCTTGGATGGGTTTTCGGGTTATTTCCAAATACCCATTGACCCGAATGACCAAGAAAAGACCACATTCACCTGCCCGTTTGGTACTTATGCCTATAGGAGAATGCCTTTTGGTCTTTGCAATGCCCCCGGGACCTTTCAGAGATGCATGATTGCTATTTTTCAAGATATGATTGAAACTTCCATGGAAGTCTTCATGGATGACGTTTCTGTGTTTGGGAGTTCTTTTGAAAGTTGTTTAGATAGTGTTGATAAAATGTTTGAAAGGTGTGAAAGGGCACATTTGGTTTTGAATTGGGAAAAATGTCATTTCATGGTAAAGGAAGGGATTGTTTTGGAACACAAAGTTTCTAAAGCGGGACTTGAGGTTGATAAAGCAAAAGTTGATGTCATAGCTAAACTACCTCCTCCCACTAATGTTAAATCGGTAAGAAGCTTTTTGGGTCATGCCGGGTTTTATCGTCGGTTCATAAAAGATTTTTCAAAAATTACCCGACCCATGACCAAGTTGTTGGAAAAAGATGTCCCATTTGATTTTGATAATGAGTGTCTACATGCATTTAACCTCCTTAAGGACAAATTGACTAATGCTCCTATTATGTCTTCACCCGATTGGTCCTTACCTTTTGAGTTAATGTGTGATGCTAGCGACTTTGCCTTAGGGGCCGTTTTAGGCCAAAGGGATGACAAACATTTCCGTCCCATTTCTTATGCTAGCAAGACTCTCAACCCAGCTCAATAAAATTATACAGTGACTGAAAAAGAATTGTTGGCCGTTGTTTATGCTTTTGATAAGTTTCGACCCTACTTGGTTCTTAATAAGACCATTGTTTATACCGACCATTCCGCATTGAGGTACTTGTTTTCTAAACAAGACGCCAAGCCCTGTATCATCCGTTGGGTCTTGCTTTTGCAAGAGTTCGACATTGAGGTCAAGGACAAAAAGGGGGCCGAAATAGTGGCGGCCGATCATTTAAGTAGGCTCAAAAACCCTCACCTTGAGGAGTTGCAAGAGCATGTGATTGATGATGCTTTTCCTGATGAGTATTTGATGCAGGTTGAAGTTGAGGAGGCACCATGGTATGCCGATATTGCTAACTATCTTTGTGCAGATATTGTTCCAAAAGATTTCACATATCAACAGAAAAAGAAATTATTTTCAGATGTGAAATATTATTTTTGGGATGACCCCTATTTGTTTAGAATGTGCGCAGATGGAATGATCAGGAGATGCGTATCCGGTGCAGAAACCCGGAAGATTTTAGATGCATGTCATTATGGTCCTACCGGTGGGCATTATGGACCCCCGGTAAGAAAGTTTATGATGCAGGTTTCTACTGGCCGACCATTTTTAAGGAAGCTCAAACTCTAGTTGAGACTTGTGACTCTTGCCAGCGACAAGGTAACATCACTAAAAGGGATGAAATGCCCCAACAGATGATTCAGGTATGTGAAGTTTTTGATGTTTGGGGTATTGACTTCATGGGACCTTTCCCACCCTCCAATAAGTCCCTTTATATCTTGGTTGCTGTTGATTATGTGTCCAAGAGGGCGGAAGCCAAGGCTTTACCCACTAACGACGCTAGAGTAGTTATAGACTTTTTACAACAGTTTTTTTGTCGGTTTGGTGTCCCTGGAGCCCTTATTAGTGATCGCGGCACCCATTTTGCCAATCATCAATTGGCCAAGGTGCTAAAGAGGTATGGTGTCACTCACCGTTTCTCTACTTCGTACCATCCTCAAACTAGCGGTCAAGTGGAGAACACTAATCGTGCCTTGAAATGAATTTTAGAAAAGACCATAGGAGAAAATCCCAAGATTTGGTCTAAAAAGTTAGATGATGCTCTATGGGCATTTCGGACCGCCTATAAGACGCCCATTGGTACTACACCATATCGGCTTCTTTATGGCAAGACTTGTCACCTACCGGTTGAAATCGAACATAAGGCATATTGGGCTTTGAAAAATTGTAACATGGATTTGCTAGAAGCAGGTGAACATAGGTTTTTACAATTGCATGAGCTTGATGAGCTTAGATTAGGTGCCTATGATAGTTCCATGTTGTATAAAGAAAGGACCAAAGTTTGGCATGACAAAAAGCTCCGTAGGAAAGACTTTAAAGTATGTGATAAGGTCTTGTTGTTTTTGTCAAAATTTAAGATTAAGCAACCTAAATTGACCTCGCGTTGGACAGGACCCTATGAAATTAAGCACGTCTACCCGTCCGGGTATGTTGAGTTGTTTAAAAAGAATGGAGGGTCGTTTATTGTTAATGGTCACAGGTTAAAGCTATATCAGGAGGAAGAAGCTGCTGAGGGAGTTGTTATTGAGGAACTCCCATTGTTTGATTTGGAAGAGTGATGAATGATCGAGTCTAGCTAAAGACTCGTTAATAAATTAAGCGCTTCTCGGGAGGCACCCCGTGTTCTTGTTTTCAATAAATTATCCATTACTCAGTTTTTAATGTGTTTTTGTCGAGATTTGCAGGTTTGAAGTCACCTACATGCCATACGGTAAGCAATTCGGTGCTTAACAAAAGGTAAGTGTGGGGGTATGGTGTACTGCGACGCATCACTATGACTGCGCCGCAGTCGTTTAGACGTAAGTTTTGATGCAACGCAGTGCTAAGACTGCGCCGCAGTGGGCCAAAATGGATGCGGGGCAGTTTTGTTGATGCGCAGCAGCTTAAATCTCGTCTTAATAAATGCGACGCAGTCTACCTGTTGCGCCGCAACGTCTAATTTATTTTTCAGAAAATCCAAAAAAAAAAAGGGAAAAGAATAAAAGAATTGAAAAACAGAAAAAACAAAAAAAAAATAGAAAACATGAAAAAAGAGCTTGGGCTGTCAGTTGGTATTTCTCCTTTTTGGTCAAATCATTTTTATGAGTTGGTTCATCAATTACACCAACAAATGCTTCATTGTTTCTACAATTTATCAAGTTAAAGTTGGTACATCTTTATAAACCAACAAAAGGTTCTCATATTGCTTATATTCTTTACTTATCATATTTAGTTGGCATGTTCGTTAAAGCCAACATTGGTTAGTCATGGTTGATTGAGTTGTTTGAATGTCATACACCACAATGGTGTCGGTTTTTAATCGTTCTATTGGGGGGTATTGTCGGGACAACTTCTCGGGTTTTGGACCGTTGGCAACTGATGACATGGGTTCTATGGATTAGACTATTTTGTGAAAACTTTGTTAATTGTTGTGTTATTTCATTTTAACACCAATTTATATCCCAAATTTCCATACCCTTTGTAATTACACTGTTTAGCCTCTAGAGTTCATTACAACCCTTAAAAGACCTCTTCTGATGGTTATCCTGGTGCTTACGCCATGTCGGTGGAGAAATGATTCTAGAACAAGCCTATGGTAAAAGATTATGCATCACGACTAGGCCTTGAGTGATTATTCAAATTTTCAACCCCAATAGTAAGTTAGTTGGAGTAGGATAGTTGAGATATCATTGTTTCGATTGATCAGTGCTTAGTCGTGTTATTTGAGGCTTGTGAATCATTCAGGTATTGTCAAACATTCCAGTTTTCATTTAAGATTAAAACTGCTTAACCATATCTTTTCATTTTCACTTATGGTTTAGCTTCTTTTTGATTACTGACATGTTTATCTGAGTTGATGTACCAAGGTAATTAAAGTTTTGAAGTTTAGAATTGCTTGAGGACAAGCAAAGCTTAAGTGTGGGGGATTTGATATGCCTTATTTTATACCATTTTCCCATGTCTTAATTAGTTGTTTTTAAGTGTTTTTAGAGTCGTTTTCGTATATATTTGGTGCGTTTATGGTATTTGTTAGTGTTTCAGGATATTAACAGGTATTGTGATACAATTCTGGAGAAAACGACATTTTGAGGTGAAAAATGTGCTTACGGATGAGTTACATGGCACGAATCTGAAGTTTGTAGCTGTACAGTGATACACTGCGCCGCAGTGGATGTGACCTGAAGACGATGCGCCGCAGTTACTTGGCTGCGCCGCATCTAAAGCATCGAGAGTTAAGTTGCGCCGCATTGATTTCTGATGCGTCGCAGTGCCAGGAGTTCATGCCAGCACAAGGTCAACGAAAGTCAACAATCAAAGTTGCACTGCGTCGCAGTTCCTTAACTGTGCCGCAGTCCGAGACGGGAAATTTGAGATTTTTTTTGAAAATATATATAGCTTGCAAAAACATTCCAAAACCCTACTTTTACTTCCCCAGCCGTTTTTGAAGACTTTGAAGGAGATTTTTCATCAGTTTTATCGCCTTTGAAGATCGAGATTACGATTGGATTTATTTCGTTCATTGCCACTACAACAAAATTAGCTTTACAGGACGCCCAAAAGTGTCCTATAATGTTACTTTATAGGACGCCCAAAAGTGTCCTATAATGTTACTTTATAGGACACTTGAGATGATAGGACCATTAGTAAAAGCGTCTCATGTAAGGGGGTCCTATAAAGTTAGGGCGTCCTAATAAACCATAAAATATGACACTTTATAAGGTATTAAGATGCATACATATGACACATATTAGCGTCCTAATAAGTGAATACTTGAAGCATTAGATCGTCTATATATTAGTACCACAAAAAGGGTCCTAATACATAAGAGTCCTAACATGTCATATGATAGGACGTTTTATTCATATGTAACATGACCATGGTTATCATTAGGTCGTTGTCGACATCCTATAAATGGTTCTCATCAAACAGATTCAAAAATACAAATAAGATACCATAAGTTATATTGGAAGAAATATAATTATCATTGAAATAAGTCATATCCAAAACAAAAACAATATATATAAATAAGTTTTACAATTATACAATATAAGATCTTTTAACATCTGCAATAAAAGTAATGAAGAAAAACTAGAAGAATATAGCCTAAGATCATCATACGTCCTTCTCATCCTAATTTATCTTTTGCTTCTTTAATTAAGTGCACCTAAATCCCGTGCAGCCTGAAGAATAGATGATACATTTATCAATGTCATGAATGCATAGTATCTTGTATATAATTTGAAGTTAAACATCAAAACTGACCATTTTCGCAACTCTGTTATTGCAATTATTATAGCAGCTGCATTTCTTTTATTTTCTTCAAACTTCTTGCAAGCGGATCTACCTAATGGTCCAATAGTTTGAAGATAAAACATGAGAAAATTTCACATGTTGAAGGATGAGATGAAATCTGCAAGTTAATGCTACTCACCTCTACTAAACACTTGTAAGAACATGGAAGCTTTTTGCAATGCATTTATCTGCTTGTGACGTGTGAGCAATATGAGTTCTTCTATGCCTTTGAATAATTTATGCTGCATTGTTGAAGACATCAGCTCTCCTTAAATCTAACTCAGCCATCTGACCTGCCCTAATTAAGCATGTTTTCATGTTTGTCAATCTGTATTTCAAAGAAATGTATGTAGCCAACGAGATGTCAATCAGTTAAGCTTGCAATCTAACAATCCATGGTGAGCAAAATAATAAAGAATAAAAGAATAGTTATACCATATAGCTACATGTACACAAAACTTGGTCAACCTAGCTCTCACAAGACCACTGGTATTTCTCCCTGCAATAACATCGTAATAACTTGCAAGCCTTGGGTCTTCACCATCTAGTTTCTGTTCATATTAGACAGCCTAAGCATGTTATCTAAAATCAAAGAAAATAACAAAGTTTTACACTACTGAAAGTAGTAAAACCTTGCTGACTTGTATCTTTATACAATCAAATTTCACAATGAACAACTAAAAATGCAAAATCTTATTATTAGTATTATTATTATTAAATATAAAAACATAACAAACCTCAATTTTAAGTACATTCTAACTGTTCTATATCACATCCTCAATCTTAACAGTGAATTATATTGCTTAAAATATTATTCTGCATTATGATCACAACAAGTTTTTTCTAAGTATATATGGAAGGAAATGAAGGAGATTATGAAGGATACAGGGGCACCTAATAAGTGGCAGGAGGTCAAAAGTTGGTTTAGTAACAAAAAGATTAACAATTATGTGACAAGTGTTGTTCAGAGACTCACTCGTGCTGCCTGGGTGTACATGATTTGGAAGGAGAAGAACTCGAGAATATTCAGCAAGGTGCAGATACCTAAAGAAAAAGTAAAGTACCAGATTGTAGATATTATCAGAAACAGATTAATTTGGTTGAAGTTTAAAGATAGAGAAGCATATAAAGAGTTGAAGTTAAGATGGAACCTGTGTTAAAGTAGCATATGCTAGAGGGACAATCTTTTAACTAAAGAGAGCGGCAAATAGAACTGTGGAGCAGACAAGAGGAATGAGATTAATTGTTTAGTGATTAGAAATATAGATAGAAACACATGTATATTTTAAACTTGGGGAATGTCCAAGTGTTTGTTTAAAAAAAGATCACAGAAATTTCTTTCCAGCTCGAGTTATCAAGAACTTTAAACTTGCAGAGTTGCATTAGCTTCAAATAAAAAAATCAATTTAAAGTATCAATTAGTTCTATTAAATAAGGGTAATCAATGGTTGTGTTTCTACACTAATTTTTTACAATTTACGATATTATATTTCATTGCACAACCAAATCACCAAGTTTTATACATCCAGGTCAACATTTACCTCATTCCATTCTCATCCAATCTCTTTACCTTGAACTTGCATTTGAATCTAAGCTCTTTAACCTTCCTCTCACTAAAGTCTCTGTAGAGTTTAAAATGCATTTAAGGAAATCTTCATCTACAACATAGATTTCAATTTGGACCAACATTTATGGAAAAAGAGAACATAAGCAATGTAAAAGTTTCTACTAATAAAGAGAAAGAGAACTTGAAAGTGAGTATCAAGTCGGATGATTTCAACCCGCCAACTTGAACATGCTTACTGACAACCATATGATAGTCATTGATTTAGAACGAGTGGATCATATGATGTTTCAACTCAATAGTTCTAAGTAGTAATAAAGTAGTGCATTTGTCTGTTCGTTTCACCATAGATTGCTAATGCCGTTATGTCAGGGGAGGCCTAGAGGGTGTGCAAACCCGATTCCCGGCCGGGGCATAAATTTTGAGGGGGCATAAATTTTTGAAATTTTTTTTATATATATATTATATATAAAATGTATAATATGTTAAAAGATGTGTGCTATCGAGAACGAAATCTTAGAGAACATAAATTGTGAAGAGCTAATTAACCAATTTGCTATGAAGAATGCTAGGAGAGCTTCACGGATCATCGGGTAAATAAGTAACTACTATGGTATGTAATTCTAAAATTATGATCTTATTATGCATATATAATTTTTTGTTATAATGCTAGTTATCGTTTATAAAAAAAGTTATTTATATATTTGAATTCGGTTAAAGTTAGGGGCATAATTTATTTTTCTCGGCCGGGGTGTTAAAATTCTCAGGGCCGCCACTAGTTATGTGCAGCTCAATATCAATCAATCTGATCTTCAAAGTTTCACATTCAAACAGTTTCATTGAATTTGCTAAGCCCTGGGACAACATTTTAAAGTGGTTTTAAGTCAATGATCAGCTCTAGGAGAATGAGACGACTGTTTTTTCGCATAAACTGGCCGGCGGACTTCTAAAAATTACTCTAACAATCTTTTCCTACTCATAACTATCGACTTGTATCTTTCAAACCATATTCTAACATGTAAGCAAACTAACAACGAGAGTGTGCATTTCACCACAATTTGATCGTATTTTGATTATTGGGAAAGGCACATTAGCAGTTCCTTTTGGATTAAATTAGTTTTGCATTGATCAAAATAATCTAAAATAATACAAACCAAATCTGTAGCATGTATAGAGATTAGTTACCTTGTTCCGGAAGTGCTAGTGTGGCTCAACATTTGTAAATTTAACCAATTTTCCGTCTGTTGATGAAATTACTATAAGCCGCATAACCTTTCCCATCACATTGTTAACCCTACAAAAGCAAACAACTACTTATATTCATTGAACTTCATGAGGACTTTAGAGAAAGTTTTATTGTTCAATTTTATATGTAAAATACCCGTTAAAATACACTCATACATTATAAGTGGAAACAGACCAAGAGATTTAAAATGATCAAAATAGTTACAGGTTGCTGACACATGCTAGTTGATACCTGTATTGCACCAGACCTCGATATACTCTCAGCACCATCAAGATCAACTAGGTTGAGCTTTTCGCATCTAATTATCTATCCGCCCTCATCAAAAATTGTTCATAAATGTGGATGGCAAAAACTGACTTTATTGACCTAAAAATTTAGCAATATACTTCAACCTAAGTCATCGATTATTAGAAACTTGTTCTTGTGGAGCATCAATATTTCATGTAACCTCAATTTTATACACATCTCACATATGGTTGCAAAAGATGATAAAATAATACCCGGAGCCCGAAGGAGAAAAGATTTGCAATAAGAAAAAACCTGAGATTTGAGGGACTTGCGAGATGAATGCATTTTTAAGATTTGTTTAAGTGAAGTGATATTCCTACTTCCTACCACCAAACTTGATTATAAAATGCATTTTTAAGATTTTTTTTAAGGAAAGTGATATTCCTATCACCAAACTTGATTAATTTACCACACTGTATAAGTATTATAACACACTGTACAAACAGTTAATACACAATTGTGGTAAATTAATCAACTTATGTGGTACTAATATCACTTCCCTTTTTTAAGTGTGGAAAGGGAAGGAGTGGAGAGGATTAGAGGGGAAGTGTAGTTGTTTTTTGTTTCAAAAGTTTTCGCCTTATTTTTTAGGTGATTAGGAAAGAAAACTTATCTTCTCTCTTCTCCTTTCCACCCTTAAGTTAAATAAGTATTGGAGGGAAATTAGGGGCGGGTTTTTGAGGGGTGAAAATTCAAAAGAGGGAAAATAATTTTGTTTGTATGAGATTAAAAAGTTTACAATAAAAATTTTAAATTTTGTGTAAAACTCAAAAACAAAATCTATCAATTTTAGTTTGTTTTTGGGTTAGGTGACATACGTGTAACAAAATTTGTGATTATTGAAATACAAGATGATTATGTAGGATAATTTTTAAAAAAATTGTAAACATGTGTTTTTTTTCCAAACATTCAATCGGTATAAAACATTAGGAAAACCTAATTGTATAATGGTGAAGCCTTGCACATATCATAGACAATGAGATGTTAACCATGGGGCGTTACAAGTATTCAGAGGGAAAAATCCCAAGACCTATCATCCATAAGGATCGAAATCAAGACCTTGGGTAAAACCGAGAGTGCCTCTGACCCACTAGACTAGTCATCATTGACTGTAAATATGTGTTTTTATAGTACAGATAAAAGCGCATTTAATGTATCTCGAAAATTAAAAAAAAAATCAAATTATTTTTTTTGAAAATACATTTTTAATTCCATTCTCTAAAAAAAAATTGTTATCTTTTTCTAACTTCTCAAAATAATTTTGTTACTTTTCTAATTTTCGATTTACATTAAATACACTCGTATGTGTGCCCTTAGGGCACATATAAACTTTTAAATTTAAGTTTTAAGGTTCATGCCATGTTTATTATGTACTTGAAAATTAGTAAACTATCTCCAACAAGTTACCATCAAAGTAGGGATGACAACGGGCGGAAAAAAACTCGTAATCCGCAGATACCCGTTAATCTTGGACGAGTAATTTCAATAAATTTTAACCGTGGAGATATAACGGGTATGAGTATATGCCCGTTTGCGGGTCGCAGACGGATAATGGGTATATTATATCCGTCATGGATAAATCCGTACTGTGAACCGGCGATACCCATGTTAAAGACCCGTGGATATATCCTTAAGATAGCGTCAAAGTCACATACTATTATTTATTTTTATAAAGAATTTATAGTATATCTGTAATATATAGAGTTTCATGAGTTGCTATTTGGCATAGAATCTGAAAAACTTTGTTTGTATAAGTTATAAATTTCGTATTTATTAGGAAAAATAGAGGAAACAAATACTTTATAATGTAGTAAAGATAAACTTCAAACTTAAATATAATTATTTAAAATATTAACATAATACTTTAAAAGTTCAAACTTAATTATTCAGAAACAAAAACTTAAACTAATTTAGAATTATATTAAAAGTTTTTATAAAAACATTAATGCGGAGATTCTTAACAAAAAATGAGACATTCATGCCCTCGGATAGTGGTTAGAAAAATAAAATTGACCAAAGTTGACCCGAGTTTGACCAAAGTTGACCCGAGTATTGACCGTTGACCGAGTTTTAGTATGATCCAACCAAACCCGACTTGTGAAGGAGCCGATTCCGATTCCGAGTCCGAATTTCTGGTGGAGTCGACTGAGTTTTACAACACTGACCAACCATACTATTTATTAAAAAATAAATTTTTTCCTCTTCACCTACCCAGCTTAACTAAACCCAATTTTTACATTCTCATCAACGACCCGAGAATATTTATTTTAAAAAAAGATGGTAATGTTTTATAATTATCATTTTATTAAAAAAATAAAAAATTATTTGAAAACTATGTTATTCATAAATAAAAATTTTAGATAACACTATCTCAAAACTAAATTAGACCTTGAATTAGTGGAGGGACTTGTTCCCGCCGGATATCCCCTCCGTTAAAAATTCACTTATGGATATCCCCCTTAAAAAGCTTAGACCTCAACTGTACAAGGTTTTGTCACCAAGTCCAAGCTCCCGCCATCAATATTCCCCCTAAAGTTTGAACTTTTCGAAACAAAAACTCTTTGAGACAGTTCTGATGGTGGCTTTCATGTTGCAGGTTTGACCCTTAAAAAAACCTTCGATTGATTTTTTCGTTTTCCATGTAAATCAAATTCGGGAACAAATTCCATTCTATATATGGTTCCAAGAAGGAACACGTAGTTACTTTAAGGGAATGATGATCATGCTTTGTTATTTAAATAGTTGCTCCTAGTTTCTTTCTACATATTTATTTGGTCAAACATGTCAGTTTGAGAAAGAATAACTTTCTGTTGGACATGTATCTTTTTTTTTTGTGACCAAAATCTTTTTTGCTTCTACATCTTTTTTGAAGTCATTCATCGTCTCAAGTTTTGCAGAAGATTTTATCAGATGTGCATATCGTGGGATGGGTGCTATAAATCATGGCTCTGGTTTGACTTTCCCAATTTTAATCTCTCTTTTGCCTGTAACGAAGAAATAAACATTACTAGTTTAAAAAAAGAAAGCATGGTTAATGATGATCGAAATAATACAATATTCTTAGAAAACTTTGGGGATCTCCATGTGATTAATTATTATATGCATAAAGATGGGTTCTTTATAGAAGAATTGACATGTAACATATACATTTAAACTGAACAAATGAAATTTTACACTAAAGATCTAGAAATGGTATTTGAATATTTGATTAAGATTAATCACCTGCCCATTTTGTCCCCATAAACCACAACAACTAGTAATGTATATCTGATTTGTAAAAACTTCATCTAAGTTAGTTAGTCAGAAACAAATTCCACTAGGTGCTAGCATAAAATTTGATATGGTACACAACTGGATTTGGAGGACGTCATGCCACTACTGTCGTCAACGGAGAAGGTATCCCGTTTGCTACATGACTTGTATTGTTGTTCTAGTAGCTTTAAGGATTATTATTTATCCGGATTCATGTTATTCTTACTGGTTACTCTAATTACAAACTTCAAAGATACACATGTTTGCAATTGGGCAGTCGTATTGCAGTTTATATTACTTGATATGGTCTTTGACCTTGTGACCCATTTAATCTGTTTCCTTTTGAGATTCAATTTTTTTTTGCTTTGACCCATTAGATCTATATTCAACTGAGTGATCCAAAAGTAAAATGGTCAAAATTTCCATCTATAGTTAGCACTTAGCAGTAATGCTACTGCTGTTACCTTTTGTTGCTCAAATAGTTGTATCTATATCCGGGTAATTGCAAGGATGATAGGAAAGTTCTTGTTCTTGTATCTACGGCACCTTATTCATTAGATCAGGTAACATTTGTGAACTAAATATTGCCTTTTGTTGCTCAAACGAGGTCTCGTTTGAACTGTATGTGAAAAGCAAGATGCTATGTTTTTTATAGAACGAATTGCATTTTTGGTCCCTGTGTTATCACACATTTTGCAAGTTTGATACAAAAGTGTGAAAAGTCGCGAAACTCATCCCTGTCATATCACACTTGTTGCAATTTTGGTCCAAAACTAACGTGCCGTTAGAATTCAGTCGTTAATGCCCCCATGTGCTTGTCACATGGGGGGTAGTTTCGTCCATTTATTGCTCATAGGACCATTTCTGCAAAAAAATAAAAAAAAATATATATATATTTTGTATACGAGTATATCTATGAGTCTATGAAAAAGAAGTGTTTTCGGTTTGTGTTTCATTCAAGTTTGAACCCAAAGACCCAACACTACCCGAAGCAGCAGCCACTTGGGATCTATCAGTCGCACCACCAGGAGCCTCCTGGTGGCTGACCGGAATCTGAACAGTAGCAGCGGCAGCCGTGGGTGGTGGGAAAGAAAATATGGGACGGCTAGGGTTTTCTGGATTTTTAGGGTTTTTGTTCGATCCCCCAGCCCCCAGATCGTTTCTCCAGTCAGAATTAATCAAAGTAATCCCGTCACCATCGATATTCGCTGCCATGGCCTCCCCCTGGTGGCCGGCAGCCATCCCAGCGGTGGCGAGCGGCAGTTGTGTGGTGATTTTAGGGTTTTCCACCGTTTTTGAAGGAAATAGCGTAGCAGCAACATTAGATTCGAATGAATCTGCAACAAATGACTCATAATTGGAGGAATTAGATCTCAGATTGTATTTTGATCGAGTGATTTCATTATCTTGAACAAAATCGGATTTAAACCCTAAAGATTTAGGATCAAGGCCGTCGAACTCAACATCAACTTTTTAGATTTATTTGCACTTTTTCCACGATTTTGATTAGGTTTTTTAGGCATGGTTTGGATCGGAGTTGAAAAAGAAACAAGAGAATGAGATCAGATTGTTTATTTCGATTGTGTTTATACAAAATAATTTTTTTAGATTTATATAAAAATAATTTTTTAGATTTATACAAAATAATTTTTTTTAGATTTATACAAAATATTTTTTTTTTGCAGAAATGGTCCTATGAGCAATAAATGGACGAAACTACCCCCCATGTGACAAGCACATGGGGGCATTAACGGCTGAATTCTAACGGCACGTTAGTTTTGGACAAAAATTGCAACAGGTGTGATATGACAGGGATGAGTTTCGCGACTTTTCACACTTTTGTATCAAACTTGCAAAATGTGTGATAACACAGGGACCAAAAATGCAATTCGTTCTTTTTGATAAAAACATCTGACGACACTTGGATGCCTTGAGGACCTCGACATCCTGGAGCTATTGAGATCACTATGCAGGATTTAGCTACACAAGGGCTAGTAGTATTAAAGGTATATGGAGATTGAATGACCATGAATCTGTTTTTTATTGAAAAGTACACCATCAGTACCATCATTTTCTTTAAAGCTCGTATCACATATTAACTTCGTGTATCATCTCGAAGGTGGCTATGGTCCATCAGACTATCACATGTTTCTTTATGACCACAATTGAACTACAAATTATGTTCTAATACGACTCTGAGAGATAAGGGTCATGTTACACTGATTTTTATGACTTAAATACCAAATGTCCTAATAAGTTATGTTATTATATGACTCCAACAAATAAGGGTCCTATTACATTGATATTTTATGACTGAAATTACATGTGTCCTATTAGATTATGTTATAATAGGATCCTTGATAATCAAGTGTCCTATCACGTTACCAAATAATAATACATCAACTACTAACGTCCTACAGTGTACTTTATTAGGACCTACATTTTAAGTGTCCTATTAAGTTATATGATAATAGGACCCTAAACATTCATCCGTCTCATTACATAGGTTTTTAGGACACGGGTTAACTGTGTATATACCCAAACACTCATACGTCCTATTAAATAATTGTTTAGGACGCTATTTTAAAAGCGTCCTACACGAAGGGTCCTAAAAACCCCAATTTGTTGCTTTCAATTTCTTGTATTCGGTAACAATGAATTCTTCTATTTTGATTTGTTATTTCGTTTCAATAATGAGTAGCTAATCATTTCATCATCCATCTTGATGAAGTGAGACAATATGTAAGGATTGCACTCTTTTATTAATTCAAAGTTGATTTTAATTATCGTTGTGTCGAGATCTTGATGATTTGATTCTTTATCAATTATTATTATGATATTGGTGATATATATGTTCTTCGTTAGTGGTACTAGTTGAATGTATATGTTATTTCAATTAATTATCTTTAATCAGTTGTCACTAGTTCATGGTATGATAGTGAATGTCATTTTAATAAAAAGAATCATTTTGTTAACGTGTTGATTAACGGTTGGTGGTACCACGTTGTCTTCACATAGATACAATTGTTAATTCGATAATCAAATAAACTATGTGGTTGGGGAAATTGTTTTAAGCATTGGTGGTACCGGCTTTTACAAAGGAACTGATTAATTAGGTGATTTAAATGATTTTACAAACGTTGGTGGTACCAGTTTGTGTCTTTATTTTATCACGATTATCATTGTCAACTTAATTGGATTTGAACTTCATTTTATGTGCAATCTGAACATGTTGTTGAGCGGATTCGAGATGGATGCCTTTTAAATTACTGTTTTTAATCAAAACTCTCTTTCAGATTAATCCTGCGGGATTACTAACTTGTTTACTTTCTTGCAAACTAACTTTTTGCAACGTGACAATTCGGTCACAAAACCCCCATTTTTACTTGAACTGCTTTATTTTTACAACTGCTTAACTTTAGTCCTTGTGATCGACCTCGGATTTACCAAGCTAACTATACTGCATACGAACGGGTTCACTGCCTGTGAGTGTGTTGTAGTCAGTCGCTAGGTGATTCGTGTTTATTAATTTTAAGACTCGATTCCACACATCAAACCCGTTCTAAAACCGTTTTTGTAATTTCATCATTTTTCTCAAAAATCCAAAAAGATTTTCCACGTTTCTTATTTTTAAAAAAATCCAAAAAGATTTTCCCTTTTCATCATTTTTGTTATATATTTTGTCTTTTAGTTTCTCACAAAGTATTAGGCTGAGATGCAAGGCATCGAACGCCTTTGTGTACTGCCTTTGTAGCCTCATTTGTAATATGTGTGAGCAACTTTCAAACTTTTTACTCACCCTTTATATGCAAAAACAATTCTTTCAAATCATGCATATATTTAGGGGGAGTTTGTTTATTAAACCAAAACTTCCAAGTGTTCAAACTCGTTTGCCATTTTCAAACACTTTGGACGATTTTCAAATCATTTTCGATCATCTTTATTGAAGTTCGGTGTTAGATTTGCACACGAGAGTTTAGGTCACTCATAAATACTCCATGATCTTGTCATCGCCAATGAGATCTAACCCCGGAGTTAAAATCTCAATTCTAGATTGTGAGGGTTTTTGAGTGCGATGATGTTTGTGCAAATAGGACATGAGGGAGTAGTCGAAAAGTGAGAGGTTACGGTGAAATGATGATGTGAGAAAGGGCTAAAAGAAATGAAAGCCCTCCCTAAAATTCTCAAAAAGCCGGGTCAACACGTTTCTATCGGATTTCATTTGTTGATTTCTCGATATTGAATAAGACTTCATGGACCCAGTAAAGCAATGCACATCTTTTCCTAACCACTCAAGTATTTCTTAACAAATACTTGTTTTATTCTCACAGAGATTTTCACATTTCTATCGACTCTTCATTTGGAAGATGTTGATATTGAAAAAGGGAGACACTCTGCTCCGGTCCCCGACTTCATTTGATCACTATTGAGTCTAGAGCGTACTTGATATATCTTTCATTTGACTAGGACACATCGAGTCTTTATATGTCTCTGTGACATTGCATATCTTTGTGATATTGCCGGAACATTCGTAGTGATATCATATTTTTGATATTCCACGATGATCGAATGGAAATCCTACCAATGCTAACATCTTTTCCAACGTTGAACGTAGGTCTCACATTTTCATTTTATGAATTTGTTGAGTTAACGAGAAGTCTATGTGACCTCGGATTTATTTTCCCAAAAGTCTTTGAGGAAAGTTAAACATGGTTATCGATACGCCTTTGTGACACTGACCATGTTCTACATTCTTTAAAGCAATCTATTGGTTGTAAAGCCATAGACCGAACCATTTAGAGATAAGCTTTGTGCATTTCTCGATGATAATGGGAAGTCCTAAAAATAGTAATCGTATTTTTAGGCCACACCATTAATCCTTTCAATTTTTGGTTGTGTCAACGGATCATTTTTATCCGGTTTTCATTTCTCTTCACACAAACACAAAGAACACAAACACCATATTAAAATCTTTTTCCAACAACGCAACCTCAAATTTTAGTTCACCAATAGGTTCATTGGGAATTGGGAATTGGGTTGATTTGCTTACATGTTGCTTGTTTTCATCTACCGTTTATGCTATCAATCATTAGTGTATGATGAACTCGTTTCACATATTCATCATAAGGGGGAGAAATGAGTAAATGATTGATAGATAGAATTCAAGGTTTTAGGTAGAGTTTGATTGATAGAATTTGAGAGGATAATCGTTTTGTTTGGTTGTTCAAAGGATCATTAGTTTAGGTGAAGAATTATCTTGATAGGTTGAAAGATTGTTTTGAGATCGAAAATGTTCAAGATGATTTTAGTTTTGGAAAGTACATGGTCGATAATTAAAAGATTTGTTGGTAAAATGACCATTGTTTGATGTTAAGAAGAGTTTGAGATTGAATAGAGATTGTCCTTTTGTTGATACTTAAAGAAAAGAGTTAAATGCATTTTTGGTCCCTGTGGTTTATCAAATTTTGCATCGACAGTCCCTCTCATCTTTTTTTCGCATGGATAGTCCCTGGAGGCATGTTTCACTTGCAACCATGGTCCCTCTTGACGGATCCGTTTGATTTAAGCCGTTAAGCCCATCACGTGAGCAACACGTGATGGGCATTTATGTATTTTACACCTAACCACGTTTAGAGTTAAATGCAAGAATGGTCCCTGTGGTTTTTCATTTTTTGCATCGGCAGTCCCTCCCTAAGATATTTAGCAACCATGATCCCTGGAGTTCTGGTTCAGTTGCAAGCTTAGTCCACTTTAACAGTTCTGTTTATTCCCAACCGTTAAATGGCCCATGTGCTCCTCACATGAGGGACAATAACGTCATTCCACACATTTCTTGTTTCTTTCTTTAACTTAAACTATCTTAGTATCGATATCAATAAATTGTATCTATATATCTCTCGCAAACACACATAATTACACAAACATCTAAATCCTCAAATCAGATCTGTTGAAAAAGAAAATCCTCAACATCTAATCCATGTATATATAATATCTGTATTGTATAGATATATAGTTATATCTTTTTCTAGATCTATATAATGAAATTATAGATCTAGATCTATATAATGAGAGCCTTGTATTGTATCGTTAAACATCAAGGATGTTATTATTGTTAACAGATCTCAATGAAGAAGAAGAGCTCATGAAAGTGTACACCGAAGGTTTTCGGTGGCGGCTGTTGAACAATGATGGACGACCGAAGTTAGTTTCAATGATATTATATATATAAATAAGAAAAATAAGATCTGTTAATAATTCCGGCCATTAACTTCGGTGTACACTTTCATGAGCCGAGAAGTAGTCCTTTCATGAGTCGAGAAGTAGTCCTTTTATATATATAATATCATGGGCCATTTAACGGTTGGGAATAAACAGAACTGTTAAAGTGGACTAAGCTTGCAACTGAACTAGAACTCCAGGGATCATGGTTGCTAAATATCTTAGGGAGGGACTGCCGATGCAAAAAATGAAAAACCACAGGGACCATTCTTGCATTTAACTCTAAACGTGGTTAGGTGTGAAATACATAAATGCCCATCACGTGTTGCTCACGTGTTGGGCTTAACGGCTTAAATCAAACGGATCCGTCAAGAGGGACCATGGTTGCAAGTGAAACATGCCTCCAGGGACTATCCATGCGAAAAAAAGATGAGAGGGACTGCCGATGCAAAATTTGATAAACCACAGGGACCAAAAATGCATTTAACTCTACTTTCAAATATGATATAATTAACGAAAGTGAAAACATGCCTTCTTCTGGAGGGAGATATATAGCTTCGGCTTTGACATCAGTTACTTGAAATAACAGAAATGCAGACAATATTAGCACAAGTGTAACCAAATGTCTTAAACTTTTATCCATAAGTATCGACAATATCTAAGTTAATTTAAAAGATTATATATTATATTATATAAGCGTGCAATTCAAGTACTGCTTATTAGAATGGAAGTATTTGTAACCAAACTACAAGTGATGAACATATATATATATATATGGGTTAGGTATTGTAATACAAGTATTAAAGTAAATCAGATAGGACAAGTTCTTGACCCTTAGATCATGGTTAGATTGATGCACGAAAATTCACAAAGCAATTGATGCACGATGATTTTCATGATGCACGGTGATTTTCAGTGAAGAGAAACCTATTATTTTATTTGTTTTACTTTAATACTTGTTTTATTTTACCTAAAACCTATATATATATATATATATATATATATACTCGTATATATACTTGCGTACTCTTTTCATTTGAATTATCAAATTACATGAATAATGGTAGATAACCGTCACCATCTTTCGCATTAATACCTCGATGAAAAATCAACAAACCACTGTTGGTGTATTTATGGTCAACTATATTGGGATCTATGATTAAGAAGATGTTTGGACGATAAGAAACAACCATGCAAGTGGGTGATGTGATTTTAATTTGGTGATGAATATATCTAATGATCGATAATCTATGAGGCTATATATGTATAACACTATAGATTGTATACATAGTCCCACAATTTACACATATTGTTTGTTAGAATATGAGCACATAAACTTATAACAATTCACGAGTACGCAGCGGAAAGAAACGTATATGTAATCACATAATTAACAAAGAAGGAATTGAATACGTGTACCTTATGCAAAGCTCCAATAAAAGATAATAATAATTATATTATTATTAAGTAGGGTTTAAAGTAAAACTCCTCTACGATCGCACACTACACACCCCTTATACCGTATGCTAGTACCCCGATCACGAACCAAACAACCCTTTGTTTAACTCCCTAATATTGAAACCCACATGAACCGTAAATCCTTGTTGTAGACAAACAAACCAAACTTGTAATTAATTGCAAGCATTAATTACATAAAGATGCATGTGTTGAATTTGATCGGCACAAAACAAAACCCTTTAGAGGGTTACGGCCGAAACAAATAAAGAGGGAGAAAGAGGAGAGAATTACTTATGTGAAGGAATGTCAAAAAACCCTTAAGTCTATGCCTCTATTTATAGGCTTAATTAGGAGGGTTTTCTAATTAGAGTGGGATTAGGAAATCCCCCCATTAGGAATTAGAGTCCAACACTAATTTCCTAATTTCACATTTAATCCTCCTCTTTAATTAATTAAATACAATTAACCCTTTAATTTATTTAAATTAATCATTTCGTGATCAAATTAATTAATATATTACTTTAATATACTAATTAATATGTATAGAGTTACCGTGTCATTTCGTGTGACCCCGTAGGCTTAAATTATTTCCGGACATGCGATTTATTAAAACATGATCACACTCCAACAGCTCCCACTTGAGCATGTTATCATAAAGGCAATAACATTGGTTAGCGTCTAGCAACACGCCAATGCTCCCGGAAATATTTAAGAATTGTTTCTTAAATTTGCCAATTTGAAATGATTTAGTCTTTAATATCCCTTTGTTCACATACCCTTGTTAATTATGAATATGGATATATGTCATTTCATAAATTAACGATTATGTTTCTCATTTCTACAATTAATCAAGATTACCAAATTAGTCAAGACCACCTCTTGAGTTCATTTGGGTATGGCCATACAAACATCTTAATTAATTAATGAGGGCGCCAAATGGTATCATACTTCAGTTTCAAATTGAAGGAACAAATCCTGTATTGACTACAAGTGTCTGGCCATGTCGTTTCTTAACATTTCTGAAAATAGCCCTTTATTACTACCTTGTTCAGGATAGTTAGAACTACAATCTAGAAATGCAATCCACACAAGCATAACTCACTTGTATCTCAAGTCTAAGGATAAATAAAGTAACCATTTCACGAATTTCATTTAATGACTCTGATCCATAAAATGAAAATTCGTTAAGTGGGGTAAGTCCAATATTCATCTTTTGAATATCATGTGAGTTTGGTACGATCCACCATCTTCAAAATATTCCTTAAATATTTTCACCAATCTCTCACAATTGTCTTACTTTAATTATATTCTCATATAATTAATCGACAATGGACGTTTAGAATATTTTCAAATATTCATGGATCTAAACATGCAAATATAGGACACAATTATTATAAAAATGAAACCACTATACCGCGTATAAAATTCATTTATTAAAATAACAATTGTTTAACATCCCATTATCCAAATACCAATCACAGATTTACATGATATAACTAGCAATAACCTATGCCCACGGCATACTTATTGAGCTTTCCTTTTGACAATGCCTTTGTAAAAGGATCCGCTAAGTTATAATCTGTGTGAACTTTGAGTAATTTGATTTCACGTGATTCGATTTGCTCACGAACGTAGTGATATCTTCTTTGGTAATGTCTGGCACCTTTTTGAACCCCAGGTTCATTGGCAATGACAATTGCTCCTGAATTATCACAGTACAGATCCATAGGTGTGTTATTTGAGGATTATCATGTTAAAATCCAAAAATAAACTTTCTAATCCAGACAACCTTCATGTCGTCTTCTCTGAGACGGCAATATACTTAGACTCTGTCACATACATAGCAACTGTGGTTTGCTTTCAGCTCAAAGCATTCCACCGTGTCTTCATTTAAAATGAAGACATATCTCGACTGATACTTTGAAACATCTTTATCAGTCCTGAAATCTAACATCACAATTTCTATTCACTTTGAATTTTGAATTGGGATTTCAAACATACTCCAAGAATAATTCTTTAGTAGCCCGCATGTACTTAAGAATGTTCTTTACAGCAGTCCAATGATCCTTTCCAGGATTCTGCTGATAACGGCTAACAATATTTTGCGCGAACGCAATATCAGGTCTAGTGCATCTTACCGCATACATGATTGATCCCACCGCCGAAGCATAAAGGATTCTTTTCATACGCTCCACCTCTTCAGGTGTAGAAGCACCATTCTTGCTAGATAAATTAAGTCCTTCTTGCATCGGCAAATTTCCGCGCTTAGAATTTTTCCATCTTGAATTTCCTCAAGATCTTATCTATATAAGCACTTTGACTTAATCCAATCAACCGTTTACTTCTATCTCTATAAATCTTGATTCCAAGTATAAATATATACCAGGTCTTTTCGTTTCAATTATTATTAAATCATATACATATCATGAAAAATCAACGGGTCAAACCGCGTTGATGAATTATTATAAAGATAAGACGTGTGCTTTTTCTGCACTAGTAAGTGTAAAGTTTTGGTCAGGGTGGAATTATTAAAGGGGACGTGTAGGCCGACCACCCCATATGTAATCCGACCACCCCTTTTGGAGCGACTGTCGCTCCTAAAGGGGTAGTACATACGACAACAGGCGACAGCATACGACAAATGTATAGTAAGATTCGAACCTACCACCCCTTTAGGAGCGACTGTCGCTCCTAAAGGGGTAGTAGGTTCGATTCTTACTATTTGCCCCTATAATGTTTCTGTTTCCCCGTGACGATTACATATGGCTTTAAAAGTTCGAACGATCGAGGCATTTCATTTGCTCATTCTTAGATCAACACTTCCTCATTTGAATTACTCCGTATAAAAGAGGTAAATCAAGTTTTCATTTATTCAAACTCATTCGGTCGTTTTTGGATATAAAGTATAGTAAGTATAGATATTACTGATAAGTGTTTTTATTATTTTAGATGGATTGCTTGGAGGACATTTTCTTAAATCCAAATGCGCCGGAAGGTGTAAATGACGAGTTTGTGTACGAAGAGCCCGATGACGAATTTGAATCCCCAGATGTCTGTGCTGAATTTGATTACGATCACGGTGTTTTTTATACCAAGGAGGTATGTATATAATCCAACCTTTTCATTTTTTGTGTTGTTATTTTGTGAGTAATTGTATTTTGTTATTATTCATTAGATTTGTTGCTATAAAAGTATGTAAGAAAACTAATTATTAAAACTACGGATAAAAAATTGTATATAAAAACATATTAAAAAATGTACGTAAAAATGTAGATTAACAAAAGCTATTGAAAAATTGTTAAAAAAAAGTGTATAAAAAAGTGTAAAAAAGTGTATTATAAAAAAGTGTATAAAAAGTGTATTATAAAAAAGTGTATAAGAAAGTGGATTATAAAAAAGTATATAAAATAGTGTATTAAAAAAATGTATTATAAAAAAGTGCATATAAAATCTAATTATAAAAAAGTATATAAAAAAGTAAAATAAAAGTGTATAAAAAGTGTATTAAAAAAAAGTGTATAAAATATTGACCCGTTGCTATAAAAGTATGTAAGAAAACTAATTATTAAAACTACGGATAAAAAATTGTATATAAAAACATATTAAAAAATGTACGTAAAAATGTAGATTAACAAAAGCTATTGAAAAATTGTTAAAAAAAAAGTGTATAAAAAAGTGTATTATAAAAAAGTGTATAAAAAGTGTATTATAAAAAAGTGTATAAAAAGTGTATTATAAAAAAGTGTATAAAAAAGTGTATTTTAAAAAAGTGTATAAAAAGTGTATTATAAAAAAGTGTATAAGAAAGTGGATTATAAAAAAGTATATAAAATAGTGTATTAAAAAAATGTATTATAAAAAAGTGCATATAAAATCTAATTATAAAAAAGTATATAAAAAAGTAAAATAAAAAGTGTATAAAAAGTGTATTAAAAAAAAGTGTATAAAATATTTCAGGTGTTTGACACACACATAGATCTGGTAGACTGGGCTCAAAGAACGGCAAAGGAGCTTGGTTATGTGTTAGTAACACGAAGATCAAATGCCACAAAAGACGGAGAAGTTAAAAAGGTGGTCCTTATTTGCAACCGTGGTGGAAAAAGAGATAAGCGGTCAACCGGGGCACCCAAAGGGACTACCAAAATTGACTGTCCATTCAAATTGGTAGGCCGTCTGACAAAGGACCATAGTTGGTGGGTTGAAGTTATAGATCACCGACATAACATCCATCAGCTCGTAATTTGGAAGGTATTGCGTACGCAAGACGACTAACCGATGTTCAAAAAGAATTTGTGGACGAAAAGGCGTTGCTAGGTTTTGGGCCAAATAGCATAAGGGACCAATTGAAGGATGCATTTCCCGGCATCTTGACCCGTTCACAAGACATTTCTAACTACCTTCGGCAACACCGGCTAAAGCACGCCCAACAACGGGTGGGGTCGTCCTCATCATGCTCTAAGTACTGGTCCATCGCAAACCAGCGCTACATTGTTTACAAATACAAGTTAGCATTTTCGGGGTTATCATTGTAAAACATATTAAGTAAAAAAATATAAAAAGAAACATATTCTAACCTGTATTTCCTCCAAGATATTGTCCCTCAGAGACTCAGGCACATCGTCCCATGACTCGTAGTACTGGGGGACATCTCCGATCAATGAGCCTAACAAAGATTTGTACATAGCCCCGTATTGTAACATCCGTGAATTTTGACCGTTTGACTTTACGTGCAATTTGACTAACAATTTAAGTTAACGAAATAGTTGGGTCGTTTTGTGATTAAATGACAACGTGGTATACTCGTCGGGTCGATAATATGTTTTAATCGGTGTTTAAATGCCTAACGTTTGTAATTTGGCTTGGGATGAGAAGCGGGTCGGCCCGTGGGTAGTCCACAACCCACCAGTCACCCAAGACCCAACCTCCCTCCTTATCCCTTCTCCCCCTCTCATTTTCTATCTATCTTTTTTCTCTCTTTTCTCCTCCAAGAAACACACACAAACACATACCTCTCTCTCTCTCTCTAGATTCTATCTCTCATATTGGGAATTAAGCAAGATTTTGTTTGGGGTTTTCATCATCAACCTCATCTTAACAACATATCAAAATTTTGGGTTTCAAAGTGCAAGATTTCTAGCCATTTCGGGTCAAATTCGGGTTAGAGACTAGGTGAAGGTTTTGGTAAGTCAAATTCATTCCATTTACTTCTATTTATGTTTGTTTATCTATTTCTAGTTGGTGTCCAGCCATTTCGAGCCTCGAATCGAGTCGAAACTCGTTTTAGGTCAAGTTAGGGTTTCGATTAGGGTTAGAGCGATTTGTTATGATTTTGATGTTTTGGGTCGAATTTGTGGATTGGGTTGTGTTTATTTATGGTTAATGGTGTTTAATTATGCTTCAAATTGAGTTACAAGTTCCTACAAATCGATTTGAGTTGGTTTGGGTCGAATTTGTGGATTGGGTTGTGTTTATTTATGGTTAATGGTGTTTAATTATGCTTCAAATTGAGTTACAAGTTCCTACAAATCGATTTGAGTTGGTTTGGGTCGAATTTAAGGGTTTTGGGTTGTTGTTGCTGCTGCTGGTGCTGCTTGTGGTTCTGGCCAGAAAAGGGCCACTGCGGCGCAGTGGCTTAGGCCTAGCCCACTGCGGCGCAGTGGCTAAGGTCTGCCCAGTTCCTGGTTGTCCCACTGCGGCGCAGTGGGAGGTCTGCCCAGTTCCTGGTTGTCCCACTGCGGCGCAGTGGATTCTCTCGGCCATTCTCGCTCCTTAGCCCACTGCGGCGCAGTGGGCATGGTTTTGGCTCACTGCGGCGCAGTGGATACTTTCGGGGAAATTTTGCGCGTCAGTTTTAAAACGTCAATAACTTTTGATCCGTAAGTCCAATCGAGTCATATGACCTATTGTTAGAATCGTAAGAGAGTCTAGTTTCATGTTATGACACTCGTTTTATATGAACCTTCTTCCATTTCAAAAAGTGTCGAGTCAAAGTGTCTTGTTCTTACTCGTTTAAGTTGTAAAGGCGTTTAGGGTTTGCGTTTTGGCCTAATTGTGCTAACCCAACTTGTTTAAGATTATATAGTTGACATTATGGTATTATGATGTATATGTATAGGTTGTGGCCGTGTGGATCCTAATACTCGCTATTAATCTCTTATTAACTCGACTTAAGCTTCTTTGCCGATCAAGGTGAGTTTCGTATCTCCCTACTCACTTGAGATCCGGGCTGAAAAGTGTAAACCTGGTGTGTTTACTTGCATTTATTGATTGATTGTTTTAGTTGTTGGATTGGTGTGATGGTTCCTTTCGTTTGATTGGTTAAATTGGTTTGAGTATCGAATTGTTGAGATGATTTTTACGTTCGAATGACTTAGTTATATTTGTATGTATCTAGTAATATTAGGATAGATGTACATACATGAAAGTCGGTTATGCCTTCGTCGGGTTTTAGATGTGGTGGGAAGGCTGCGGGTGACCCTATATATAAGCATCTGAGACTCGAAGGAAGTAGAATCCTCTGAAGTATATGTACGTATAGTTGGTTTAAATTGTGATTGGTGGCTTATGGTTGTCGAATGTTGATTAGTGGGTTAAGATTGACGATTATTGATTATTAGTTTATGGTTCATCATAGGTTGATTGACTTGGTTAATGTTTTGGTTAAGTATTAATGGCCGATGTTGATGAATGGTGATTATTGGTTTATGATTGACGTTTATTGATTGATGACTCAGGATTGGCGAATATTGATTATTGATTCATATTCATCGTATATCGATCGTTGGTTTATGATTTATGCATTTACATTTGATTGTAAGCATTGCATACTTTATTGTTGGACCCTCGGCAGGGGATTTGCCGGCATCCTGGTGCATAGATGTATGCACCCATTTTGGATGTAGACCTGACCCCGAGTATATAGACATATATATCTCGATGATTTTGAGATACAGCCTTGTCCATTGCGATGGCAGAAGGGTATCGTTGCATACGTGATTGAAGGTCACGCTTGGGATAGGCATATTTGCTTATTCATACATTTGGCACTTGCATTGACACGCATATCATTTGTGCATTCGCATTACACATTTACTTGTCTTGTGTAATCTTGTTGTTGGGCGATGTTGTGTTATGTAGAGGCTCACTGTAAGTCATGTCTAGCCTCTGTTCTTATATTGTGATTATTGTTGTTGGTTCTTTACGAACCATTACTACGAACTCACCAACCTTGTGTTGACTATGCTTAGTACACTTTTCAGGTAACCAGGTTATTCAGGACGTGGAGTTTGATTGTTGCTTACTGTTGAACCCGGACTGGACTGATATGGATCAAGGATCCATTTGCCTTATGTTGCATTGTATTTAGGATTGATAGCCTTCTTTTGTTGTCGTTTGTAATCTTGATGTTTACTCGCTCCTGTGGTATTTTGAGACTTGTTCCCCTTATTGTATGGATTCACTGAATCCTCTAATTGCATTTAGTTTGTTCTATTGTAATTCCACCTGGTGCTATGTGATTTCCGTGATATTCCGAGCCTCGGCTTGGGGTGTTACACGTATTCCCCGATCGACTGAAAGGTCTTCGATTTGTAATCGAAGTACATGGGTAACGGGCCTCCATTTTTCTTGAAGGCAGCCTCAAGGTTTAGATGTTTGGCTGCCCCTCTTGGTGGTGGTGGTGTTTTCTTCGACCCTACAAAACCAATAAGTAACAATAACATAAATAAGTTACTTTAAACGATAAGAATACAATTATTTCAATGCATAACTAAATTTAATGTAAAGTCAATTTTCTTACCGCTGTTTTTGCAGCCTGTTATTTTCTTCCACCACGATCGGTGCGGATCGTTTCCATCGCCGTCGCCGCCGTGAGCTCCTAGCATTTTTCTTAAATCTACATAAATAATACACGTATTATAATACTTTTTATATCAACTTTTTTAACTACTTTTTTTTTAACTTAATTTTTTATATGACTTTTGTACTACTACTTTTTCAATATATGTTTTAATATCTTTTTATACTTATGTTTTATAATGTAAAACTTTTTACATACCTTTTTTATTTATACATTTTTAAGTACTTTTTTTAACGTAAAATTTCGTAAGAACCTTTTTTTATATATATATAATTTTTTATAAACATTTTATTTATAATTTTTTGAACTTAATTTTTTATTAACTTTTTATAAACTTTTCTGAACTTACTTTTTTATAAACATTTTTTAAATTTCGTATGAACTTAAATTTTTTATATATAATTTATTTGAACTTAAATTTCTATTTAAACATTTTTAAGTACTTTTTTTGAACGTAAAATTTCGCATGAACTTTTTTTATATAATTTTTTACATTTTCTTCATTTTTTTGACATTTTATTTTACATTTTGTTATAGAAATTTTTTTTAAAATATATTTTTTATATACTATGTATACACTTTTCTACATTTTTTATAAACTTTTCTAATACAAATATTTTTTATAAACTTTTCTAATACAAACATTTCTAATACAAACATTTTTATATGACTTTTGTACTACTACTTTTTCAGCTACTTTTTTTAAACTTAATTTTTTAACTACTTTTTTTACACTTTTTTACAATCATTTTTACATAACAAAAACAAGAACAACAATACATTAAATCTATGGGCGCATACAATACGTTAAATCTATGGGCATATAAGATCAATCCTAATACATCTATGCATAACAAGAATAACATCAAACTATATATACATATAGCAAATCTATGGGCGTATACAATCCTAAATCTATGGGCGTATACAATACTTAAATCTATGGGCTATACAATACTAAATCTATGGGCGATACAATACTTAAATCTATGGGCTATACAATACTAAATCTATGGGCGATACAATACTTAAATCTATGCATACAATCCTAAATCTATGCATACAATACTTAAATCTATCTATACAATACTACATTTTTACATAACAAAAACAAGAACAACAACAAGAACACAAGAACAACAATACATTAAATCTATGGGCGTATACAATACGTTAAATCTATGGGCATATAAGATCAATCCTAATACATCTATGCATAACAAGAATAACATCAAACTAATACATATACTATATAGCAAATTAATAGATACGAAATAAAAAAAAATAAAAACTTACTTCAACGTTGGGTTTACGAAAGGGGTAACGACGGGTCGCTCCTAAAGCCTCGCTGAAAAACTGGGTCGCTCCTAAAGCCTCACCGGAAAATCTTGGCCGGAAAATATGGGGGAGAGGGGGGTTGGATCGGTTGGAATGGAGAAGAGAAAGGGAAGAAGAAGGGAATGAATGAATGGATCGGTACAGAGAAAGAATATATTCATTTTTTCGAGTCACCCCTTTAGGAGCGACTGTCGCTCCTAAAGAGGGGGTTTGACGGGTCAACGGTTCTAACGGGTATATGCATGGGTATCCGCGAGCAATAAATGGGTCTACCCTTTAGGAGCGACTGTCGCTCCTAAAGGGGTGTGGTCGGGTTACCGAAGATTCCGTGGTCGGGGTATGTGGCCCGTTATTAAAAGATAAGACGTGTGTGCTCTTTTCATTTCAATTATTATCAAATCATATACATGCAATTAACGTACTTTAATTTGGTCCCGGTCCAGCCATGCATGTGAGTGCTATTATTATTTTGGTCGGGGTGGAGTTTACTTTTTCTGCACTACTAACGTACTTACTACTTTCAAATATGATATAATTAACGAAAGTGAAAACATGCCTTCTTCTGGAGGGAGATATATAGCTTCGGCTTTGACATCAGTTACTTGAAATAACAGAAATGCAGACAATATTAGCACAAGTGTAACCAAATGTCTTAAACTTTTATCCATAAGTATCGACAATATCTAAGTTAATTTAAAAGATTATATATTATATTATATAAGCGTGCAATTCAAGTACTGCTTATTAGAATGGAAGTATTTGTAACCAAACTACAAGTGATGAACATATATATATATATATGGGTTAGGTATTGTAATACAAGTATTAAAGTAAATCAGATAGGACAAGTTCTTGACCCTTAGATCATGGTTAGATTGATGCACGAAAATTCACAAAGCAATTGATGTACGATGATTTTCATGATGCACGGTGATTTTCAGTGAAGAGAAACCTATTGTTTTATTTGTTTTACTTTAATATTTGTTTTATTTTACCTAAAACCTATATATATATATATATATACTCGTATATATACTTGCGTACTCTTTTCATTTGAATTATCAAATTACATGAATAATGGTAGATAACCGTCACCATCTTTCGCATTAATACCTCGATGAAAAATCAACAAACCACTGTTGGTGTATTTATGGTCAACTATATTGGGATCTATGATTAAGAAGATGTTTGGACGATAAGAAACAACCATGCAAGTGGGTGATGTGATTTTAATTTGGTGATGAATATATCTAATGATCGATAATCTATGAGGCTATATATGTATAACACTATAGATTGTATACATAGTCCCACAATTTACACATATTGTTTGTTAGAATATGAGCACATAAACTTATAACAATTCACGAGTACGCAGCGGAAAGAAACGTATATGTAATCACATAATTAACAAAGAAGGAATTGAATACGTGTACCTTATGCAAAGCTCCAATAAAAGATAATAATAATTATATTATTATTAAGTAGGGTTTAAAGTAAAACTCCTCTACGATCGCACACTACACACCCCTTATACCGTATGCTAGTACCCCGATCACGAACCAAACAACCCTTTGTTTAACTCCCTAATATTGAAACCCACATGAACCGTAAATCCTTGTTGTAGACAAACAAACCAAACTTGTAATTAATTGCAAGCATTAATTACATAAAGATGCATGTGTTGAATTTGATCGGCACAAAACAAAACCCTTTAGAGGGTTACGGCCGAAACAAATAAAGAGGGAGAAAGAGGAGAGAATTACTTATGTGAAGGAATGTCAAAAAACCCTTAAGTCTATGCCTCTATTTATAGGCTTAATTAGGAGGGTTTTCTAATTAGAGTGGGATTAGGAAATCCCCCCATTAGGAATTAGAGTCCAACACTAATTTCCTAATTTCACATTTAATCCTCCTCTTTAATTAATTAAATACAATTAACCCTTTAATTTATTTAAATTAATCATTTCGTGATCAAATTAATTAATATATTACTTTAATATACTAATTAATATGTATAGAGTTACCGTGTCATTTCGTGTGACCCCGTAGACTTAAATTATTTCCGGACATGCGATTTATTAAAACATGGTTTTTCATTTTTTGCATCGGCAGTCCCTCCCTAAGATATTTAGCAACCATGATCCCTGGAGTTCTGGTTCAGTTGCAAGCTTAGTCCACTTTAACAGTTCTGTTTATTCCCAACCGTTAAATGGCCCATGTGCTCCTCACATGAGGGACAATAACGTCATTCCACACATTTCTTGTTTCTTTCTTTAACTTAAACTATCTTAGTATCGATATCAATAAATTGTATCTATATATCTCTCGCAAACACACATAATTACACAAACATCTAAATCCTCAAATCAGATCTGTTGAAAAAGAAAATCCTCAACATCTAATCCATGTATATATAATATCTGTATTGTATAGATATATAGTTATATCTTTTTCTAGATCTATATAATGAAATTATAGATCTAGATCTATATAATGAGAGCCTTGTATTGTATCGTTAAACATCAAGGATGTTATTATTGTTAACAGATCTCAATGAAGAAGAAGAGCTCATGAAAGTGTACACCGAAGGTTTTCGGTGGCGGCTGTTGAACAATGATGGACGACCGAAGTTAGTTTCAATGATATTATATATATAAATAAGAAAAATAAGATCTGTTAATAATTCCGGCCATTAACTTCGGTGTACACTTTCATGAGCCGAGAAGTAGTCCTTTCATGAGTCGAGAAGTAGTCCTTTTATATATATAATATCATGGGCCATTTAACGGTTGGGAATAAACAGAACTGTTAAAGTGGACTAAGCTTGCAACTGAACTAGAACTCCAGGGATCATGGTTGCTAAATATCTTAGGGAGGGACTGCCGATGCAAAAAATGAAAAACCACAGGGACCATTCTTGCATTTAACTCTAAACGTGGTTAGGTGTGAAATACATAAATGCCCATCACGTGTTGCTCACGTGTTGGGCTTAACGGCTTAAATCAAACGGATCCGTCAAGAGGGACCATGGTTGCAAGTGAAACATGCCTCCAGGGACTATCCATGCGAAAAAAAAGATGAGAGGGACTGCCGATGCAAAATTTGATAAACCACAGGGACCAAAAATGCATTTAACTCTAAAGAAAATTAAGTTGGATAGTTAAGTTTGTTCAATGATTTGAGGAGATTTAACATTTGGTCAAAGTTTAAGGAGATTATTCATTTGAGGGGGAGCAAAAGTGAATTCATGAATTGTTTAATTGAAGGCCCCGAAATAATTGTTTGGTTGAGGGGGAGCAAAAGTGAATTCATGAATTGTTTAATTGAAGGCCCCGAAATAATTGTTTGGTTGAGGGGGAGCAAGAATTTAAAGATTGTTCTTTTATTTGATAAGTTGCTCCAAGATAGTTGTTTGTTTGAGGGGGAGCAAGAATTAATTGATCAAAAGGTAAAATGTTCCATGATGATTGTTGATTCGAAGAAAAGTTGGTTTAAGAAATGAAGTTTCATAGTGAAACCAAATTTCCACATTCCAAAACCAAGCTTCCGCAATGCCAAAAGAATTCAAAGATAATCAAGCTTCCGCACTTTATACCAAGCTTCCACATTTCGCAAGAAACCTAAGTCTTCGCCTTCACAGAATGTTTAAGAATCCAAAAGTCAAAGATTGATCGAAGACATTGAAGACACGGAGAAAGCTTCAAAGTCCGTTCAACATCAAAGATTATTTTCTCAACGAAATGGGCTCATCATGATTAAAAGATCGAAGACGATGCATCATTTACAATTCAACACCAAGGGGGAGAATGTTAGATATAAAATTGTGGTGTTTAATTGTAAACTTTAATATTGGAAGGGGTATTAGTGATAATAGGTTAATATGTATAAATACCCCTTACCATTCCATTTGTAAATTAATGCTTTCATATAACAAAATCTATTTCTATTCAAATATCATCTTTCTCTCAACACACACACAAACACATTACACACTAGATCCAATTTCACCATTAACCATCAGGTAAGCTCAAATTCTAAGATTACAAACCTCAATCACCCAGAGATTTGAAGAGAAACCTCACCAAAATTTATCATAAATGATAATTGAATACATGTGGTCACCACTAAAAATGTAAGGGACACATGTTTAGAAACATTAACTGAACTAAAACTTTTTCTGACTAATGAGTTACCCCAATGATTTATACTAATATAAAAACTTTTGAGTACAAGTAATGTTACGATATGTCACATTCAAGCATATATATGACATGCTAGATATATGTACCAAAACTTTTTATAAATAAGGATCAATAAATACATTTTATAATTAAAATTTCTATATCTTAACATCACTTAATGTTTTAATTTTTAAATATATGTCTACAAGGCACGTATAAAAAAAAGCCCAAAAAGATGTATGGTAGTAATTCCAACCATTATACCTAGTCACTTCTAGTTAGTCGAAACTCGAAAGGATAGTTTTAATAGTTTCCTCTTATATAAATCTTCCATTTACAAAAATCCGTGTTCTTTTTTACTATGACAAAAAGTAAAGGTACAAGAATAAACCAAAGTTTGTGTTACAGACAAAAACTAAAGGACAACAATTAACAAAAGTCCGTATTTTTTTTGTTTCTTTTTTTTTAGAGGATAAAAACTAGAGGAACAAGAGTAGAAGTTGCTTAGAAAATTCCTAGTAGCTTCAATTGTATATCACTACATCATCATCATCAGCAGAGAAGCATTCAGCTGAGTACATAAAGTTAAAATGCACAACTTAAATTCAGCAGCTGGTTTTTAAACTAAGTTGATCAAATATATTGTTGGTTTAGATAGAAACACAAATCATATATTAATATATATATATATATATATATATATCTACATGGCAATATTAACACATTTGCAAATTACACAGGCAATAGTCGAAAACAATACAGATGCTTTTAGACAAATGGTTGAAGAACATGAACAAGTTCTTGAACAGAACATCGGTAATACTACTGTGTTACATCTTGTTGCACGGATAGGGAATGCTGAAATGGTGTCGATTATTATCGAACTGAAACCAGAAATGGTGGCTTCTGAAAACGAATACTCAGAGACGCCACTTCATGAAGTATGTCGCATGGGACATGACAAGATTGTGAAGTTGCTTATGGAGAAGAACCAATGGGTGGCTGCTAAGCTCAACTATGACAACCAAAGTGCCTTGTTTATGGCTTGTAGTTATGGCTATTACAATATTGTTGATTTCCTCTTGAATGATTATGGTTGGTTGTTGAACATCGTAGACCATGTAGCTTGCTTCCATGTTGCTGTCACGAAAGGCCGAAAAGGTACAATCTCATGATTACTGATTAACTACTCTTAAATTTAGATTTAAGTTTGTTAGAATATGAGCATATAAACAAAAATATAATCACGAGTACGCGTAACGGAAGAATCGAAACAAATATGCAATCAAATTAATTAACAAAGAAGAGAATTGAAACGTGTACCTTTGCGCAAAGCTTCCAATAATATTAGTTAATAAGATTCTTATTATTATGTAGGGTTTAAAGCAAAACCCCTCTACGATCGCACACTAGACACCCCTTATACCGTATGCTAGTACCCCGATCACGAACCAAACAACCCTTTGTTTATCTCCTAAATGTCGAACCAAGCAAAGACCCAAAAAACCCTTTGTTGCTTCAATTTGACCGAAGCCAAGAGAGGAGAGAAAAGGAGATTTTGTGTGTAAAATTGAATGTGAAAAACCCTTGATTAAGCCCTCTATTTATATGGAGATATCTAGGGTATAATGACTTGGTAACCAAGTCAAATAAGGATTCCAAGAAGCCTTCAAAAACCGGCCCCTCCCCTTTGAATTAGAGTCCAACTCTAATTTCTTATTTTCACATTTAATCCTCCTTTTAATTAATTAAATACAATTAACCCCTTAATTTATTTAAATTAATCATTTCGTGATCAAATTAATTAATATATTACTTTAATATACTAATTAATATGTATAGAGTTACCGTGTCATTTCGTGTGACCCCGTAGGCTTAAATTATTTCCGGACATGCGATTTATAATGATATGATCACACTCCAACAAAGTTTTATGTACGTTATTAATGGCAAGAAATATCATTAGTCATGCCGAAGAATTGATGATTAAGGCCATGTCCAAACAGAGCCTAATGGTCATATTATTGGTTTTGAAAGCCAATTAAAAGCCTTAGGTAAGTTAAAACTTAAAACACTGTTCCGGTCAGAAAAGGACTTGTCTAAAAATGATATCTCTAGAACTAGATAGTTTTATTCTATTGGTCTAATTTATGTATTCTGGACTTCTATATTTTTGGTTTTATTCAAGATTAAACTACGTTAAAGTTTTATATATGAAATAAAAAAATTAAAAACAAACCAGGGAGATTAGGACTTGGCCCGGGCCTGTTATGACCCCCTGGCTTCATATCTACCAGATGTTTTGGATAAGGTCTGGGCCAGATACCCTCGGAGAACCGGGCTCAGTTGCACTTTGGCTTCTCTAAGAGACCTGTAACGGGTTTGGGTCATACATTTTTTATTTTTTGTACGGGCCAAGTGGGTTTCGGTTTGACCAGAGACAGTTGGTTTCAGAATTATCATATTTTTCATTAGCAGTTAGTTAATACGATTGCAAGATTATATTATTTCAAAAATATATGATGATAATTTGAATAAAATGATTTAGAAGCTTATTTGCATTTAAAGTCATAATTTGGGTGACCTTCAACCAAATTGACCTGGTTTCTTTGAAGTTGACATTTTAATTTTAGCCGTTTGACCCGTTAGAGATAACACAAAACCCAAATTTACTCCTTTGTAAGATGTTTCTAATCTTTAGTTTCTTTGTTAGATATAGAGAAATTGGTTACATGTGTTATGAAAATGCAGATATTGCTAAAAGGTTGCTAGAAAAGGAAGTGGATCTTGCTAATAGGAAGGACTTAAGTGGATCCTTGGCATTGCATTGTGCTTGCACAAGGGGGGATTTGGAGATTTCAAAGATGCTCTTAAACATGAACCCTGACCATGCTACACAATTTGATAATAATGGATACACGCCATTGCACTTAGCTGCTATAAACGGGAACCTGGAGATCCTAGAGGAATTTACATCAGCAGCTCTTTTGTCCTTCCAGATTCTATCAAAACATGGAGAAAATGTGTTCCATCTTACCGTAAGGTTCAATAAGTTTGATGCCTTCAAATTTGTTGATGGTGTCCTTAAGGGCACAAACTTGCTTTCTCAACCTGACAAATGTGGGAATACGATTCAACATCTTGCTCAGAGTAGAGGCTTTAACCAGGCATGAATGTTTCTATTTGTCTTCTCTAGTTGTAGTTAGAAATCATTATAGGCATGGGTTTCATAACAGTTAAAATGGTAACGGGCATGGATTCACCCTTTCGGTTGGTTAGGATGAGTACCGATTGAATAATGGTCATTCCCATACCCTCAAACCAAATATTGTTACGAGTAGTATTTTAGTGTAATGCTCATTGTCCTTTATACGGGTTAGAAGGTACGGAGAACACAAGGAAATAATGCACTCCAACTTTGAAAACTCTCTCTTGAACGGTTATTGATCCTGTTTCTGTTCATTGCAGTTTGTAGAATACATTAGTGGAACAAAAGAGCAAATTGATCAGCAAGAGGTTGGGAATCAGAGAACTGTATTGCCTATGACAGCAGAGACTGTTGTCAATCACAATAATGCATCGGAAATCAATGTAGATGCTGCTCATATTGAAGAAGAAGAAGAAGCAAACTCATCATTAGTAAGGGTCGAGAGAAACATGAACACAAGTTTTAGCAGTGAGACCAGTAAACAGGATGAAGAAAAACAGACGAAATCTCCCAAGAATCAACCGAAAAGAGAACACCTGGAATTACATAGAGAGGCATTACAAAATGCTAGGAACACAATCACACTAGTTGCCATTTTGATAGCAACCGTCACATACACAGCTGGTATGAACCCTCCAGGTGGTGTCTACCAAGACGGGCCTCTAAAGGGTAAGTCAATTATGGGAAGAAAACGGGCATTCAAGATCTTTGCTATCAGCAATCACATTGCACTATTTGTATCCTTGTGCATTGTTGTAGTCCTAGTGAGCTTTATCCCTTTCAAGAGAAAGCCACTAAAACGGATATTAGCAGTAGCTCATAAGGTCACATGGGTTGCGTTATCCTTCATGGCCGTGTCATATGTTGCAGCAAGTTGGGTTACAATGCCAAATGCCCATGACAGCCACGGTATGAGCTGGGTTTTAGAAGCACTATTGTGTATATGTGCCGGGACTCTTGGATTCACTTTCTTTGGCCTGGGGGTTATTCTTGTTAAGCATCGGTTGAAGAAATACAAGTGGAGGAAGGGAGCACTACAGTTGATGAAAGTCAAAAACCTTCATAACCTCTCACTCTCTTTAGATTCAGATGTTTGTAGTTGTCGAAGGTCAGGATTTCATGCCCTCTAATTATGGTGCTAAGAAAACCGTTATCAGGAAAAATCCATTTTAGATGTTATGTACTGTACTTTTTTTTTCCTTAAAAGTTGAATTGCAGTCTTGTTAAATTTTAGCTGGATATATGAATCCTTGTTTTGTTATCTTTTTTGGTTGAATTAAGCCACGAGAGACGCCGTGACTTGTTTATCTATCTATACTCTCTTATAAAAGAAAATGACACCTCTCCTTAAACTTTTAAGAACCTGATATGTCTAATTTACCCTCCATATTAATACATTCATATTTCCATTCTATACACTGTGACTAAAATACCCTTACAAAAATTTCAGACTCTATCTCTCCTCACACACAAACACATAGCAAAAACCCTAACTCATAATTCGTCCCCCTCCCCTCGCTTCACATACCACCTCGAACGTTGTCTATTTTTACCGCTGCAACGCGCGGGCACCCATCTATTATATGAATCATAACAAATTAAAGTATACGAACATTAATTATTGTTATTGAACCTTATTAATTTGTTTAAGCTAAAAAAAAAGAAACAAGGGTAATGGGTCATTCCAAAACTAATATGTTTACATTTTATTTCATTTGAAACATTTTTTCTTCTATAAATTTAAAATTTATAAGATTTTAAAGTATCACTACGTTTTTCGTTTTTTGTTAGTCATCAAGTGTTGAGTGTCATTTCTTTGTTAATTTCTTGTCACATTATTAAAACCAATCTTGTTGTATATGCATGTGTATGATATAGAAAGATGTATAGATAAAAGAATAATAATAACAAAAAAAAGCACAAGCAATAAACATAATTTTGTTACATGAACTATTATTTCAACTTGTAAATTCATAAATAATTCATATTCATGTATACTACTTGTACTAGAATAAATATAAATAAAGTACTCGTGTAAAAAACCGCTACCAACTGAAAGGCCAGTCGCCTGAAAACAATGAATCTTAAAAACTCAAAATGTGACGGTTTTATGAATTGGAAACGTTGGTCAAAACCTTTATCACGAAACTCTTCACGTTCTCATGCACGTTCAAACACCCCCACTCTCTTTGTATCTATATCTATCGCTATATATACACATATTCACTAACATCGATCAATTCACAACTCACATTTGCAATTGCAATTGCAATCACAAACATTCTCCACTCTATAACATTAAACTACTAACAGTTTTAATTTGTGCTTTGCAAACACAACGAAAGATGCCTTCTTATGTTTCATCACTAGCTCTTTTCTTTTTTGCAATCGCCATAGCAACAACCATGGCTAAGGAATACGAAGTAGGGGGCCATGTTGGTTGGCGTATCCCGGCTTCTAATGAAACAGAACTCTACAATGTTTGGGCTTCAAGACGACGTTTTCATGTTGGCGATTCTCTTAGTCAGTTTCTTTTTTCTCTATTTTTCCTTGGTTTTTTTTTTTGGTTACAAAATTTTACATTTCTTCATACACATTGTACTATTCTAAACATTTTTTTGTACTTGATTGGTTTCACAGGGTTCCGTTATTCTACTGAATCAGTGGTGATGGTTGATAAATTCGGCTATTATCACTGTGATTCAACCCATCCGATAGCGTATTTTAATGATGGAAATACACTTGTGAAGCTTGATAAACTTGGAACAGTTTATTTCATAAGTGGGAATTGGGAACGTTGTATTAAAGGACAATCGATGATGTTGGATGTGGTTGATGTTCATCACCATCATCGCCACCGCCACCTTCCAGCATCGATAGCTTATGCGCCACAAAATCCGTACTATGATATGTCACCTTCACCGTCTCAGGTTGCTGGTGGTTTGGGTTCTTCAGATTCTGGGTCACTGCTTTTGGCTTATGCTTCATTCAAGGCTTTTATTGGTGCAGCATTAGTTTTGGTTCTTGTTCACAGTTATTAAAGATTTAAGGTCTTGTTATTCAATAAGGGTCTGGTTTTTTATTTTGTTTTGGTCTAATTGGTGTTAAGTGAGTCGTGTCTTGTCTCCTATTGGGATTCATTTATCAATTGAAATTTTGTATTCTGATTTAGTTATATGATGAGTTTCTGAGCTTACTACTCTTTTTCAATTGTTATACAACATGCTTATATGTTCGATAATTTGGATATAAATCTTTGTGAGTTCTGAAACCAACTTAAAATTTATTATTCTTTTCAAGATTTGATACCTGTGCATAGTATTTGATCAGTATTTTAAACAATATAAGCAAAAATAGATCACTTGCTAACTGCTTTACAAAACTTTGGCTTTGCCACATCCAGTTTTCTTTTTATCAAAAACTATATAACCTAACAGGACTTCACCTATATTCTAATCATCATTTTGATTAAAATTCAATTCAACACATGACAGGGCCCAACAACTCGATCAAAGGATGATTAATCATGTTCATAACAAGGACTGATCTCGTATATGCTTGTATTGCTGGTTTATCTGCAAGAACATATTTTGCTTCATCAAACCTACAAAAAAAATAATTATAATCAGCTCTTTTCATGCTTAATCAACACACATATACTAGAAATTTTCGTTAAAACGTGAAAACATACTCAAGAATTGGAATGGGCCAAACAGGTCGAAAATCAACCAACGGCGTTTTAAAATGCATAAAAGTTTCTGACTCGCTTCACACTAACAGCTAAAAAACTACTTTGTAATTTATGCATTGACTACATTTAAGGTTCAAAAATTATTGTTAAAAACAAGATGGAGAAGCCTGATTCCATAAAGAAACACAAAAATAAAAACCTTAAGAATCTCAAAATCCTGGTTAAGGTTGACATTTGTGTTGTCAGATGGTGGTTTGCTTAGCTTCTTCCTTGTGCTTTGTCAGTATTGAATGCATCTCTGCCCGTTTAGTAGCCCTGATATCAAGTATACTTGGCGGAGTGGGTTGAATACAGCCATGTAACTCAACTAAGTTTAGAAATTCTTGCTTGTTCAGACTTCTCTTTTCAACAAGTGTATCAACAACTGCATCCATAAGTTTCCGATTTTTCCCCAGAATCTGCAAAAAAAACAATTACTAAAACCAATAAATTTCTAAAGCAGTCATCAAGTAGTGCCTAAATACATTTAGTATGAAATACCTCTTTCGCACGTTCATAACACATATTGAGGATCCGCAACGCCTCAGCATCTATATCCTGAATTTCAGATCTTCAATCAGATAAATGAACAAAAGCATATGATATTGATATAGTTATTTAAATGGAAAAGAGAATCCTAATTCAGTACATTTATTCGATCTGCAACCCAGAAATTAGATACACCATGATATTTGTCTGAAAGGCCACCAAGAACAAACGTCCGTGCTGCTGACCTGGCGTTGTCTGCTGTTTCGGCCCAAATAGTACTCAACTGCAGGGTTTACATTCATCGGTCATGGGCAATCCCAAAGTAGAAGAGAAAACGGTTACATGATTGTATATTTTATAGTTCATTTTGGTCAATTTAATCAGCATGTAGACAATACGTTGGTTTTATATGGATATAAGATTAAGTTATTCTCACCTGACCCTCACCATGCCAAATCTCATCAGCTGCCCGTGGTGCTAGTTGGATGGTAATGTGATCTAACATAGACTGTCGACTGTATGAAAAATCATTGAAAAAAAGGGATTAAACATAAGTTGGAAAATAAGGTACATAAAATCAAAAGAAATATTTACCTCAGTAATCCTTCCTTAAATTTGATGTGATCCATTTTCACCCGCACATAACCCAATTCCCTACCAGCTCGTGGAGCAATATTGATCTGTTTAAAACAGATGTTCCAAAAATCAGAAATCACTCGGATATTAAAACTTTAAGAGAGAAACAATTCCATCAAGAGTTAAGAATCTCACAAACTCAATATTCCTAAGATCATGGAAGTTGGAGGCCACAACAGCCATAGCAGCTTCATTGATAGCCACTTGCCTCCAAATTTCAGGGCTTCGTTCCTTCTTATCAAGCATCCCTCGTTCTTCTATTTGTGCAGCTTGTAATAAGTCATCTGTGGTGATCTACATAAGCATTATCATGTCAAAATAGAAGTGAAGCCAAACATGCATCTATATATATTATGTTATATATATATATAGGGAAATGATAACCATAGCCCTAGGGGCTAAGTTTAATTTGTCAAGACATGTTAAAAAGTATTGTACATTTCATATAACACCTCCTGAAAATATGCATAAATATCGGAGTACAACAATATCATGCATGTCTAAACAAATTAATTGTAGCCCCGGGGGCTAAGTTTAACATTTCCTATATATATATATATATTAATGTAAACCTAAATGCTTAACAAAATACCTCAGTTCTTCCATCACGCATCATATTAATTGCAGCGACCTCAACTATATTAGCTAACTCTGCACCAACCATTCCATCAGTCATAGTTGCAACAGCCGCATAGTCTACATCTTCCGCCATTGGTTTCTTACGAGCATGCACCTATTCCAACAATAATCAAAAACTTACTGATAGTTAGAGACATAGACGCATACTGATAGAGGTGGCAAGATGGGCATGTCAGATACAGGGTAAAATGAGTCGGGTCAAAACCATAAAATTTTGGTGCAGGTCAAAACAGGTCTGTTTGAGCAGTTTTTATCCAAAGTTTCAAAACTCCTAATAAGAAATTAATGTCAGATATATTACTTAAAAAATTATCTAGCTTTCACAATGAATAATTTAGGAGGCGTTGTGCACTTTTTTTACTTGCACAACCCATTTGACCTCTTTCCTTTTCAGACAACTTTTTGTATCCATTTAAGCAGTTGGAGAAATAACCCTAATCAACCCAATCATAAGTTCATGAATCAAAATTGCCGCCTCTACAAAATAAAATCTTGAACACACCTTTAGAATCTCGACACGTCCTATTAGGCCAGGCTTGGGTATGAATATTTTTCTGTCAAAACGCCCAGGTCTTACAAGTGCAGGATCCAGGATATCAGGTCTGTTTGTGGAAGCAATGGTGATCACGTTACCTCTGCCTTCAAATCCATCTAAACATACAAGGAGCTGAAGTATACACAGAACCAAACATAAATGCATGCTCAAACTAATTATTGAATACCATGTAATAGCTTAATTTTGTGGTAATAATATCTGACCTGATTTAGAGTTGCATCACGTTCTTGTCCACCAGAACCCTTAATTAAACCACGTTCCCTTCCAACAGCATCCAGTTCATCAATAAAGACAACAGATGGAGCCTATGGAGATCCAGCATACGCATAAAATAAGATAGTAAAATGGAAAAAAAGTATGAGATTAAGTACTTTAAAGAAAAAATATGTGTGTGTGTGTGTGTGTGTGTATTCTTACACTATCCCTTGCTTCTTGATATAGTGCTCGGACACGTGAAGCACCAACTCCAACATATATCTCCACAAACTGGGATGCAGAAATAGAGAAAAAGTTCACACCTGCCTCACCAGCAACTGCTTTTGCTAACAACGTCTTTCCGACTCCAGGGGGACCACAAAGAAGAATACCGCCTGATAGAAGCATTCGACACAAGATTTCAAAGATAATGAAGTAACAAAAACCAAACAACACGTGACAAGATGGCACTGATAAGCTTAAGCATGCTTATATGGTACTAACTTCTTACTTAGGAAACAAGAAAGCGGGGACATAATTTATCATTCATGTCCAAGGAAATTAAACTAACTTAAGCCTAAATACAAACGCCGAAAAATTAACATTTGGGAAGGGTACCTGGAATTTTGACTCCCCGCCTACGGTAAATTTCTCCATGTGTAAAGAACTTCACAATCTCCTCAAGTTCAAGTCGTATTTTCCCGAGCCCAGCCACATCTGTGAACTTCACGTCGACACCTCTTTCTAAATACTGGGAAAGCCTGGTATTCTGTGCACGGCGAACCCGAGCACCTGATTTCATAAACTGTTGCGCCATCTTCATGTACGGGTTCTCCTCACCCTGTTTTCCCTCATCATCCTCATCATCTCCAGGTTCAAGTCCCGCCATTCCCCTCTCTAATTCCTTCATTTTCCTCTTCTCCTCAGCTTCCGCTTTCTCAATCTTCAACCTATCCTCATAATCCCGTTTCTGCTTCTTATAACTCAAAACAACGGTTTGGTAAAATATAACAAAAAACAACAACCCAATACCCAACGTGACATTAGAATCACGAGCCAACTCTTTCCACATGTTAGACATCCGATAATACTTAATCCGCGCCTCATTCATAGACTGCTCATAATTAACCTTCTGCATCTCCATCTTCCTCTTCCGCTCTTCCATTTTATTCTGCAATCTCCCCGCTTTTTCCCTTCGCACCATTTCTTCCTTCATACTCAACATCTCACCACTCCTACTCTTCTTCAACTCCTCCCTTTTCTTCCTCAGTTCCAACACCTTCTTCGATACCGGCTTAGGCTTCACAAACGAATACATCCACAAAGGAAACCTCGCCAAAAACCCCAAAAACGGCGCCGGCACCTCCGGCATTTTCACTGGTGGCGTATACGCTTGTACACATATCCCATCAATCCCTAATTCATCCCACTCTTCCCAAAACCGCCCATCACTCTCGACACTCGGAACCACAATCCTAACAACCTTATCATCCTCCAAAACCGCCAACACAACCACCGCTCGTTCTCTCAACCCTTTCCCAGGCGGTCTAATCACATTCTTAATCCTACCCTCACGTTTCAAGTTCAGGATATCGGTATACGGAATCCTATTAGCAACAACCGGAAGGCCGTGGGACCAAGTTTTCCATTCTTGAGGAGTTAATGAATCCGGTTGTTGTTGTTTTTGTTTCTTATTTAACCGTTTTTTATTCGAAACTTTTGGGGCGGCAAATACAGGCTGCTGAGGTAATGAAGCTGAGATTATAGTTAGGGTTACAGATATTTGAAGCAAATTTAATAAGTTAATTCTGCTTTTTGATTCAGAGTTTGTGTCTGTATTGGACAGATTACATTTAATTAATGAACTAGGGTTTGGTGTCTGTTTGATTTTTCGAAATTGTGATGATAAGGAATATGGGGGGAATGATGAATAAGCGATAACACATTTAGATGCCATACAAATATATAGAATAAATAATAGCTATAGATATAGATATAGAAAGAGTGTATGTATAACGTTACTGTATGTATAGGTTGGCCAGAGAAGATAAAGATTACGTCATCGTCGGTCTACAGCTAGTCGGAGTCCTGGCCGGCGTGGGTTTTGGACTTTGGAGGATGGCTTTGTAGACTACTAGACTGTAGTAGATAGGTTCCATTTTTAGACTTTTTAGTTTTAGTTTTAACAAGCTAATTTTACCGTCCGTAAGATAAACGTTATAAAAAGTTGTACAATTTTTTTTAATAAAAATCGGAATTTGTTAGGGGCAAGGATGTAGTCGCCACCTTGCATCGGCTCCTTCCATTGACAAAAATTGGCTCCTTGTCTCCATTGCACCCCTCAATTGGCAAGTAGATTGGCTCTTTTTGTAAGGAATATCGTCTCTATTTGACCGATTGCAGTGAACGTTGGGAGCTTAATTTGTCAGCTTTTTTTTTTTTGAAATTCTCATTGGCTTCCTTTGTCAAGAATTGACACTACACCCTACAAATTGACAAGATTTGACAAGAATTGACAAGTTTTTTGCTTGACACGTGGCGGACTCCTATTGGCTAAAAAACCAGCCAAAATTTGTCAATTTGTTAAATATTAACACTGCACCTTGCTCTTTAGCTATTAGCATTTTCCATATAGAAAATAAGGATTGGCTATATATTTTTCTTTAAGAGTAAAGAGAATTCTAAAAAATTGACTATCAAGTTTGGTGATTAATTTACTGAATAAGAATATGGATAATGCAATTTAGTCTTTACTTCTAAAAAACTTTTTCAGGTTTGAATATGAGGAAATGATGGACATTTTTTTTAGATTTGTATGTAGCGGTTTAATCTGATTATATGGTCATGTCCACTTAATGAACTATCCCTCAAAATAACTGCTAAAAGCATCGGGTATGGAAACATTCCTCAAAATTTGTCAATTTTTACAACTTTGTTCATTCGTACTCGAGTGCACTCAATAAATAAAACAACTGTATATAATAAATAACAATTCTAAACTATATATCTTTTTATCATACATTCCAACTCTAGATAGAAATAGATTTTTATAGATTTTTCTTATGCATGTGTTTTTCTAATATGTTTCTTATGTAAATTATGTGAGTTGATAATCTATTTTGGTTTGATAAAATCATATTCAAAAACTATCCTTCGTTATCGATTGGACTAGGCATGAGCACGGGCCAAAACCTGAACCGATCTCGCAAAACCTGAAACCCGACGATGCACGATAATTAAAACCAAAGCCCTGCCTGTTAAGTTATCGGACATGCCGTTTCGGACCCGAACCAGCTCTGCCTGGCAAAACCCAAAACTTAAAGTTGCATGAAAATCAAAACCAAGTCGATCCATTAAGCCATTAGGCGGGCTGGTTTGGATCGGCGGGTCTGGGCCTCTCTTGCTTTCGGGTTGTTAATTTACAAGATCATTTCTTGTATTTTGTGTATTTAAGACTTATGGTGTATGTTGAGATAAATGCAGGTACCTTTTATGTACTAGAAGAAAGGACAAGGATCATTGTTGCATATTCTGAAAGTATGAGCAGCTTATGGAAAGAGAAAGAAGATCAAGGGCTTGATTGAAACTTGAAGATATATATATATACATCTTATAACCCATTAGGGTTTCAGATTCAATCATTCTGCTGCAGCTATTTGATTATTTTCTCTCGATATATTTTTCTTATATAAATCTGTAATAATATATATATCATCATCTTGGTGATATATATTCTTCTTTCGATATAATTCTGTAATCATAAAACCTATTCTCTATTCATATTAATAATAATAATCATAATAATAATAATAATCTCTTGATTGTTTGTTCTTGATCTGATTGTTTATATCAGATTTAGTTTGATTTTGATATTTTTACATGGTATCAGAGCCAGGTTCAGTGTTTGTTGGTTGTTGATTCGATTTATTTTCGATCTTATCAAATCTAGGGCGTATTCCTCTTCGGAACCCTAGATTTTGATCTTAGGGTTTGTTCTTCTGGTAAAAGGTTAGGGTTTCTTCTGGAAACCTCTATCTAAGTTCTTCCGCTGCTATTCTGGTTGTTTTGCCTAATTTTGTCCTTGACTAAGTGAATCAAGGAAAATTTAGGGTTTTCTGGTTTTGATTTCAGATCCTGATTGCTTCTCTTGACTAAGTGAATCAAGAGAAGGATTAGGGTTCATCTTCCATCGGCTTATAGCACTGTATTGTATCTCTTTCTCTTTATCTCTTATTATCTATTTTTTTATCTGCTTATATTTTCTTCTCAAATTAAAATTTTATATATATATATATATATATATATAATTAAAATTTTATATATATATATATCAAATTTTCTCTCTTATTTCTCATAAAAACAATTGTGCTAATACTTGACCTGCCTTCATACGAGAGGTTAGGAATCCTATCACTGGCACTCTTGTGAGATTAAGAGTTATTTTCTGCACAATTTTTTATTTGAGAAGTTAATATTTGTAGATTTCTTGTGTGTTTATCTGTGTATTGCTTGATAATAAGTATATTTTTATATGCTTATCTTAGATTACTTGTTATTCTGTTTGTGTTATAATCTGCTTCTTTGATTGTTTGTTTTCTGTTTATTTTTTATCTGTCTACTTCTGTGATTATAATTGATTGAAAATGGTGAATACTCCACCTGGTTCTGTTCATACTGGTAATACTCCTCCATATTCTGTGCATAATGAAGAATCTGATAATGAATCTGAAATTGAGATTACAAAGATAAGTAAGTTAGATTTTGGTGATCCTTTGTATTTGCATGCAAGTGATACTACTAGTACACCTTTGATTGGTTTTAAACTTCTTGGAACTGAAAATTACAAAGTATGGGCTTGTGCAATTGAATTGGCTTTAGAAACTAAAAACAAAACTGGATTTATTGATGGTACATGCTTGAAATTTTTTGATAATCCTATATTAGCTAAACAATGGGATAGATGTAATGTTGTGGTTCTAAACTGGATTTTAGGTTGTGTTTCACAAGAGTTATATTTAGGTCAAATTTACTCTAAAAATGCTTGTGCTGTTTGGCAAGAACTTAAAGATACTTATGATAAGGTTGATGGATCTGTTACTTTTAACTTATATCAAAAGATTAATTGTCTTACTCAAAATGGATCTTCTCTGTCTGATTATTATCATAAACTTTCTGCTTTATGGAAACAATTTGATGCTATGATTCATTTACCTGCTTGTTCATGTGCTGCTGCATCTGAAATTCAAAAACATGCTGATCTTATGAAGTTAATGCAATTTTTAATGGGATTAGATGATGCTTATATGTCTGTAAGAAGTAACTTGTTAACCAGAGAACCTTTTCCTTCTGTTAAAACTGCTTATTCTATTGTTTCTAGAGAGGAATCTCATAGAGGGGGGATGGGTGATAAATCTGTTCCTTCTTCTTCTGCTTTCATTGCTAAATCAAATTTCAATAGAAATAATGGTTTTAAAGGGAATAAAAATTCTTTTGATAGTAAAAGAACTTTTGATAATAACTTTGAGTCAAGAAAAACTTTTGATCAAAATCAAAGAGTTCTAAGACCTCCTAATCCTAATCTGCATTGTACTCATTGTAACAGAATTGGTCATACTATTGATAGATGTTTCATTTTGAAAAATAAGAATTCTTCAAGTCAGTTTAATAATGGCAGATTTTCAAATAATAATGTTAATATGGATAAGTCTTGTTCTGATTCTAAGACTTATGATAATTCTGGTTCTATGTCTGTTTCATCTTCTAATTCTCTTACTTCTGATCAAGTGGCAAAATTGCTTAGTTTGTTAGACACCAAATTTGGACCTTCTTCTAGTCTGCATGCCAATATGGCAGGTATGCCTATGTGTAGTAACTCTTGGTTCTTAAGTTGTAATAGTTTCTTGTTTAATGCTTTAATTAAATGGATCATTGATAGTGGTGTCAATCAACATATGACTATGTCTGCAAAGAATCTTACTAATGTGGTAGATATTTCTGATTTAAAATTGAAAATTGGACATCCTAATGGTACTTGTGCTATTGTAAAACAAATTGGAAATCTACATCTTACAAATGGAATTGTTTTGTTTGATGTTCTTGTAGTACCAGATTATTATGTAAATCTTATGTTTGTTCATAAGTTAGCTAGGGATAACAACTTGTTCATAGGTTTTGATCCTAGTACATGCTATATTCAGGATTTACATCAAAAGACTGTGCTGGGGACTGGTAGTGAACAAGGTGGCTTATATGTTTATGATGATCTTCCTCTTACTTCTTCTTCTGTTGTGTGCAACTCTGCTTCTGTTCCTTGTGAGTCAAAATTGTTATGGCATATGAGACTTGGTCACCCTGCTGATCAAGCATTATCTGTTTTTTCTAAGAAACTGAATCTTCCTTCAAATGTGATTGGACCTTGTGATGTTTGCCATAAGGCTAAACAAACTAGAGAACCTTTCCCTTTAAGTGATCATAAATCTGTTGGTTTGGGTGATTTAATACATTTAGATGTATGGGGGCCATATAAAGTTACTAGTAAAGAAGGTTTTAAGTATTTTTTAACTATTGTAGATGATTTTACTAGAGCAGTTTGGACATTTATGTTAAAAAATAAAACTGAAGTGTTTGATAATGTAAAACAGTTTCTGGATTTAATAAGTACACAATTCAGTGCAAAAGTTAAAATTGTTAGAAGTGATAATGGCACAGAATTTTTAAACAAACAAATGTCTCATTTGTTTACTTCAAAGGGAATTGTTCATCGGACTTCTAATTCTTATACCCCTCAACAAAATGGAATTGTAGAAAGGAAACATAGACACCTTCTTAATGTGGCTAGGTCTCTTATGTTTCAGGGGGGAATACCTCTATATCTATGGAGTGATTGTGTGCTTACTGCTACTTACTTAATTAATAGGACTCCTTCCTCTGTTCTTAAAAGAAAAACACCTTATGAAAAAGTGTATGGAAATGAACCTTCTTTAAACCATCTAAGAGTTTTTGGATGTTTATGTTTTGCAAGCAAACTAAATATTTCTGACAAATTTGAAACAAGGGCTGAAAAATGTATTTTAGTTGGTTATTCTAATAGTAAAAAAAGGTTATAAGCTTTATAGTCTTGAATCTAGATCTTATGTGTTTTCAAGAGATGTTAAGTTTTATGAGAATGTGTTTCCTTTTACAATGAAGAAAGAAATTTCTAAAATTGAGTCTTTAAATCAATTGAATTTTTTTGACATGTTTGATACACTTAATCATAAGGAAAATAATTTTAAGCCCAATGATGAAGAGGAAGACAATGCTACTGATCTTAACATTGGAGGTGAGCTCTCTCATTCTTTTAACAGTCCAAAAGTAACTGTTTAGAGACAATTGCATGACTATTCTCCTGGCAGTTCTGTTAGAACTACTGAGAATATTATTGAGCATTACTTGTCAGACAGTTCAAATGAGATTGTTAGAGATGAGATTGAGCCTGCAGTCATGTTACAAGATATAATAATGAAATACAACCTGAGGGCAATGTAGATAATCTAAATGAAACTGGTCTTAGAAGAACTTCAAGACAGTCTGTTCTTTCTCAAAGATTAAAAGATTTTGAAATTCAAGGAAAAGTTAAATATCCTTTAAACAAAGTGATAAATTATTCTCATTTATCTTCTGACTTGCATTGTTTTGCTACTTCTTTAAATAAAAGTTTTGAGCCTTCCTCTTTTAATGAAGCTTGTAAAGATATAAATTGGATAAATGCTATGAATGAAGAAATGGAAGCATTAAATAGAAATAATACTATTACTTCTTTGCCTAATAATAGAGAACCAATAGGATGTAAATGGATTTACAAAATTAAATATAAGGCAAATGGTGAAATAGAAAGATATAAAGCAAGGCTAGTTGCTAAAGGATATAGTCAAAAAGTTGGAATTGATTTTGATGAAACATTTTCACCAGTTGTGAAAATGGTAACTGTTAGGTGTCTTTTAAATGTTGTTGTTTCTAAGAATTGGCCCTTATATCAAATGGATGTGAATAATGCTTTCTTATATGGTGATTTAAATGAAGAAGTTTATATGAGTCTTCCTCAAGGTTATTTTAGTGAAAACAGTAACTCAGTGTGTAAATTGAATAAATCTTTGTATGGTTTAAAGCAAGCACCAAGGCAATGGAATGCCAAGCTTTGTAGTGCTTTGATTGAGTTTGGTTTTACTCAAAGTAAGTCTGATTATTCTTTGTTTATAAAATCTGAAAAGGATACTTTTGTGGCTTTGCTTGTATATGTTGATGATATTGTGCTTACTGGTAATAATAAAGATGAAATTGAAAGAGTTAAAGGTTTGATGAGTTCTAAATTCAAAATTAAGGATTTAGGAAAGCTTAAGTATTTTTTAGGCATTGAAGTGTTGGAAAATGATTCTGGAATTTGTTTATCTCAAAGAAAATACTGTTTGGAATTACTAAATGATTTTGGGCTTCTTGGATGTAAACCTATGAACACTCCTTTAGAAATGAATCTTACTTTAAAAGGTGATTCTTCTAAACTGCTTGACAATGTAACTGGTTATCAAAAGCTGGTGGGAAAGTTAATCTATTTAACTTTAACCAGACAAGATATAAGTTATGCAGTTCAGTGCTTGTCACAGTTTATGCATGCACCTACTCAAGATCATTTCAATGCTGGTTTGAGAGTGCTAAGGTATCTTAAACAGTCTCCAGGTAAAGGTTTACATATTCAGAAATGTGAGAACTTAGTTCTTAAAGGGTTTGTTGATTCTGACTGGGCTAGATGCTTGGTTACTAGAAGATCTATTACTGGTTTTACTATATTTCTGGGTAAAACACTTGTTTCTTGGAAAAGTAAAAAACAAAATACAGTTGCTAAATCCTCAGCAGAAGCTGAATATAGGGCTATGGCATCTGCAACTTGTGAAATCATATGGCTTATGAACCTTTTGTTTGATCTTGGTATTAAAACTTCTCTTCCAATTCATTTATATTGTGATAGCAAGTCTGCTTTACAAATTGCTGCCTGTGTTTCATGAGAACACAAAACACTTTGAGATTGATTTACACTTTATAAGGGAAAAAATCTGTGCAGGTCTACTAAAACCTTGTAAAGTTGATTCAGAACTTAATATTGCAGATTTGTTAACTAAGAGTCTTGGTTCTAAGCAACATTCTTTCTTATGTAAACAACTTGGTCTTCTTGACATGTTTCAGAAATGATCTTGAGGGGGGATGTTAAATTACAAGATCATTTCTTGTATTTTGTGTATTTAAGACTTATGGTGTATGTTGAGATAAATGCAGGTACCTTTTATGTACTAGAAGAAAGGACAAGGATCATTGTTGCATATTCTGAAAGTATGAGCAGCTTATGGAAAGAGAAAGAAGATCAAGGGCTTGATTGAAACTTGAAGATATATATATATACATCTTATAACCCATTAGGGTTTCAGATTCAATCATTCTGCTGCAGCTATTTTGATTATTTTCTCTCGATATATTTTTCTTATATAAATCTGTAATAATATATATATATCATCATCTTGGTGATATATTGTTACGTGTAAAAATATAGTTAGCTACAATTGTAATAAATGATACTAGAGGGGCTGATTATGTCAAAATTAGAAGATGGCTGGTTAGAGTAGGTTATAGGATTTCATACAGAATATATATAGATATACTGATGGAAGGAAGAGATAGATTGATTTTGAACTAAATTCCTCCTCCTTTATACTTTCTGAATTCTCCCTCTAACAATTGGTATCAGAGCCACCGATCCTCCGGCGTGCTTTCGATTCCTACTCCGATTAGGTTTCCGATTAAGATTCCGGCGACTACTTGATTCTCTTTCTCCTTAAAATCAGTAGTAATTGGAACTCTTGTTCGCCTTCTTCTTCGTGAGATTATCTCCGGTGAACTATCCGATTAATCAAAAAAAAAAAAATATATCGAAAATTCACAATTAATTCAATTTTAGCCCTAAATTCTTCAATTCAGCTATCCTACTTCCAGAAAATAGCTGTAATTCGTTCAAATCGCCATTAATTTTTCAATTAAGTCGGTGATTCCTCAAATCCACCAATAATTCCAAATTCTGAACCCTAATTTTCAAAATTGATGATGTCAACAAGAAACTAGAAATGGAACTGTTAATAGCATTCAATCAGGAAGGTGCTCTTACTGATTACTGTAATACGTTTCAACGGTTATTCGATCAGGTTAGAAATTATGAAGAAATCTCTGAATTCTATGGTATATACCTATTCATTTGTGGATTAGAACCTGAAATTAGGGAAATATTTGTTGATTGGCATCAGTATAGCTGCATTAAGGTAGAAGATGTGATTTCATTAGCTTTAAAAATTGATTCTAATGACTTACAAGATTCTTTCTCTCCATTTGATCCTAATTCTTCTTTTTATAATAAAGATTTGGAGTTTGATGTTAATGTTACACTCGAGGAATTGATGAAAAATAATGAGTTTTTTAGGAATGGGATGATTCAAGAAACAATTATAGATGAAGTAATTGATGATAAAGATTTAGAAAAAAAGTGATCAGGGGGCTGATGTTAATGATTTTGAAGTGAATTCTGAAATTATGAGTAGTGCATATGAAGTGTTTGATGAAATGTCTAAGCCAATTAGGGATAAAATTGAGGCTCAATTTAGGGATATCTTTATTTGTGAGAGTGTTTTAAGTGCAAATCCTGCACAAAAAATTACAACTCATAAGGCTAAAGATTTGATTGTTGAGATGGATAATGGTAGTATTCTTGTTTTTAGGCATTTTAAGAATGAAATTGGTGATTTAAATCCAGATTTGGTTATCAAAGTTAGTCATGGTGAGGTTATGAATTTCAATTCTTTTGGTGATATTGTGTATTTTGGTGATATTGAGCATTGTGTATGGGATTTTTGGGGACAAAAATCTGTTATGGAAGGAGTATTAGGAACTAGAATGGTTATGGAAATGATGGCTATGGTCATTGATACTTTTGGTTGGAAACCGGGGTGGCTACATTGTTCAAAAGATGTGGAGGAAGTCAGTGACGGTGGTGCTTCAATGGCTGAAAATATTGGATTGCTGAGTAAAGATGTTATGGTGAAAGGGGTGTTTGTTTTGATGAATGATTTGTGTTTGGTTGACAAGGAAGAAGATGTTATGAACTTAGATATGATTTGGGTGGATTCTAATGGGTTTAAACTTGATGGGCTGCAAGAATTAAAATCAGTTAAAAGTAAGAGGGTTAGGCTGATCGAAGCTGCTTCAGTTTCTATATTTGCAGTTGATGGTTCTAAATATGCACAGAATACAAAGATTGTTGCGTTAACCGGTTTGACCATAGAAGAAGCTGGTGGTAGCCATTTGTGGAAACGGGGGGCTATTCTTTTGTTTACCAAAAGATAAGACGGTCTGGCGTGCATTATCGGGTGCTTGTAAAGTGCAAAATGAAATGAAACTAGCTCAGTTTGCAACTCAAGCTTTGATACGTGTGGAACCTGAAAGCTATAAGGTGTATGTATTGCCACATCATATCTATGATGACACTGGACAGTGGAATGACACAAGTGCAACAGGATTTAGGGAACTAATGGAGGTTACCCATTGTTTAACAATGTGTTTATTGAGCACATCCGATGAAGGCATCTGGCCAAGAGTGAGCCTGCTCAAGGACTGGTCTAAATTTCCAAGTGATGGCCTCAAGCATGTTGCAAGATATATCGAGTCCTGCGAGTCAAGGTTAAATGAGATATGGGATATTAAGCCCGAGAACATGATTATTTGCTTTGAGGATCAAGGGATTGATAGATACTTCAAAGGAAGCCCAAGAGATGAAGACGTTCCAGAAAGTTTGGGCAGCAGCAAGGCGTATAATGTTACTCCTAAGGAGAATCTTGCTACTGGAGCTTGGAAAGGATTAGGGAATGCTCGGGAAAAGAGTTTTAGTATTGTTCATCAACTACATGAATCTATACAACAAAGAGGCGTACCTGCACCAAGGTCCGTTCAAGAGCTTCATACTTATGAGGAAAGGTTCTTGGAGAGCTATTTCAGTTCCCTGTACATTGTGCTCGATCATATTTTTGATGATGCAATCACACTACTGGATCAGAGTTTCCATACTCATGCTTCAGGGAAAGTTTTTATAACCTTGTATTCAAGAACAGAGCAACTTATTGCCAATGTTGCTGATGGTAATATAAAAGGTTGTGGTAGCGCTGTAGTGCTTAAAGTTTCTGCACAGACCCCATTGTCTGCCCTCTATGTGTCAGAGTTTCTCCATGAGGCAGCAATCCCACTTGGTCTGGTGAAACAGAATGAAGTAAAGGTTAAACAGCTCATTCAGTTGGAAGATAGCAGAATGATGGAGAGTCTTCTTGAGGGAAGAAGTGGATCTTGTAACTTCGACAAGGAGCGGGTTTCAGTAACTAGTATTGATGAACAGGTGGAATTAAATCACAAATCTGAGAATCTGTTGGACCATTGTGAGATAGAAGTTGTGGCTGCTCAATTTATGGCTATCATGATGAAGAGCAAGCTCAAGTTTTATGGAAGGAGTGATGGGGCATATTTTCAAAAACAACATTATGTGTTACACACTAAACAAGCTGAACTAGAATTGCCAGATAAGGAAAGGATTCACAGTAAACGGGCTGGAACAGAATTGCCGAACAAGAAAGGAATTCGAATCCAAAAACTCTTGAAAGATTGGTTTTGGTTGTTTTCCTTTGGGCTGCATAATGGGAACTGTGAAGCTGCAAGAGGGATGATGTTGAAAAGAAGTTCTACAACTTCGATTTTTGAGGACAAAAATCTTATAAGGGGGGAGTATTGTTACGTGTAAAAATATAGTTAGCTACAATTGTAATAAATGATACTAGAGGGGCTGATTATGTCAAAATTAGAAGATGGCTGGTTAGAGTAGGTTATAGGATTTCATACAGAATATATATAGATATACTGATGGAAGGAAGAGATAGATTGATTTTGAACTAAATTCCTCCTCCTTTATACTTTCTGAATTCTCCCTCTAACATATATATTCTTCTTTCGATATAATTCTGTAATCATAAAACCTATTCTCTATTCATATTAATAATAATAATCATAATAATAATAATAATCTCTTGATTGTTTGTTCTTGATCTGATTGTTTATATCAGATTTAGTTTGATTTTGATATTTTTACACGGGTCATTTAATTTGTTCATGCCTAGATTAGCATTCGTAATTAACCACTTACATTAATTCAAAGTTTCTAACAAATTTTCTTATCTTGAAACAAAAATTGAAACTTCCAAGCTTTCATTATTTTGCCAAATGATCCAATCACATTAAATTCAAGATTGCGTACATCCCCATCATTCTGCTCTTTTTTCCCCCTTTCACAAGTTAAAAAACTTAAGATTATATCTAACCCATAAACTTCAAGCAGTAACCTAAAGTATATACGAGTCAAAAATTCATCAAATCTAAACTGTTGATAAACAATGGTACGTCTACATGCATCTAGTAGTGCTAGCTAGCCATATACGGCTCAGCTAGTGCACGGCCGATAGCCAAACCACATCAAGAACCACAGACATTGCAAGCAAGAAGCACCCAAAGAGTGTAAATGCGATTGAAAGCGCAACATGATCGCAGAACCTCTGTAGAGGCTTACAGAAATTGGGTAGAGACGAGTGTTTGATCCCTGTTCGGTTCAGATTGGTGACACCCGATGCAGCTGATCCAGCACTCATCATAGCCAGCGCAAATACCTGTATGTACGTGTGTCACGAATCAGTTAATTAATTTTATCACAATCTGCGGGAATCCATAAGTCTAATATATATGAACTTTAAGCTGGAATTGAACATAAACTAAATTACGAGTAATTGATTACCTGATCAGCAGCATAAAGGAGCCATGCATGGTTCCTTGAAGAAATAATAGACGATTTCCTTATCAACATTAAAAGTTGAACAAGAGAGTGGAGAGCTACACCCGCGGATACTCCAACCAAATAGCTGTTCAACAACAAACATTCTTAATTGAGAATATATATATTATTTCAGACATTTTTGTTACTTGTTACCATTATATATGGCCATATATAACAAATGTACTATATATTTATGTCACATTGCTATTTTAAAATTAATAAGAAAAAAAAGTGGATTGGCTTGAAAAGGACCATTTGGAGAAACATATATATATGCTTACTCGAATGAGTTGGAAAAGGACCATTTGGAGTAAACCGGAAGATCAAAGCCGTAAAGTGAAATAGTTGATTTCTCTTTCGCGCTTATCATTACCACGAGTGAAACCAATGATGCCGATAAGCACGCAAGTCGTAAAGCAACGTGCATTACATCGTAGTTCCGAGGTAATTTCTTTTCAATATTATTCATAGTACCGCTTTCGATCTCCACAGCAACTTTGACTGTAGGAGCGGCGTGATCAGTAGTATCTGATGGTATCGGTTTCAACATGTTATTATTGTTGTGTTGCACTTTTGTGTGCTATGGTTGTTGTGGAGAAGAATTTTTGGGGGGTTTTAAAAAGGTGGAATGGGCGGAAAGGAAGGAGAGTAGAGACACGTGGCGGTGATTAATGAGCTAGGATCGAGGTAGGTCTGTGAATGGCGAGGATTTTGATTTTGTATATATTGGGGGTTCATGTATCGATACATCATTTAGTGGCTAAATAAATGTGACACCCCATTTCTTCAGTTGTTGGTCCAATCACTTCACCAAATGATCAGGTGTGGCCTCTTTACATAACCTTTCATGGTTTACATTCGTTCCATTGGATACTGATTTTATAATTAAGCAAAAGATTTTTACAAGTATATATAAATGTAACATAAAATAGTTTTTCATATGTGGTGACTTTGATACATTCTGTGAAACAAGCTGAGTGCCCAATAATTTTTGGCAACAATTACGTTATATATCCGGGAATATAGTGTTACTGCTTTTGGTAAAGTCACTATAGTCTATATCTACATGCAACGAATGTATCAAGTATATGAGTTATGGCCAGGCAAAATGGACCCAAAACTGTCTAAACGTTCTTAATTGTACTTTTATTTTTCTTGAAGTACTAAAATTTCTTCATAGATATACTTTAAAAATATTTTATATGTATCCAACTAAACTTTTTAATTTTTAATTTTTCGACTTTGATCATGAATTCAATTACAGTATTAATTAATTACTATGTTTCTTTTCACTATTTTATCTTTTTCCAAAGGAACTTTGTATACTTCGACTGGAGGAAATAATGAAAAATGGATATAGTTTTTAGAGTTGGATGATTATCAACACAGATACATTTTTTTGAAAAATTAAGAAGACTAGATTGTAATATTTGAAATACGAAAAATAGAAGTATTTAGTTGTGCCACAATTAATTTTTCGGATATCTTATAAGTATGTACGCCCGTTTTTGTTATCACCAAGACACCAACATAACAGGGCAATATGTGTTTGTAAATATTCCAAACGATCAATATTAATTATTTCATCTATAATGAAGAAGAAAGCCAAATAATAATTGTCGGATATCATTGAGGTAAAACCTCAGTGGTATCCCAGTCCTCTTATGAGAGTCTTGAGCTTGGGAGACTCAGGTTCAAATCCTGAGTGGGCAAGGTTTACTCCTATTAATTGTCGTGCCATTTGGCGGATAAATAGGAGGTTTTCCTCCCTCCGTGGTTCTCTGAAAATTTGAATGACATCCTGCCCGAAACACGTAGGGGCGGATAAGTGGGACGAACATGCTCTGACCATTCGAACGTTAAAAGAAAAAATAATTGTTGGATGATATGATGTTCTAACTAAGAGGCCATTTATCACTACAAGAAAAAAATCATTTAGCGACATGTTTTTAGCGACTTATTTAACGACATATTTGAAGCTAGCGACTTACTTAGCGATGTCAGGTGGGAAGTCTCTAGAAAAAAGTCGCAGATTTTTGCGACATTAGAATGCAAGACGCTAAAGTTAGCGACAATAGTAGCGTTGTCTCCATTGTGTCGCTAATGTTTTTTTAGCGACTTGACTACTATGACGGTAACCTTATTGCTAATCTTAAATAAGTCGCTATATGTCGCTATTTGCGTCGCTATTCAATTAGGCATGTCGATGCCCAGGTCTGTAATTGCTTCAATGTAATTAGACATTGTCCTGTGTCATATATATCATGTTCCATGTCATATATATCTTTTTATATAACAAATATCTGCTAAAAAGCTAATAATTATACAAATGAAGAATATGATATTCAAATCCAAGATATTACACATTACATTAAATGTCATTGTAATTTAATATCTAAAGTAACCTCTACATAAAACTAAACATCAAAAAATCTGATTTCGTATTTCATTTTACCGTTTGCCACTTCTTTAGAGCACTATCTTCTGATGTCGATTTGAAGAAGCATGTATGTTAGAAATTCACGGCATCTTTGATTGCGTCAAGTATCTGCACCCGAATACACACAAGCCACATTAGTCTTGGCAACAATCTATAACTGTGATTACCAGACAAAGTAACGAAATTAAGTGTAAACAATGCATCTAGAAGGGTTCAAAAACGATAGGGAATGGAGTGTCCAGACCACAAACTATAGCTACAGATACTTCCAGCTGAAAATTATCCAATTTTTTTTAGCTTTCTAACAGAATATGCTAGTTGCAAAAAAACAAGTGTAAACAATGCATGAAGCAATACCAGGACTCACCCTTAAGAAAGCACGTTCAACTATCGACACACAAATCTCAGCCCCGAATCCAACTGTAACCAGAGCTTCATGACTTTTCTACATACACAATGAAGAAAATGAAACAGGCAGTTAACATGAAGAAGATGAGTTTATCAAATGACGCCAATTGACGACGCCATTAGCGATGTATATTAGGAAGTCGCAAGATTAGCGATATTGTTAGCCACATGTTTTAGAAAGTCGCAAAATTGCGTCTTAATTTTCTACAACATTTGCGACTTAGTAAAATTTGAAACATTTTGCGACTCGATTTTCGACTTAGGTTGCGACAGTGACAAGAAGGGTGTCACTAAACAAGTCTTTACTCACATCGCAAAATAGCGACTTTTAATTGTGAGTCGCTAAATTTGTCTCTAAATGATTGTTTTTTTGTAGTGTTGTATCATTCACAAATATAACACAACTAAACATCAAAGAGACTTTAAAAGCAAAATCTTATTTATTTAAGATAATCATACAAATTTCTAATGGCTTATTTGTGAATATGAACGTGATGAGATATAATAATAACAAATTTGGTTAATATTAGGAAACTACAAATTAAGATATAGATTAAAAGGGACACATGTCACTTAAATATTATGTCATGTGTCGACTAAAGGATGCTACAATCCTGTTTTAGTTTATTAGTAGATTTTTGTCAAACAAATGTATCCGATAATTGTGTATATGTAGAAAATATAGCCTAAATAACTTTTCTATTAATTTAGGCTAAAGAAGGCACGGGAGTTGAATGAGATAGTTTGCCTTTTTCTGTTTCTTTTTTGGTATCTATATGTCAAATTTATGATCTCTAAATTGGTCCGTGAGTACATCATAGGCTACATTTGATTTTGCCAACCTGCATTTGATTGAGACACTTGAGTCTCACTCACAACAATAAGATATACCTATTTATGCTGTCTGTGATACGATATCCATCTTTAACCAAACGCATATATATGGCTACCTTTTGTTGCCCCATTGAGACTGAGCCCAAGACCTTGAACCAAGTCGAACTTAACCAGGCAAGGGTACGTCCACCTTCTTGATCAAACCCGTACTAATAATGTTATTTGAACATATAGCTAGCTTTATTATTTTGAGTATTTTTAATTTTGTATAGGAAGTTGCCGTTGGAGTTATACAAGACAATAAACCATCTGAAGCCTCTCGTATATTAAATGAGGTAAGTAAAATGACATTGTTGTTACTCGTTTGATATATGGAGGATTTTATTATGGGTAATGTTGTAGGGTATGCAACCAGTTTTAGGAGTCGAAGAGATGGCTAAGGCTATCGAGAGGGCAGATTCAATACACAAGCTTCAAGGCACGGTCGTGACCATTGAAGCGGCTTGCCAATGCTCTATGATCGGCGCTCCTTCTACTCCTGATCAATGTAGTTTGAAGGAACCCTTATCCGCTCCTTTCTAAACATGTTTCTAAGCAAAAACAAAAAAAAGTTGCTTATGATTTATCTGAAGCCTTTTAGTTTACTTGATTTTATAATCATCATTGTAACGAAAATCCGAAATAAAACAATTTAATCATTAACGAGTTTTTCATGTTTTAGGTGCTTTGTGAACTTTATTATATAAGTCTTTTTAGCTAATTAGATCTATTGTTTGTATGTTCATAGAGACGGAGCCAGGAACTTTTTTGCGAGGGGACAATTTTAAAACTTGTTTGTCATACTTATAAGAGTAGTATCCGAGAATGTAAAAAAAAATAAAAAATTAGGCCCTAGCTCGAGAATAAAAAATGGACCCTCGAAAGAATTTTGTTCTCCACACCGGATGTAACACTCATGTTTAATAATTACAGTTTTTTTTTATAAATAAAGATCACATACAAAGTCTTATTAAACGAAACGTATTTAATCATAATGCAAAAAACACGAAAATATATTTTTTATGAAATAATTAGTTTGTATATATGTCTTTTTTACATAACTATTATGATTATTATAATTAGTTGTTTGTGATAAATATGTATAATAATTTGAAAATAAATTTTTCATAAACAGATACACTATTATGTATTATAAAATTAATGCTTCGATGACCAATGTCGTCCAAAAAATAAACTTATGACAATGAAGGTAACATTTGTATGTATTTCCTATTAACTTTTTTCTTATGTTTAGAAAAAATTATAAATATACCATTTAAATTTTAAAAAATTACATTGTATCAAAATTGGAGTGGGGGCAGCTGACCCCACTGCCCCCAAGGTGTATCCGTCCTTGTATGTTCAACAACTAGCATAGTATTTACACAACTCGTTAGAAATAAATACTAAATAAAAAACCTATATATTTGTACTGATTTTTCTTAATCATGTATTATATGATTGTATCTCATTATGTCGCTTAAATATTTATTATCTAAAATTACATTGGTTGTGTTATTAAAGTTTCATTTTCACTAGATGGTTACGTAGATGTATCATAGCTATGGACCCGTAACTTTTAACTTGACTTGAAAACATGATTTGACTCGTGAATTGAAACGTGACTCAACTCGTTAGAGCAAGATTCTTTTATACACTACGTAATATTGTTATACTTATATATATGTGACATATTTATAAACAAAATATAATTTGATTATTTTAATAAATTTATCAAAATATTACATATTTGATAGTTTTAAGTCATTAATTAAAAGTTTATCTCCAAAATCGTACTAAAATAATCAAAAATACATATATAAAACATACAAAATAATGCAACCATAAATATGTTACACAATATTTACCATACTAAAACATGATTGAGAGATTTTTTGAATGACACATGGTGTATCGGCATGTGTATTTTTCTATTTAATAACTAAAATATGTTTTGAGTTTTAGAGTTCTAATCAAACTATGTTTCTAATAATTATTATTAAATAAATTATTTAATATTATTTATTTATTATATAAAAATAAGAACTCTTGCAAATATCCAACGTAAATATTAAGATAATGTAATTATATGTATGGGCGCGAAAGAATTCTTTTTTTACGGTTTATATCGAACAATACATACATCGTACGGGTATTAGTACTAGTATAATCATAATATCAAAGTACGACATTATATAAGTTTGCGACTTACATTGACTCGGTCCAAGTTCACACCGCGACTCGTAAGAATTAGGAGAAAAAAGAGTCACCTAACAAGTCGACTCGTTTTTTACATAAATCGACTTTTGACACGTAAGAGTCGACTCGTCTTTTTATCATTTTCGTTTTATCTGAAGTTTTAAATTTTAAACGATTGCTTAAATGTCACGGGATAAAATATTAAAAAACAAAAGTAATCTCGGATTTAAATTCCTGAACAAAATATTCACAATTCCCTCTCATATTTGTTGGGTCGTAAAAAGATAAATACACCCACAAAACCCTAATTTCAAATCCATCTCTCTCTCGTTAGGGTTTTTGAAAATGAATTCAACAATACACAAAACCCCAAAATCAGCAAACAGACAATCTTTATTCTTCAACGATTTATCCACACCAGTAACCAACCGCCGATCCGGATCCGGCAAATTCACAACGCCGGGTCAAGCCGCCGCCGTCTCCGCATTATGGCGTGAAAATTTCGCCACTTCGGATCTCCCACCACCCCCTAATTTCACTCTTGAAGACCGCTCCGATTTCTCACCCGAATCCGGTTTCCAATCGGACTTCCCAATTGGGTCACCCGACCCACTTTCCCCAAACCCTAAAACCCCTAATTCAAATAATAAACAATTTTCCCCTAATAATAAAAATCAGTCATCACCAAACCCTGATAGTACTTCTGGGTACAAGTTGTTTGGGGGGAATCAGAATTTACAGAGTGTACAGAGTCCAGGTGCAAGTTCGAGTTGGTGGTCTGGTGGTGGGAAAGGGGAGAATAGTGGTGAGGATAAAGGGAAGGGGGTTTTGGGTTCGGGTTCGTGCTCGCCGGTCGATGGAGTGGTGCATAGGAAGCCCGAGGCGTTGATTACGTTGCCACCGCCACGGGAAGTTGCTAGACCGGAGATTAGGAGGAATGCGGTTAATGTTGGGAATGTTGATGAGGAAGAATGGGTTACTGTTTATGGGTAACTTTTTTTTTTTTATTCTTTCAGAAAACTTTATATATGTATATGTATATCTATGTGTGTGTGTGTATATATCATGAACATGAATGTTTGTTTAGGAGTTAGGACATTAGGTCACTCCCAACAATCCCCTCTTTTTAACTATTTTGCTAGCATTTTGAAAATAGGAGTCTTGAATTGAATGTTGCACATCTTAGGTTTATGTGATTAGGTGAGCTGCATTCACCTGACTTAAAATTATGTGTGCTTTTCCTTTAAGATAAGCTAAATCACATCAATAGTCAAGCTCCAAAATGCATTTCGGATTTTAAAAACTGCGATTAGCTATAGTCGCTTGAAATACGATGTTAATGATAGTAATAATGGTTTTTAAGATTTTGTTGGGCTTCTTTGCATTTGTGCTTGGTTGAATCGAAAACATATTTGACCTTGGAGATAACAATTTTAATAGGCCAATATGTAATATGTACATGCATTGCAGTTTACTCATTAGTGGCGACTATTATTAGTATGTATCCAGACAGTTTGGTTTTGGAATGAAAATTGGTACATTATATGAAAAGAATTTAACATCAATGCAATGTTTTGCCCTTTGGTTTTTCATAGATGTATGATTAGTTATTTGCCGTGTGTTTGCAGGTTTTCGCCAGCAGACACAAATTTAGTTCTTCGAGAGTTTGAAAAATGTGGTGTAATTCTCAAACATATTACATATTTGATAGTTTTAAGTCATTAATTAAAAGTTTATCTCCAAAATCGTACTAAAATAATCAAAAATACCATCTCTCTCTCGTTAGGGTTTTTGAAAATGAATTCAACAATACACAAAACCCCAAAATCAGCAAACAGACAATCTTTATTCTTCAACGATTTATCCACACCAGTAACCAACCGCCGATCCGGATCCGGCAAATTCACAACGCCGGGTCAAGCCGCCGCCGTCTCCGCATTATGGCGTGAAAATTTCGCCACTTCGGATCTCCCACCACCCCCTAATTTCACTCTTGAAGACCGCTCCGATTTCTCACCCGAATCCGGTTTCCAATCGGACTTCCCAATTGGGTCACCCGACCCACTTTCCCCAAACCCTAAAACCCCTAATTCAAATAATAAACAATTTTCCCCTAATAATAAAAATCAGTCATCACCAAACCCTGATAGTACTTCTGGGTACAAGTTGTTTGGGGGGAATCAGAATTTACAGAGTGTACAGAGTCCAGGTGCAAGTTCGAGTTGGTGGTCTGGTGGTGGGAAAGGGGAGAATAGTGGTGAGGATAAAGGGAAGGGGGTTTTGGGTTCGGGTTCGTGCTCGCCGGTCGATGGAGTGGTGCATAGGAAGCCCGAGGCGTTGATTACGTTGCCACCGCCACGGGAAGTTGCTAGACCGGAGATTAGGAGGAATGCGGTTAATGTTGGGAATGTTGATGAGGAAGAATGGGTTACTGTTTATGGGTAACTTTTTTTTTTTTATTCTTTCAGAAAACTTTATATATGTATATGTATATCTATGTGTGTGTGTGTATATATCATGAACATGAATGTTTGTTTAGGAGTTAGGACATTAGGTCACTCCCAACAATCCCCTCTTTTTAACTATTTTGCTAGCATTTTGAAAATAGGAGTCTTGAATTGAATGTTGCACATCTTAGGTTTATGTGATTAGGTGAGCTGCATTCACCTGACTTAAAATTATGTGTGCTTTTCCTTTAAGATAAGCTAAATCACATCAATAGTCAAGCTCCAAAATGCATTTCGGATTTTAAAAACTGCGATTAGCTATAGACGCTTGAAATACGATGTTAATGATAGTAATAATGGTTTTTAAGATTTTGTTGGGCTTCTTTGCATTTGTGCTTGGTTGAATCGAAAACATATTTGACCTTGGAGATAACAATTTTAATAGGCCAATATGTAATATGTACATGCATTGCAGTTTACTCATTAGTGGCGACTATTATTAGTATGTATCCAGACAGTTTGGTTTTGGAATGAAAATTGGTACATTATATGAAAAGAATTTAACATCAATGCAATGTTTTGCCCTTTGGTTTTTCATAGATGTATGATTAGTTATTTGCCGTGTGTTTGCAGGTTTTCGCCAGCAGACACAAATTTAGTTCTTCGAGAGTTTGAAAAATGTGGTGTAATTCTCAAACATATTCCAGGTCCAAGAGATTCCAATTGGATGCACATACTTTACCAGGTAATTTCTGCATCCTTTGATACCAAGCTTCATCTTGTTGCCTGGCTGCTTTTTTTATTGTTTCTTTTTTTTAATTTCTGGTTCAGGTTATTTATATTGTTAGTTATGCTTTCAATTTTACTAAGAAACATGGATGGGTTGCCTCTTTCATGGCTGTTATATTCGGTGCATAGGAGTACAATTTCTAGACCTTATTGCCAAATACTATGGAAATGCATGGATATGGGATTGGGGTTCTAGGTGGTCTGATATTGGTTGTCTTGGGTGGAAAGTGGAACAATTATATGATCATAAACGGAGAAAAATCTGATTTGGACTATGAACATTCTAGGCATTTGTTAATGAAAGAACGTGGCAATGATGATGGAATGAGTTTAAAGTTTCTCACTTTGACTAAGATTGGCACACCAAGTAGAGTTCTCTAAGTTGGTCACTTGGGTAGGGAGTGTGGGTCAAAACACCTTTAAGATCAAACAAGTTTGGACCAAAACAGGTCTCGTCAGACTGGACCAATATTAATCTTTTTCGTTTTATTGATTGCATTATAAGTTACTGCTCTAGATATATATAGTTTATATATAATGACAAATAAATTAGTATACAGTTCCAGTTTTTATCAATAGGATATTAAGTAAGAGCATATGGTATGGATTCGGGGTGGTGTCTTTGGTCGCCGATGTGGAGCCATGGTGGAAGGGCGGTTACCAGTGTGACCATGGTGTTTGGGGTGGGAGGTGTGAGGTGTGTTTGGGGCCGACGTGGTGTGGATGCTATCCGAGTGGAACTCATGGAAGCCTTTTGTGGTTTTCTTTTCACTCACACGCATAAATAAGTAAGCGGGGCCCGGGTGGTTTGGGGTGGTTTGCAATCCATACATCTTGTCTTGATTAAGCATAATTCTTTTTCTTTCCGGATCTTGTTTTGGTGGTTTGTGAATTTGACAGCAGCCAGTGGTGGTGTTTGATGCTAAGTGGCATGTCACATGTGGTACCCGAATCGACATGGACTTAGTTAGCAGAATGTTTTATAATGACTCATTTGAACCCTGTTTGTAATCTTGGCAGATAACAATGATTAAGCAAAAACATTACTGAAACCTGCCCTGTTGTTAGCAACTTGGGTTGAACTGACTGGGTTTCTGGGCAATTTTGTTAGCGTATTGGGTTCTTTTGGGTCTGTCAAAGACTTAAAGTTATAAAATGGGCCAACAAGTCATTATAAGTAATCTTGCTTACCAAAAACGTGCTCGTGAACTCAGCCCCTACCTTCACCCACCTACTGGCACCGCCGTCAACTATTACGACCGCCAAAGTACAAAAGGAAAGAACAGTGTATCCAAAGCGGCCACGGATCATGAGCATCCACTTGCAATGAGTGGCCAACTGGTCATGGACCATCCACTTGCAGTGAACGGCCATTATTCTCTCTATGTCAAAAGCTATATTAAATACTCCTATAATATAATGTTCTAAATCATTTTATAGAACAACTTTATTTAGCAATTGGCGACTCGTTATTTAATCGAGATCACCGGAACTTATCTGATCAGTAATGAGCAGATTTCAAATGAGTCACGTAAAATGACTAGCTTTTACAATAACCATATTTTAGAACGTTTTGATATTTAATATCTCTCTTGATTTCCTCTATATTGCTTTCTTGTTCTGATTTTGTAGAGTGTACACACGTTCTATTAAGCGGGTGCATTTCTTTTCATATGGTGCTCAATTTTTTGAAGAACTGTGTTTATCATAACATCATTTTCTCTCAAAACAGTTTGTTACGTCTAGAACTCATATAAGAAAATGTAGCTGATTATAAGAATGAGCTTAAGTCATCATTTAGTTGCATATTTTGCTCAGTTTATTGTTCTATTGTGTCAGTTGCTTTGTTTTCTGAGATGAAATTGGTTTCATCACTTTTCTATTATTAAAACAGAGTCGATTCGATGCTCAGAAGGCTCTCAGTAAGAACGGAATGCAACTAAATGGAGCTCTAATCATTGGAGTGAAGCCCGTGGATCCAATGCTACGTCAGTCTCTGACTGATAGACTCCATAATCAAGGATTCATCCCTATACCACCGCCAACATCTACTAGAAAATCAGACCCAATTGCTTTCAATGCATCTTCTCGCCCTTATCATCAAAATGGTTCCATCTATACCCCCCAAACTGGTGGAACCATGGCCACCCCTGCTAAATCATTCTACTCTAAATTTACAGATTTGATGTTTGGGTTGTAGCTGAGTTTACAGAGTTTAAGTTGGCTATGTTTTTGGAAGATGATGCGGTTAGTATTTTAAGAGTATTGTGTTATCAGAGGCTTATACAGCTTGTAAAAGACGGCAAAGTCATCAAAAAAATTGTTTTTGCGAGTAGTATTTTTGTCTGTAATGTATTTGCAATTGATAGTATGTTTTGTATTTTGTCATAGTGATATATTTTTGGATAAGATCAAAATGATAATATCATAGATCAACTGGTACCGCCACCATGTGACCACATGGGTCCACAGATGAAGGCTGCAAGTCACATGTTCAAATCTTGCCAAAGGCAAGAGGATAAACTATATTTAGTGACCCATGTGTGAGAATGGTGAGTCACCGGGCATGAGTTCTATGCAGTGTGCGCTCTGGGTACCAAGACGGTATATGAGACCAGAGGGTTCCTACCCATTTACCTTTTTTTTTAATGATAATGGTATATGAATTTAGATGGTATCTACAATTTGTGACAAAAGGTTGATAACTAGAGACCCGAACTGGCTTATAATCAGTTGTTTATTCATAATGTAAGGGGCAGAGTCTGTTATGGTTATTGGGTGTCCTAGCTTGGATTCAAGATTTTGTATTTGAGATAAAAGTGTTGGGGTGATGGATATGTTCTCCTGAGCGTGACCTTGTATTTGAGAAAGAAAAGGGAGGGTTGGGGTAATGGATATGTTCTCCTGAGCACATGATAATGTTTTTGGGTGGGTAATTCATTAGGTAGGCACCAAGCATTAGGCATAAATACCAAACTAAACCTTCCAACCTTTTGCTTTGGGCAAAGGAGAAAACCTTCCAACTTTTTCCTCTTATGACCATGTGAACCAGTTGCACGATTACTTGACTTAACCGACATGTCGGTTCCATTTCCTAATAACTACACATTGTTATCGTTCGACTTAAGTCATCTGAAAGAATTGATTTTTGCTGAACATGTTAAAGATTATCAGGATTGACATTGTTTACTCCCACACACGTCACTTATGATACCAGTCTTTTTACCTACGAGTATATGTTGACATAGACGATTAAGATTAAAGATGGTTGTCCACTAAATATAAAGATAAAACATTCAAGTACAATACTTCTTTTATGCATATTGAAAGTCCCTTAGCCACCGGATCTACGAGATTAGATAACTAACTATTGAGTGCGGAAACTCTCAAGAGCTAGCATTCAACAATACAATAAACACGAACAATATATGATGAACAATATATGGATGGGATAATCGGAGCCTTGTATTACTTCAATAATAACGATTACAAGTAAGACACGAGCTCTCCCAACTAGAGAAAACGAAAACAAAAAGCTAGAGAGATTCTCCTTAAACATAAGGTCTAATCCTCTATTTATACTAATAAATTCGGCCAAGGTCTAGCTAGACCACCCTACGTCTACCTAGACCAACCTAGACCTACCTAGACCAACCTAGTTACCATTGGTCAATTTCTCCATTTCACTTAGTCATGTTTGACCTTATTACATACAAAAACGTATCGTTTAATAATTACATATACAAATGATTCAAGATAAACTTCTATAATGATGTTGTCACCCGAAAATACACTAACAGACTCCCCCTTGACATCAGCATTTAGAAGCTTTCATCGATCTTCAAAGTCTTCACTTGTAATGCATAAGCAATAGTAACAGAAATGCACAAACGGACACCCCTTGACTATTGCCATCAATTCTGACAATCATTAGTTAAAAAATCTGCATCAAAAGACTTCCATTTAACCAATGATATCAGGTCTTTTTTCCGGTAAGACTTGATCTTCATGCGCTGCACACTAATCTTCAAACTGCAAATTTTTTGTATCCTTATGACAACTAATAAATCCAATACACAGATTGTAACTCTCCCCCTCAACACTAACCTCTTCTAAATTAAGCTCCAAGCAATATTATCATGCCAAATATCATAACTTCAAAGTAATCCATAAATCATTGCTTCCAAGCAATCTAGATATCATCGATTCTCCAAGCAATAACAGATATCATGCAAGACAATATAGCTCAATCTATTTGATCTTCAAGCTTAACCGGCATATGACAGAGAAGTTGAATCTCCAACAATCAGTATTGAATTTAATCAGCTCCCACAAAGATAAAAAATTTCGTAACCTGAATTTCACATATGCAACACTCACAAGACCCATGTCTTCAACCAATAGTGTCTGACTTTGTTTTGTAACTTCACAAATCCACCAATCACCTGACGTCTTTTGTATCAAATCTCCCCCTTAAGGTAAGCATCTCCAAAATACATAGAGAACCACTTAATCTGCAACCCCTTCACTAGTTACCGGATTAATTATCTCTACATCATTGGCATAAAATAAAGGTTTGATCATCAACTACTTGGCTACAAATGATTAATTTCATCCCAAAAGCTCTAAGACAAAATCCCAAACACATGCTCAGCAAAGATCATCTACAGTTTAATCGACTTTCAACCCTAGTCTCCAATCTTCATCTGATTCATCTGAATCACCTAATCTATAATCAGGCGCCTTTGATCAAAAAATTAGGTCGGACACATGTCACACGGATTCAAAACCAGAAAGATACCATGATTGAACTTTGTTAAAACTTCATGATCTTCTTTATTTCAAGCAACCAGAATTTTGTATAGAAAACATGGAAGATTCTAAATTTTTATCCCCCCATTTTCTCTACAAAATTCTTAAAACAGCCAGTATGTTTGTTTTTGGTTTCAGCTTATCTCTCATTCTTATCTTCCTCCCACGGTTGTTCACATATGTAATCAAGAGATAACCCAGTAGCTCCTTGTCAGAACAACCTTTTTGGCTTGATCTTGAATTTTCTCTAAGATTTCCCAGAATCTTCTAAAGAAGATAGACCTCGAGCCGTCAATGTTTCGAAAGGATAAGTTTAGAACCTAAACTCGACCAAGCTTACAAGTCCCAAACTCGAATACAGAATTTCAAACCAAAACTCAAATGAGTTTTCATGTTCAAAACTCAAAAAAGTTAGACCTAAGCTTAACCAAGATTACAAGTTCCTCAATTCAAGGATAAGTTCAGAACGTTACGATTGTTCAAGTCTACAAGTCCAAAATTCGAAAGACACATTTCAAACCTTAATTCAAGAGAGTTTACGAGTTCAAAAAAGAGTCGGAGAATTTCAGACCTAAACTTGAGCAAAACCGAAAAATTCGTTACCCAATGAAACCGAAATAGACCTTGGTCGAACTAGATCTTGGTCGAGCTAGACCTCGGTCGAGCTAGACCTCAGTCGAGCTAGACCTTGGTCGGACTCAACCTTAACCCAAAACAAATCCATAAAAGATTCGTTACACAATGAGCCGAAAGATGTATTTATAGGACTAGGAACCGAAATAAAGTAACTTGATCGGCAAGGAGGTCGAGCTAGATCTTGGTCGAGCTAGACCTCGGTCGAGCTAGACCTCAGTCGAGCTAGACCTTGGTCGGACTCAACCTTAACCCAAAACAAATCCATAAAAGATTCGTTACACAATGAGCCGAAAGATGTATTTATAGGACTAGGAACCGAAATAAAGTAACTTGATCGGCAAGGAGGTCGAGCTAGACCAGTCTAGCTAGACCTTGCTCAAGCTAGACCAATCTAGCTAGACCAAAAGACGAAAACACCTTGTTTTTTGCTTGATCTCTCGAAACTGTGAAGTAACATACCACAAAAACGGCTTACTATTGTCGAAAGCTCTAACCCCGAACGAATAGAACACGATCTATGGCTCTGATACCACTTGAAAGTCCCTTAGCCACCAGATCTACGAGATTAGATAACTAACTATTGAGTGCGGAAACTCTCAAGAGCTAGCATTCAACAATACAATAAACACGAACAATATATGATGAACAATATATGGATGGGATAATCGGAGCCTTGTATTACTTCAATAATAACGATTACAAGTAAGACACGAGCTCTCCCAACTAGAGAAAACGAAAACAAAAAGCTAGAGAGATTCTCCTTAAACATAAGGTCTAATCCTCTATTTATACTAATAAATTCGGCCAAGGTCTAGCTAGACCACCCTACGTCTACCTAGACCAACCTAGACCTACCTAGACCAACCTAGTTACCATTGGTCAATTTCTCCATTTCACTTAGTCATGTTTGACCTTATTACATACAAAAACGTATCGTTTAATAATTACATATACAAATGATTCAAGATAAACTTTTATAATGATGTTGTCACCCGGAAATGCACTAACACATATCTCGGCTTATGTTTATCAAAGTTCTATCCGAAAGTTATGATTTTGAATATAATGTAGGTCAAACAAAACTACAAATTAATTGCACTAAAATGTGCAGAGTATGGAAGTGCTCCCATTGCTTGTTTTGTTGTTGCTTTGTAGTAGTAGTAACATGGAAGACAAATAGCTATGGTTGAACGGATCTAATATTTCTTTTTTCTTTTTTTCTAAAATAATTATTTCTTTCACGTACCTCAATTATTGTACCATGTGCTTTTCCACATGCACGTATGCCCCCATCTACTCTCAGTCTCTTGTCATGTGTACATGCATGGTACTTTCAAGTACCTGTATTATCCTTATCATTATTATTTTTGTTATCGCTTTCTTTTTCAAAATAATTCCATCAATAATTCTTTTTCCCTGTACATACATAGCCGTTGCTAAAAATTAGCAAGAAATTAAAAACCTTAGACATGCATCAAAATAAGACTTCAGAATAAAATAATTAACAGTCAAAACTCGATTATGGACATCAAAATTATGTATATGCTAGGTTAATCTCCATCAATCCAACTTAACTTTTCTTATTTTTTTCTTTAGGTTTAGCGGGTAATCTCTAATTTTAATATTATATCATATATAATAAAATTTGGAGCCCTAATAAGTTTTGAAAGTTTTGTACTGTACGATTGCACATTTTATGCCCCTCATTGACACTCTTGTATATGAGCTCCATTGGATCCTATAACAATTTGGCTACTATGATATGTTTTTATACTACCATATATTGTCTCTATAGGTCGACCATCAATGCATGGGACATGAACATTGATCATGTTGTCGTTTTGGATTTTTATGTGAATAGGAACATATCAAGTATTGAGATATACAAGTATTAGTTATAAATAAATATAATGGTTTGGGTTAAAATAAAACAAGTTTTAAAAGTAAAACATGTAAAACAATTTTTCTCTCTAACTAAAAATCATCGTGCATCATAAAAATAATTGTGCATCAATGTTTGCACTTGTACTTTATGAATCATTGTGCATCAATTGTATCATGATCCAAAGATCAAGTTCTTATTTTATCTTATCTTATTTTATTTTAATACTTGTTTTATAATAACCAATCCTTAAATATAATATTACTAGATTTAATATCCGTGCATTCAGATCGATATGCCATCTGGGGATGATCCAACCTCGGGGGAGGATTTAGAACCGTTCAGGGTGCGTACGGGGTGCAGGTCAGAGACGTTTTAAACAAATAGATTAATCAACTTATTATTCTTAGGTAAATTAATAAAATCAAAGTAGTATATATGTAAATAACTAACAAATATGAAAGAAAAAGTATTGGTACGTATGTCCAAACGATTGCTAATGACCAATCTTTATTGGTTGTTGGAGTTGTCCAATTAATAACTTATTCTAATCGGTCCTAACGATTTTGATGCATAACTAAAAGAGGCCGGCCTTCAATTCTGATTAACAACCGGAACCAAAGAATTAAAAGCATATATAATTAAGGGGGATTGAAACCTTCAATCAAGTTAAGTAAAACTTAAGTTTCATCATTACACATTTGCTTAAAATCGAAATCTTTATTTGTTAATTGAAATACGTATAAAAGTATCATCTTAATTGTAGCTAGAATACTTTAATCTGACCACAAGTCTTTACCGACATTTATATAACGTACGATCATAGTCATGGAAACTTGTTTTGACATGTTGATTAGTATCACAACCACCACTACTATATATTATTAGACAAATGGTACAATAAGATTGATGGCTTCAAACTTATGCATTATATGTATACAAGGTTGGAGAACTCGTGACTCGGACTCGACTCGGATTGGAATTTTATATACAAACTTGTAACAGAACTTTAAAAATATATTCTAAACTTCAAATTTAAACATAATTGCTTAAAAACAGTAACATACAATTCAAAAGTTGAAATTTAAGTGTATATGGAGGAGACAATCTCTACTTTTAAAATTTTAAACGATTATAGTTATTTAAAACTAGCTAGTTGCAGTACGTGATGGAGTCAACAGAATCTAGCAGTCGTAGAAGACTAGTCACATATGTTTCAATTCCTTCTAACATTCATTACGGTGGGTGGTCTAAATCGTACTGTTTAGATTTTTTCCTTGCATATTGTAAGTGATCGATCATATGTAGTTTGTTTGTTTGTATTGTGTAGTTGCATATTACACACAGTTAAATTGAATGTAACATAAATAAAAGAGCGTTAAAAAAACAAAAGAGAATGTAAGACATTTTATATGTATTTGGAATTGATGAATTGTGTGATGTTGGAAAAAGAAATGATAAGAGATAAGACTTTTTGATATAAAAGTTTGAGCGGTTGCATGTGCAATATATTGAGTGTAAGTATGGACCATACCGCTTACGTTACTACTCACTCACTACTATTTAGTGCACCCCATTTCCACTGTTTCTGCACTTTTCAACGCCACATATATTTCCCCACAACTTTACGTTACTCATACGATCATCATGTATATATATTGCAAGATAATTAATCAAAGTGCATAAAATATTGTTTATGTTATTCTTATACCATATTTAAATTATACAATCATTGTATATATAGAAGTCGTATAATGTAATGTATGAACTAATTTGTATGTTATAAATCTCACTTGCTTATCTTATACTGTAATATTATGCATATATAACATTAAGTGTTGATCACAAACAAAATATTCTACAAAGATGCATGTGACATGGTACAGCATTAAACAGTCAAAAGTTATTATATGTGCGCCTCTAAAAATAATATTTGTTCAAAACTATCGATTCTTTGTGAATGTTAGTTTATCAAGTTGAGTATATATCTAAGAATAACATGAAAAGATACATTGCTTTAAAAAATGATTAAATAGAACAACAATTAGTAAAATCTGATTACATGAGTTACAAAATCCTACAATGAATTGATCAAGTGAACTATTTTTTTTCTTCCTTTTAGGGATTCTAAATGAAATAAATCCACAGAAAATGGATTGTTTCTTCTCATAAGACTAATTAAACTTAATTGCTAATACGTAAAACTGGTTCGGGCTAATTAATTTCATGACCCATTTAATATTAGATCATGTGCATGTAATTTGGCCCGATTTGACGATGAATCAAGTAATCATCATTGCCGTTACATCCTTCAAATTTCGAATTATGGTTAATCAGTTGTTGCTGCTGTGAGGTCCGGAGCTCCATTTGTCTGCGGAGCTCCATGACCTTACGGTGTGAGTTTGAGTGCTTAGCGGGTACAAATGTTGGGCTGGCAGCGGGTCGGTATTCTGGTACTAACCGACCCGACTTGAAACGAACACCACATGCATTACATAATGTTTTTGGGCCCATTGGGCCCCTACGCCACTGAGGTGTCTTATCTGAACCACAATGCAAGCATCTCCGAACCGAATTCTCTGTCGTCGCCGCTTTAGCCTGACTAATTTCAGCGGAAGTCGGCGACGTTTTGAGTAACAAAAGGCGTGACGACCAATCACAAGGAGCGGCGCGAGAGCGTTTGCTACGAACTTTCCCGGGTACTAAAACGTCATTTTGAAAGATGGGTGAGATGTTTCTGTTTGGACAAAACAAGGTTTTATGTCGGAATTCATTATTTGTGTCGGATGAAGAAGTGTCGGTTGTGGTCGGGGGTTGGTTTGTGGCAGAGATTAGTTGTAGATTATATAAGTCGTCGCTCGAAAATGATTCCTCGGTGAAACTCGAAAGCCATTCTAGCTCCGCTAATTCGTCATACTGCATAATTCAATTAGTACATAATTGCATTAGTTTTTGCTTCAATTGTTGTTAAACCTACATTATTGACAATGCCCATTTACGTAATTGGGTCGGGTTAATTTGTCAATATAACAAACCGGAAATATCATTTTTTTTTTGTATGTTACCGACAATATTGTCAAATGACAATCATAAATTATTGTACCTTAAAAAAATGTATCAGTATATAACACCACCGAACTATGCAGTGGTTATATTTTGAAATAAAATATAATTTTATGCTATATCTAAACATATTAACCAGAATTTCTTTATTTAGTAACGTACCGGGAGAGAAAGTTCACCACCCGAGAATTGAGAGTCAGAGAGGCTATACGAGCTAATATTGCTAGACAAATGGGGTTCACCCGAGACGGGTGAATTCGAGCTAGAAAAATCGGCCGGGTTGAAGACCTCACTCATTACGAAATCTTCGTCGTTAGGGAAGTCGACAAGCAAGTCATCAACTGTGAATTGGTTAGCACCGGAGAGAAATTCGGTTTGTTTTTGTTGCTCAGAGTAACATTCTACGGCACCAAAGTAACTTCCCATGAATACTTGTTGTTGTTTTTTTTGGGGGAATATAATTGGAGAGATAATTTGGGAGAAAGTTGATGTAGGGGTGTGGGTGTTGGTGTTGGGATGGTATTTGAGGAGTGGAGAATGAGGGGTGTGAATTGTAAAATTTCTATTTTTATTTTAAAAACAATAAAATGAAAGCATCTTTAGGTAGCTTAAAAATATTAAAAATAGAATCTAATTGCTCTACTCACTTGCTACTTCTGTAAAGTTGCTTCCCATTCTCATATTTTCTTCAATTTAATCTCACTTTGATTGATATACATACTATGCTTTCTCTTTTTCTTTTTTCTTTTCTATCTTTTCCTTTTTCTTTAATATTTCACATGGTTTTTATTTTTAATATATATCTTCATTTTGATATTTTTATACCATGATTTCAATATCAAATTTGATAGATCATTAATCCACGATTTTATACAAAATAAAACAATTATATAAATCAACACAATATCTCATTGACTTCTAGATTGTATTTTAAAATAACCTAAGGATCGAATTTAAAAACTTTAGATTATCTCTAGAGGAAACCAAGCTAATTAACCAAACTATCATAAAATTGGCAAGCAGATGGCGAGGCTTAATATCATTTAGCTTAATCCGACTATCATAAAACAAGTAAATGGATGTTGAAGTTTAATCACCATTTAGCTCAATACTCAGATAAACCTATATGCTGTGACAACTTATTTTAACTTAGCACAAATTTAGTACTCGTATTATTCTGAGTTCACAAATATGTCTAAATTATTAATTTTGTTTTCGAGTTTTTTAGAAAACTATTCTGACGTCGTTTTTATCCCAACATCATGTTAATTACGAACATCTTTAATGAAATAAATATATTAGAATTGTTCACTTTCATCATCACAAAACTATTTAGTCCTAAAAGAAATTATACAAGCAAAGTGTGTCATTGTAATATCAATTTTTTTATATATAAGCAAAGTGGAAATGTGTTAACAATAGTATTAATAAGATTATATATGAAGGAATATATAATAAGAAGAATATAGGATGGATGGGTGGTCAATTAAATGGTAGGATAAAGAAAATGCCAAAGCATCCACCCTTGGGCTAGTTCCTCCAATCACCAATGGTTATGGTCCACCGGGTGAGCTGTAATTGCGCTCATTTTCTTCTTGTAACAGCAATTTACATTCTCCATTTGTCAACATCAAACGCGTTACATCGATATCTAAGTTGGAACCTACCAAAACACTACTCGTTAATTTTTTTTACATTGATGTTCATCTCTCTAAGATAGTGGAGTTTTAACATTAACAAGTTGACATTGGTCTAACAATTGGACCAAATTTGATAGTCATAAGTTGGGTAAAAATCTACTACTAATTAAGAGGAGTTAGTTTAGTTGGCTAAATCCATTCAATGAGTTTTTATTGAGCTTTGAATAAAACTTAATAAGACAAGTAGCTTAATAATAAAAGTTGAAAAGATATATGAATTAATCATCACCTATTATGAAAGGATCACCAAAATCTATATTAATAAATAAACACTTTTATTATAACTACTGTTACAAGAAAATAATAAATAAACTCTTACATGCATTGAATATCTATGTGTCAAATATTTCAACGAATTATACACGTTTTCTCTACACAAATTGATGAAATCTATTTAGTACCCCAACCTTTTCGAGCAAATGGGCAAGAACCTATATTTGTTGTGATGTTGATGTGCTTGTAGGCTTTTGGAAAGAATATATAGCGGGTGAAAAGTGAAGGGCAAAAAGGTTTAATGGTGAAACGATAGGATGAAAAATGAAATAAAATTTTGAAGGGTTAAAAGATCGGGACCGTTGATTTGGTTAGATTGAGCTGTAAGCGTCGTGAAGTAACGTGTAGTAAGTAATTAAGTAGACACACATTGACATTGTTCACGATTAATTATTAAACAAAAGAAAAATACACAGTTCCCAATAACTATGGATCCGGCTGTAATATTGGACGATCATGGATTCATAATTCTTCTAATTAATCTAAAGTCCAAACAAAAACATTAATTTAACCTCACATGTCTCTTGTGTAATTGCAAAAGTTTAATTGCCTATGTACCATGTTGGCATGTTGCCGCGACTACCATGTAAACCAAAGAAACCTCGTTTGATATTCTTGACTTTAATCTCTATATATGTATGTACTAAATATCTAAACCGACGGTTTCTTTTGATCAATTTTACAACCAATCAATACAAGGGAAGATAAGTTACGTAACACTATAATTAAAATGGAACACATAGTAACAATTTGTATCGCGTGTTTTTAAAATCTAGATAATCTATTTTTATGTATTAAATTTTATAACCGTTGGCTTTTCTTGATATGAAATAATTGAAACTTTTTGTTCAAACATATATTGATGATGGGGAACAAGCTATTAAGCATATGACCAATTGACCATATCCGTTGTATCTCAAAACCCAAGTCATTTTTAGAAACAGACAAGAGGATATCATTGTTATTGTTAACATAGAAGTAAGAGATGAATAAAGAATTTCAATTTTTTTTATTAAAAAAAAAGGAAAAAGAAAAACTACAACAATACTTATTGCATTAACTTTGTAAAGAGTTAATTGCATTTTTGGTCCATGTGGTTTGTATGTTTTGGCAAGTTCAGGACCTTTTCAGGTTTCATTGCATTTTTGGTCCTTATTTCGGAAACCTTTTGCAAATTTGGTACAAATTAACGGTGGTCGTTAAATGAAGCCGTTAAGTGCTGTTAGAATTTAAAATGGTGTTTAATTGTAAATTTCAAAAAGTGTAAGAGGTATTTGTGTCAACAGTGTTAGTAATTTTTTTTTCCTATTGTAACAGTTTATTCTTTTTATTGCTTTTATATCCTTTTCTTTTATTTAAAAAAAATAATTTTTTTCCTGCAAACTTCCCTCTTCGATTCCGTTTTCGCGATTTGTCAAATTGATCTGAAAAACATCAGCTTTCGTTCGCGATCCGATCCGGTCATATTCATATTTTAAGTTTTTCGATTCATCGAGATTCGTTGACAGTTACTTTTCCGACGACTTTTCCGGCAAAGTTTTTTGACAGAATAATAGGCTAGGGTTTGTGTGGAATGCAAACCTGAGCATTTTGGTACCGGTTTCGTGTTTTATTTCGTAAAAACAAATGACAAATCGCAAATTTAAGTTTCCTGGTGAATTGCCATTTTTCCGGCGATAGTTTCTGAAGTTCATTTTTGTCATGGTTTGTGCGCGGTGGAATTCTGATTCGATTGGTATCAGTTTCGAGTTTTTACTCGAAGAAAGGAGAGAAAAATCGTGAATTTTGTTTTCCTTGCGCGTTTTGAATTTTTCGGCGAACTGTTGAACATTCCGGCTACCATTGTTTCTTACATTTAGCGAGCTAAACTACAAAACTTTCAATTATAGAGCTCGTAAATTTTTATAAATTTTACAAAACAATCACGTGTATATCTCAGTGACAACATGACAAACTTTTTGACCAACACTATTAACACAAATACGCCTTACACTTTTAGAAATTTACAATTAAACACAACTTTAAATTCTAACAGCACTTAACGGCTTCATTTAACAACCACCGTTAATTTGTACCAAATTTGCAAAAGGTTTCCGAAATAGGGACCAAAAATGCAATGAAACCTGAAAAGGTCCTGAACCTGCAAAAACATGCAAACCACAGGGACCAAAAATGCAATTAACTCTTTTGTAAATAAAGAATAAACTACACCTTTCTTGTTATTACAGAAGTTGATGGATCCCAACTAGAGTAAACCTTGTTAGCAGTGGCGGAGCCAGGCTTTTTATTCTGGGGTCGCCGAACAGTTTTCATGATACTAATAAGTGTAAAATTAAACTATAAACTTCAATTACTCCAGTCTGGGGTTGCCAATTACATTAAAACTGATTAAATACTTAAAAATAGTACTAGAAATATAAAGTTTTATAGAAATTGTGGGGTTGCCGTGACCACCACATAGCTCCTCCACTGCTTGTTAGAAAGAGCAGAGTTAACTAGTATAAACTTAAAAGTATTTTGCTTAATAAAACATTAAACAGTATAAATGTTATATAGAAACACAGTATATATAAACTATGGATCCATAAAGAATTAAGGTAAATGATAATGGGATCCGACTAACCACGTGACAAAGGTGAGGGGTTGTTGTCAGCCGTCATGTGATAGTGTTTTTATAATGAAAGTTTTCCTCCTCTCAATTATTGGCCATTACTATTCTTAATCTTTTAAAACCACTCTTTAGTTATATCTTTTTCATTAGTGTTGTCACCTTAACATGACACTAATAGTCTAATACTATAAACTAATGCACTAGATAAGTCATCTTTGTAAATAACATCTTTTCACTTCTTCATTTTATTATAAACACAGATACACATACATACATACACACATACTTAAAAGCATGATTTAAAATAGATGAAATAAAGAGGTAAAAGAAAGGTGAGTGAAAGATGAACCTTGAGTGAAGGTGAATGCATAGGTAAAAATGGGATTGGTGACACCATTAATCTAGGATTAAAAGGGAAATGGTGGTCGGATTTATTTAGTATCCTGAAATGTAATAAACTTTGGACGAATGTCTATAGTGTGAATTAACTAAAGTTGTGTTCATTGTATGTAATCATCTTTTAATTATGTGTATTGTATGTAAGAAAATGTATCCGACCAATTAAAAACTAACAAGTGGCAGCTATATATGGTTGCCACGTATGCATTCTTACATACAATACACATAATTTAAAGATGATTATATACAATGAACACAACTTTAGTTATTTCACACTATAGACATTCGTCCAAAGTTTGTTACATTTCATGATACTTATCCCTTATTTTTTTATATATTTGTTTTGCTTGTTTTATTTTGATTGTGATATCGTAGAGTATTGGCGGATATATTAGGGTATTAAATTTGAAAATGAAAATTTAAAGGGCAAAAAGAAAGTGAAAATGCTGAGAAGATAAAACTGACAATGAAAAATTGTAAAATGAATTGCTAATAAAAGTCTAATGGATCCCACCCCTTCATCACTTCTTTGGTTTTCTACCTAAGTCGAGGCACAAGAAAGAGACCGTGCTAATACGGTTCTAAAAACTGAGACCTTTGGTACCTGTTTAATACCAGTTTTTATTATTTAGTTTTAATTCCCACCATTTGTAAATACCATAATATATCATACGAACGAAGATATTTGAGCTTAAAAACAAGTCTAAATAACTTTATAAAATTTCTCATTATTGTTTGAGATGATCTTCATGCTTGTTTATGCTTGTTTCTATTTTTACTTAACTAACGATCTTGATTCTTAAGTTAGTCGTTTTCAAGGTTCAACTTTGAAAAACTCATCTAAAACTCAACTTGAGCCACAATGATATCATTTATGATCAAAACAGCCTTATTTTAAACTTAAAAATAGTTACATTTACTTTAACTGAGCTTGTTTGACTCATTAAGCTCGATTGTCTTGTTGGACTAGAAATTGCTAAAAGAGTTTTTGTACGTTTGATCTTTATTATTGATCTTTCAAGTTCAACTTATGAAACAACTAACCTAACAAATCATATTGGGATCTTGTTGGAATATGATCACGTTAAATAAACGCATGTCCGGAAAATATTTAAGCCTACGGGGTCACACGAAATGACACGTATACTCTATGTAATTAATTAATATGTTAATGTAATATATTAATTAATATGATCACGAAATGATTAATAAACAATAGTTAAATGTTAAATAAATGTTTTTTAATTAAAAGAGAAGGATTAAAGTGTAAATTATAAGTTTCCTAATTATATTAAAGGGGGGGGGGCGAAATTTTGAGGGCTTTCCTAATCCTCATTAAACTTGGTCACCAAGTTTAAAACCCTTACAAGTAATCCCTATATATAGGGCTTAAGAGTTAAGGGTTTTTATACACACATACAAGACAATTAGATTTGTAATTCTCTCATCTCTCTTCTCTTTGGTTCGATCGACTAGCAAGGAAAAAAGGGTTTTCGGGTTTTGTTTAGTTCGACTTTAAGGGATAAAACACAAGGGGTTGTGAGTTCGTGATCGGGTACTAGCATACATACGTAGGGGTGTCAAGTGTGTGATCGTAGAGAGGTTTTACTTTAAACCCTAAATAATAATAATCTATATTATTAATTAATTATTGAAAGCTAAGCTAAAAGGTACATATTCTATTCTTACTTTGTTAATTAATTATATTGCATATGATTCTTTCCGCTGCATACTCGTGATTATTTATATGATAATTGTGCTTGAATCCTAACAGTGGTATCACGAGCCTACTATGTGATATATTAGTTACAAAGTTCAAAACTTGAAGGGGGGTTTAGGGTTGGTGTTCGATTTAATTAATTAAATATTAAAAATTGTTTCTTGTTTATTTATTTAATTAAAATCGATTTTTAATAAAAATAAAATTAGGGTTTTGTTTTTATTATTAATTCAACCTATTTAATGCTAATGGTTAATTAAAATCCTCTATGCAAGTTTTGATTGTGTAAATTGACATGTTTATTTGATAAATTGCTTGTTTTATGTATCTTTAAATTTAATGTTGTTAAATAGAAGTAAAAATCATAAAGGATTCATGCAAAATTCTTTATGATTATTATTTAGATATATGATATAAATTGCTTAGTTTAATGGTCCAATAATTAGAGTTAATTATTTGATAATTATGTGACTATGTGAATTTTTCGTGTGATTTTTCCTGTTTGACACATGTTCACTAAATAATTCATATAAAATCAACCGTAATGAGTTAGGAGCTCTCCTTTGGACAGTAGATGCACGACTCATAGGACTACAACTTTGTAGTTCTGGTCGAAGTCTGAATCGAACTGAAAATAGGACTAAACTGGTCGTGAAGCTACTGGAAATTTCCAGTCAGCATGTTTATATGTATTTATTTGATAATTGTTTGTTTAAAGGCTTACGCAATCAAGATAACTTGATGTATGTGGTCCTCTTCTTTGAAGGGGGGGCCGACTTAGACATATACATTAACCATAGTGACCATGATTTAGGTGGCCTACCATAAATCATTGCATGATTAATTGTTAATAGTTAGTAAGTTTATTATTTTGCTTTTATTGTAAATGGTGATGCAAAATTGTTTTATGGAAAAGAATAAAATTGACTAAGAAATATCGAAATATGATTTTGTTTTAATAAAACTGGTGTCTTACAATCAAAAGATACACCGGCTCACCCATTTGAACAAACTCTAAGAGAGGTATAAGTCGGAGTGCGCTAGCCTCCTAAAGGAGCGGGTTTTTAATTGCGTATATCGCAAACCTTTGCTCCTGCGCTTCTTTGTGCGTTCAAATGGAGCTACCGAGCTCTTTTATGTTGTTAAGACAATAAAAATGATTTTATTAAACATTATGTTATGAAGATGTGCATGAGTCTTCATACATAAACTTTTGATTCACATCAATTGCATTACCCAATTAAAGTTAAGTCTTTGCCACCCACTTTGCTAAGTACACTTGCAAGTGCTTTTTGCTCTACGTGAGACGTAGGTGAATTGTAACTCCAAGGTAAATTACTACTCATCGTGAGACGGTGGTAGACTATTTACAAGTTCTTAATTGGGCGACTTAAAGCGAGTTAAGCGGTGAGACCTTGACCCGTGGCATAAGATGGGACAAAACATGTTTACAAAACACTTAACACCCATTTAAAGTGTTGTTGTAAGTTCCGTAAATCTAGGAATTGTACTTGTAATACAATTACTGCTCGTCACTTACCTTTTGAGTACGTCATTTCTAGCAGATCAACTGATGAAATGATGGTATGTCAATTGGATCCTAGCCTTAATGAAATTAATTGTTAAAAGATTTAACATGGGTAAATTATATTTCTTAAGGATTATTATCGAAAATACTGATTTTTGAACTTATATCTGTTTTGTAGATGGCAACAACAAATCCTCCACAAAACATACACCAATCGGCTTTCAGGTCGATGCTAGAAAGAGAAAAACTTTCTGGAACCAACTTCAATGACTGGTTTCGTCAGCTGAGAATTGTTCTAAGAGCAGAAAAGAAATCTGATGTCCTTGAAAAGCAGATGCCCATTGTTCCGGGTGCCAGTGCCACGACTGCACAGTTGGCAGAATACAATGCTCAGTTCGATAGACACAATGAGGTTGCTTGTTTGATGCTAGGCAGCATGACTCCCGAGCTTCAAAAGCAATTCGAGAATTATAATGATCCGTGTGATATGATCAAAGAACTCAAGTCTATGTACGAAAAGCAAGCTGGAGTTGAATTGTTTGAACTTGTTGAGTCACTCCATGATTTGAAACACGAGCATGGAACACCAGTGAGTCCTCGTGTACTCAATATGAAGAGATACTTTGAGCACTTGGAAAGGTTAAACTATGCGTATCATCAGCCTATTTGTATTGGCATGATCCTTAAGTCTCTTTCAAAGGATTTTGAGGATTTTGTGCGTAATTATAATATGCATAGCATGAGTAAAACCATAGCTGAACCTCATGCCATGTTGGTTGAGTATGAGAAAAACCTTCCAAAGAAATCTGCTACACCCCAAGTTCTTATGATCAAGGGGAAAGGGTTCAGAAAGGAAAACAACCGAAAGCTAAGGGCAAGAACGATGGTAAGGGAAAGCAAGGTGCTTCAGTCTCGAAACCTAAAAAGACCCCTCCGGCGAAAAAGGAGCATCCGGCTAAAGACCAGGCTTGTCATCACTGTGCTGAAGTGGGATACTGGAAGAGGAATTGTCCTAAGTATCTAGCTGAGTTGAATTGTTTGAACTTGTTGAGTCACTCCATGATTTGAAACACGAGCATGGAACACCAGTGAGTCCTCGTGTACTCAATATGAAGAGATACTTTGAGCACTTGGAAAGGTTAAACTATGCGTATCATCAGCCTATTTGTATTGGCATGATCCTTAAGTCTCTTTCAAAGGATTTTGAGGATTTTGTGCGCAATTATAATATGCATAGCATGAGTAAAACCATAGCTGAACTTCATGCCATGTTGGTTGAGTATGAGAAAAACCTTCCAAAGAAATCTGCTACACCCCAAGTTCTTATGATCAAGGGGAAAGGGTTCAGAAAGGAAAACAACCGAAAGCTAAGGGCAAGAACGATGGTAAGGGAAAGCAAGGTGCTTCAGTCTCGAAACCTAAAAAGACCCCTCCGGCGAAAAAGGAGCATCCGGCTAAAGACCAGGCTTGTCATCACTGTGCTGAAGTGGGATACTGGAAGAGGAATTGTCCTAAGTATCTAGCTGAGTTGAATGCGAAGAAGAAGCAAGCTGGTTTAGCCAGTACTTCAGGTATCTTCACAATTGAATTATATTCCTTTTCTAAGCGTAATTCGTGGGTTTATGACACTGGCTGTGGAACTCATATCTGTAATACTTTACAGGGGCTTAGAGGAAGAAAGAAACTGAAGCCAGGAGCTTTACAACTGTTCGTGGGCAATGGTCTACCGGCAGCTGTAGAAGAAATAGGCGACTTTCATTTAGTTTTACCTACTGGTTTAGTTATTGTTTTAGACAATTGTCACTATGCACCTTCTATCACTAGAGGTGTAATTTCAGTTTCTTTGTTGAAAGACAACAGATTCATTAATGTTTTTAATGATTATGGTATTTCAGTTTCTCGAAATAATGTTCATTATTTTAATGCTATTGCTTGTAATGGTATTTATGAAATTGATATGCATGGTTGTGATTCAAAAAATAACTCAATGTATAATGTTAGCAAAAGAGTCAAGCCTAACTTGGACTCTACTTATCTTTGGCATTGTCGTCTTGCTCATGTTGGCAAGAAACGCATAGAAAGACTTCAACGTGAAGGGATCTTACAATCAAATGATGAATCATTTGACAAATGTGTGTCTTGTGTTTCCGGCAAGATGACAAGAAAACCTTTTCCGCATAAACCGGAGAGGGCTAAAGAGCTACTTGGACTTATACATACCGATGTATGTGGCCCATTTAGACATGTGTCAAGGAAAGGTTCTAGCTACTTCATCACTTTTACGGATGATTTCAGCCGTTATGGTTATGTTTACTTGCTTAAACATAAACATGAAGTATTCGAAACATTCAAAGAGTTTAAAAATGAAGTAGAAAATCAACTCGGTAAAACCATCAAGATTCTTCGTTCGGATCGAGGTGGAGAATACTTAAGCCAAGAGTTTAAGGATTATCTAAAGGCTTGTGGAATTATTCAACAGCTTACTTCTCCATATACTCTACAACATAATGGTGTATCTGAGAGGAGAAATCGAACCTTGCTAGACATGGTGAGATCGATGATGAACCTTACGACTCTCCCATTTCATTTTGGGATTATGCTCTAGAGACTGTTGTACGCATTCTCAATATGGTTCCAACCAAGAAGGTTGACAAGACACCGCATGAATTGTGGCATGGAAGTGTCCCTAATTTGTCTTACTTAAGGGTCTGGGGATGTGAGGCACTTGTGAAGCGAGATACGCCTGACAAACTTCAACCTAGATCAGTTAAGTGCATCTTTGTAGGATACCCAAAGGAAACGATGGGTTACTACTTCTACTTTCCTACCGACAACACTGTTAAAGTTGCTCGATATGCAGAGTTCTTTGAAAAGAATCTCATCACTCAAGAAAATAGTGGGAGGATTGTCGAGCTTGATGAGACTCAAGAAAAGATGTGTCACCTTCTGAAAATACTAGCGATCATCAACTTGGGGGGGGGGAATGTTCAAAGTGATGAACCTCAAGTTGAAGATAATGCGATTCCAATTCGTAGGTCCTCAAGGACAATACGTGCTCGTGAAAGATTAAATCTTAATATTGAGTCTGAAGAACACGTATTAGGAGACTTAAATGAACCTCCTAATTTCAAAGCTGCATTATCAGATCCAGAATCTGACAAATGGCTTGAAGCTGCGAATGTGGAAATGAAATCCATGAAAGATAATTAAGTCTGGAGCTTGGTTGATCTTCCACCTAATGGTAGAACCGTTGGGTGTAAATGAATCTTCAAGAAGAAGACCGACATGGATGGAAATGTACACACCTATAAAGCTCGTCTTGTGGCGAAAGGCTATACTCAACTCTATGGAGTTGACTATGAGGAAACCTTTTCCGCATAAACCGGAGAGGGCTAAAGAGCTACTTGGACTTATACATACCGATGTATGTGGCCCATTTAGACATGTGTCAAGGAAAGGTTCTAGCTACTTCATCACTTTTACGGATGATTTCAGCCGTTATGGTTATGTTTACTTGCTTAAACATAAACATGAAGTATTCGAAACATTCAAAGAGTTTAAAAATGAAGTAGAAAATCAACTCGGTAAAACCATCAAGATTCTTCGTTCGGATCGAGGTGGAGAATACTTAAGCCAAGAGTTTAAGGATTATCTAAAGGCTTGTGGAATTATTCAACAGCTTACTTCTCCATATACTCTACAACATAATGGTGTATCTGAGAGGAGAAATCGAACCTTGCTAGACATGGTGAGATCGATGATGAACCTTACGACTCTCCCATTTCATTTTGGGATTATGCTCTAGAGACTGTTGTACGCATTCTCAATATGGTTCCAACCAAGAAGGTTGACAAGACACCGCATGAATTGTGGCATGGAAGTGTCCCTAATTTGTCTTACTTAAGGGTCTGGGGATGTGAGGCACTTGTGAAGCGAGATACGCCTGACAAACTTCAACCTAGATCAGTTAAGTGCATCTTTGTAGGATACCCAAAGGAAACGATGGGTTACTACTTCTACTTTCCTACCGACAACACTGTTAAAGTTGCTCGATATGCAGAGTTCTTTGAAAAGAATCTCATCACTCAAGAAAATAGTGGGAGGATTGTCGAGCTTGATGAGACTCAAGAAAAAGATGTGTCACCTTCTGAAAATACTAGCGATCATCAACTTGGGGGGGGGGAATGTTCAAAGTGATGAACCTCAAGTTGAAGATAATGCGATTCCAATTCGTAGGTCCTCAAGGACAATACGTGCTCGTGAAAGATTAAATCTTAATATTGAGTCTGAAGAACACGTATTAGGAGACTTAAATGAACCTCCTAATTTCAAAGCTGCATTATCAGATCCAGAATCTGACAAATGGCTTGAAGCTGCGAATGTGGAAATGAAATCCATGAAAGATAATTAAGTCTGGAGCTTGGTTGATCTTCCACCTAATGGTAGAACCGTTGGGTGTAAATGAATCTTCAAGAAGAAGACCGACATGGATGGAAATGTACACACCTATAAAGCTCGTCTTGTGGCGAAAGGCTATACTCAACTCTATGGAGTTGACTATGAGGAAACCTTTTCTCCCGTAGCGGACATTAGAGCTATTAGGATCATCTTAGCCATAGCAGCGTACTATGACTATGAGATATGGCAAATGGATGTCAAAACCGCTTTCTTGAATGGTTTTCTAGACGAGGAAGTTTATATGGTTCAACCAGAAGGTTTTGTCGATCCTAAATATCCCAACAAAGTGTGCAAGCTTCAAAGGTCCATTTATGGACTAAAGCAAGCATCAAGAAGTTGGAATAAAAGGTTTGATGAGGAAATTAAAAAGTTTGGTTTTGCTCAAAATCCTGATGAGCCATGTGTATATCGCAAAGCTAGTGGGAGTAATGTTACTTTCCTTGTCTTATATGTTGATGACATATTGATAATAGGAAATCACATTCCAATGTTTCAAGATGTAAAATCCCATCTTGGAAAGTGTTTTGCTATAAAAGACTTGGGAGAAGCAGCATTTATTCTTAGAATCAAGATCTATAGAGATAGAAGTAAACGGTTGATTGGACTAAGTCAAAGTGCTTATATTGATAAGATCTTGAAGCGATTCAAGATGGAGAATTCAAAGCGTGGTTTCGTACCTATGCAAGAAGGACTTAACTTATCTAGCAAAAACGGTGCCTCTATACCTAATGAGGTGGAGCGTATGCAAAGAATTCCTTGCGCTTCGGCTGTGGGATCTATTATGTATGCGGTAAGATGCACTAGATCTGACATTGCGTTCGTGCAAAATATCGTTAGCCGATATCAACAGAATCCGGGTGAGGATCAATGGACTGCTGTGAAAAATATTCTTCAGTACATGCGTGCTACTAAAGATTTATTTCTGGTGTATGGAGGAAATCCCGATACAGAGTTCAAAGTGACTGGATACTGTGATGCTGGATTTCAGACTGATAAAGATGATACAAAATCTCAGTCGGGATACGTCTTCGTTTTAAATGGAGGCGCAGTGGATTGGAAGAGCAAGAAGCAAACCACAGTTGCTATGTCTGCTACAGAGTCTGAGTATATTGTCGCCTCAGATGCCGCCATGGAAGCTGTCTGGATTAGAAAGTTTATTATGGTTCAACCAGAAGGTTTTGTCGATCCTAAATATCCCAACAAAGTGTGCAAGCTTCAAAGGTCCATTTATGGACTAAAGCAAGCATCAAGAAGTTGGAATAAAAGGTTTGATGAGGAAATTAAAAAGTTTGGTTTTGCTCAAAATCCTGATGAGCCATGTGTATATCGCAAAGCTAGTGGGAGTAATGTTACTTTCCTTGTCTTATATGTTGATGACATATTGATAATAGGAAATCACATTCCAATGTTTCAAGATGTAAAATCCCATCTTGGAAAGTGTTTTGCTATAAAAGACTTGGGAGAAGCAGCATTTATTCTTAGAATCAAGATCTATAGAGATAGAAGTAAACGGTTGATTGGACTAAGTCAAAGTGCTTATATTGATAAGATCTTGAAGCGATTCAAGATGGAGAATTCAAAGCGTGGTTTCGTACCTATGCAAGAAGGACTTAACTTATCTAGCAAAAACGGTGCCTCTATACCTAATGAGGTGGAGCGTATGCAAAGAATTCCTTGCGCTTCGGCTGTGGGATCTATTATGTATGCGGTAAGATGCACTAGATCTGACATTGCGTTCGTGCAAAATATCGTTAGCCGATATCAACAGAATCCGGGTGAGGATCAATGGACTGCTGTGAAAAATATTCTTCAGTACATGCGTGCTACTAAAGATTTATTTCTGGTGTATGGAGGAAATCCCGATACAGAGTTCAAAGTGACTGGATACTGTGATGCTGGATTTCAGACTGATAAAGATGATACAAAATCTCAGTCGGGATACGTCTTCGTTTTAAATGGAGGCGCAGTGGATTGGAAGAGCAAGAAGCAAACCACAGTTGCTATGTCTGCTACAGAGTCTGAGTATATTGTCGCCTCAGATGCCGCCATGGAAGCTGTCTGGATTAGAAAGTTTATTTATGGGCTTGACGTGATGCCCTCAAATAACACACCTTTGGATATTGTTGAGTCAAGGATTCGCTGACCAGACTTGGTCGCTGACGTATGTTGTCAGCAAGTCATCAGCGACTCAGTGACTCTTGTCAGCGGGTGGTTTACTTTCCAAGTTGTGAGTCAAGGCGGGAAGAATTCAAATCAAAAGAAGACAAGAAGTCACATGGTGGTTCTTCCAACTGGATTTTACTTTGTATGGCAAAGATGCAGTTGGGACCAAAAGAAGGGTTTTCTCTTTCATACCCGTTTTGGTAAAGAAGACAAAGGCTCCTGGATGCAAGTACGTCGAGCCAATGAGATGTCGACAACCACCATCAATCACTATCAATGTAAGGCTGTGTTTCCATAATTCCTCCCCTATATAAAGCAACACAGCCGCACCAAAACAGTGTGTGTTTGTCACCACAAGTGTGTGTCACTTACAATTCTCTCTTGTAATTGTATGAAGGTTCTGTTGATACAATTGCTACCAAAAGGATTGACCTCAAACGTGCTTATGAAAAATTCTTTTCTCTTCCAAATGAACGTCTTGACAGCACCTATACCCGATTCAAAGGGTTGCTGAATGATATGACGAATGTTGGTATCGCCCATGATAACTTTGAGGTGTGCCACAAGTTCATTGATAGTCTACCTATCAAGTGGCAAGGATTAAGACAAATCCTTAGAACCACAAAGCAGCTTCAGGGTCTTGATCTTGAGTCTCTCTTTGGTATGCTTCAATTTGAAGAGAGAGCTCTTGCTCAAAACCTAAGAGCTGCTGCTGAAGCACAACAAAGTGATGGTCCCTTCTCTTCTACCTCTTCTTATGCTTATTCTGTCACTGATCCCCTGGCCCTTGTCTCTGCTGAGCCCAATAATCTTAATATTGGTGCCAGCTCTTCTAATCTTCCATCTCCTATTCAATCTCTTGTTAATGATCTCGACGCTGATGAGAAACAAGAGATGTTCAGCGACTTCATGGAATTTGCCCTGGTCGCTGGAAAAAGGTACTCCAGAAAATGGAACAACCGTAAGTCGGTTGCTCCATATAAGCCTCTTGTTGATAAATCTCAAGATGAGTGCTGGAGATGTGGTAGGAAGGGACACTACCAAAAGGAGTGCAGAGTTGCTATCCCAACTCCTGCTACTCCCAAGCCTAACCCCTCTAAACCTGCTGATGGGTACAGGAACAAATACTATCAGCTCAAAGCAAAGGTTGCTAAAATGGAAGAGGCCAAAACACCAGCAAAAGGGCTGGTGGCTGAAGAGCATGACTGGGCTGAATCAGATGATTCAGACAGTGAAGAGTATGTAGATGCCATGTGTCTTATGGCACTTGCTGATGGCGATGCACTGACAAAAGACCAAGTCTCCTCTAGTCAGTGGGTAAACGTCACCATCAAAAAGGTATGTGCCTATTCAGCTGCCTTTGATGAAGATAAAAATAAAATCTTCGAATCTTTGCTTTGTGATATCCAGTTCGTTGAATCTATACGAGCTGAGATTCAGTCCAAACTTGACTCTGTCTGTTCAGAGTTGAGTGAAAAAATCTGAAAAACTCAATGAGTTAAGAAATGTTCATGTTGAACTTCAATCTCAATGAGTTGCTGGCACAAAAGGTTCAGCTTGAAAATGAAAAACTCAAGCTTGAAGTTGCCAATCTTAAGAAGATTGTAACCTTCTGGTCAAAAGCTTCCAGGTTTCACCACAAATGCTTAAATGAACAAGTCCCTGCCCAAGTTCAGGCAGTAATAGGCGGTGATTTTGAAGCTGCTGCCACTCTCTCTGACTTGTTCATTGACGATGTGAAACCTGAAATCTCCATTCCTCCTTCTGCTGTTATCTCTCCTGAAGAGATGAAGAAATGGTATTTTATTAGAGATCTTAATGATTACCATACTGAAATGGAAGCTGGTACTACCTCTTCTACCACCAGCGACCCGTCTACCTCTACTGAGGCAAATGGTGCTAGCTCTTCAGCAAGCACCAGCAACCCCTATCCTCATCTTCCCATTATTGGCATGATGCCAAATGAAGGAAGAGTTCAATACTCTTCTGGGGAATCTTTTGAAGGAGATATTGGTAGTGATGGCTTTAAACCCGTCGCTCCTCAGCAGCTTACTATCAAAGCTACTGAACCCTTCAAAAGAAGTAAGGTTGCTGTTCCTTATGACTATAGCACGCCTCAGTGAGCTAATCCAGTCAGACAGCAATCTCAAAAAGCTGTTTCTCAACCCTCTTCTTCATCTTCTCAGCAAGCTCCTGTCCATGCTGACAGTAAAACTGATCAGCATGAACATTTTATGAAAAGACGCGTCAGGTTTGGTGATGCCAGATATCAGCAAGTGGGACCGTCTCAGGTCAAACCTGCTGATAGACAGGCTCATCAGCAGGCACCTCAATCTATGCCTGTTCCTTCTAATATGAGGCACAACACTCCTCAAAGAGGAAGAATGCCTCACTCTCAAAACAGGTCTACTACTCCTCAAAGAGGATACTTGCCACATCAGCAAGTAAGACCTGTCACTCCTCAGAGAGGACACTTGCCACATCAGCAAGTAAGATCCTCTACTCCAAAGAGGGAGTACCTACCTCATAGGCAAATGAGGTCAGCTACTCCAAATCAGCAATCAAGACCGATCACTCATAAAAGAGTGCATCAGTCTCAATAGCAGGGTCCTTCTTCCTCTCAACATGCTGTCAGACAAGCTTGGAGTGTAGTCAAGGGATCACAAAATCCCTTCACTTCTTAATCTGAGATCCAAAAGGAAAGTCCATTTTGGGTCCTGCTCCTAAGATGCCTCAGCTAATACTTAAGCAAAAGCATAAGTCTAAGCAAAAGAAAAGGGCATCTTCCTCTTCTGACCCTCAAATTAACGAGCTTACTCAGCGAGTTAATGATCTTTCTTCTCAGCTTAAAGAATTTCTTCTTCAGAGCCAAAAAGGCAGCACTTCTGATAAGAAATGCTACCTATGTGGGAGCAGAGGTCATGTTTCCTCTGAATGTGATGAAAACAACTCAAGGGATGCTCCTGAAGTTGTCATTCAACCAAATCCTCATTCCTCAACAGCTGCTTCCTCCTCCACTAGGGTCAGCGAGAGCCCTCTCTCTGCTGAACCTGAAATTAGTGTAGGAGATACAACTGTTCTATCTGAGGAAAACATTACTGACTTCATATCAGCACAGCATGTATCTATTCCTCATTCACAAAGGGTTATAACCAATGAATTTGGTGAACCAGCTATCATAGTTGAGTTCAGCGATACAAATGTTGTCAGCAACATGACTTTCCTTGATAGTGGTAGCACTATCACTCCATTCGATGGTGATGAATCATCTTATGGCACCTTTCCTATAGATTCTCTTCCTCCTTACCCTTCTACACAAGCTGAAGAGGAAACCTCTGAAGCTGCTGCTATTAATCCTGCTGATCTTGCTGTCAGGGAGTTTAATAGTGAACCCATCTAAATCCTTCTGTTGTATCCATGCAGGGCTCGCTGGGAAAAGGTGTGTGGTACTTGGACAGTGGCTGTTCAAAACACATGACTGGCTCTAAGACCCTGCTGGATAACTACGTAGAGGCTGCTGGCCCTACTATAGTGTTTGGTGATAATTCCACTGGACAAACTGAAGGATATGGACACTCTCTAATGGTCTCATCAAATTCACTAAAGTTGCTTATGTAAATGGTTTAAAACATAACCTTATCAGCATAAGTCAACTTTGTGATGCTGACTACAAAGTGATTCTTGATAAGCATCAAGGCACTGTTGTCAACATAAACAAGGAAGTCGTCTTGGTTGCTCCAAGAAAACGAGATGTCTATCTTGTTGACTTCACTCCTATCAAAACTGACAGTGAGACTTGTTTCTTTACTAAGTCAGCAGCAGAACTCAATTGGTTGTGGCACAAGTGTATGTCGCATGTGAATTTCAAAACAATCAACTCTCTGGCCAAAAAGAACCTTGTTCGTGGCCTTCCTCATCTCTCTTTTGAAAAAGATAGACTCTGTGGTGCTTGTGAAAAAGGTAAAAGCCATAGATCTACTTTTAAGACAAAGCAAGCCAATTCTATAAATGGTTTCTTTCATCTTCTTCACATGGACCTTTTTGGTCCAGTGAATGTCCAAAGCCTAAAGGGTAGCCGATACACCTTAGTAATTGTGGATAAATATTCACGATACACTTGGACTATCTTTCTTCGTTCCAAGAGTGATGCTGCTGAAGAGTTTATCAATTTCATTAAGAAAATTGAGAATCTCAACAGCATAAGGGTTAAAGAACTCAGGAGTGATCATGGTACTGAGTTCAGAAACCACACTCTTGAATCCTTTTGTACTGATCAAGGGATCTCACAAAACTTCTCTTCTACTAGAACTCCTGAGCAAAATGGTGTTGCTGAAAGAAGAAATAGAACACTCATAGAGGCAGCACGTACCATGCTCAGTGAATCTTCTTGGCCTAGTAAATTCTGGGCAGAAGCTGTCCGCACTGCTTGTCATACTCAAATTAGATGTCTTATTGTTAAAAGACATGACAAGACAACTTATGAGGTTTTAAAAGGTAAGAAACCTCAAATAAAATACTTCCATGTCTTTGGATGTCCTGTTTTCATCTTAAACAACAAGGATCACTTAGGTAAATTTGATCCTAAAGCTGATGATGGCTATTTTCTTGGCTATTCTTCCATCAGCAAGGCTTTCAGAGTATTTAATACTCGCCTTCAGAAGGTGGATGAATCCATTCATGTTACATTTGATGAAAGTTCATCAGCTCTTAAGGACATCCAAACTACTTTGTCTGAAGTCATTTTCAATGAGCTCGCTGATCCTCTTACTGAGGAAGCTGACTCATTTGTTGATGTTTCTTGCTCGCTGCCTGATTATAATTAGCATGTCACACAGGATAGTTCAGCTGATGCTGAACTAGAGCAAGTTACTGCTCATATCTACTCGATTGAGCCAATTGAGCCTATCTTAAGATCAATCCATGCTGCATCAGCCAAACCTAGATCTCTGACTGATGATGTGCATGCTGATGACTCTGCTGAGGAGGAGTTTCATGATGCATCAGCTAATGCTGATGACATGGAGTCAGCTGATGACTCAAACATCAATGATAACTCAACTCAGTCGAATGGCTCTGCTGATCACACTCCTACTGAACCCATTCTTACCATTGACTTCTCTTCTTACAATGATCTCGCTTCTGTTCCCATCTCTCAGTCTTCCGCTGACACTCAACTAGGTTCCTCAAGTGTTCCAGCACTTCGATGGACATCTAGTCATCCAGCTCACCAAGTCATTGGTGATCCTTCTCAAGGGATCGTTACTCGATCAGCGACTAGAAACACATGTCTCTATGTAAATTTCTTGTCAATAATGACTCCTAAGAATATAGGAGAAGCAATGGCTGATCCTTCTTGGGTAGAGGCTATGCAAGAGGAACTTACCCAGTTCCAGAGACAGCATGTCTGGTTTCTTGTTCCTCTACTGCTGACAAAGAACCCATTGGAACAAAATGGGTTTATAGGAACAAAATGGACGAAGATGGTGTAGTTACTCGTAACAAAGCTAGGCTGGTTGCACAAGGATACCTTCAGGAAGAAGGTATTGATTATGATGAAACATTTGCACCAGTGGCCCGTTTGGAAGCTATTCGCTTATTCTTGGCACATGTTGCTTACAGAAACTTCACAGTATATCAGATGGATGTCAAGAGTGCCTTCCTAAATGGAAAACTCGATGAGGAAGTTTATGTTAAGCAGCCACCTGGTTTTGAAGATCCAGCCAAGCCACACCATGTCTATCGTCTTTATAAGGCACTCTATGGCCTTAAACAGGCTCCTAGAGCCTGGTATGGCACTCTTTCTGAATTTCTTCTCTCTAACAAGTTTCAGTGAGGGTCCATTGACAGCACCCTCTTCATCTATAGAAAGGGTGCTGATGTCCTTTATGTCCAGATATATGTAGATGACATCATCTTTGGGTCCTCCAGCAAGAAACTTTGTACCAAGTTCAGCTTACTGATGTCCTCTCATTTTGAGATGAGCATGATGGGTGAGCTGACCTTCTTTCTTGGTCTGCAAATTCGCCAACTCCCAAATGGAATTTTCATTAATCAGGAGAAGTACATTCGAAACATGCTGGCCAAATTTGACATGTCCAATGTCACTACTAAGGCCACTCTCATGTCTCCTCCCAATAATCTCCATGCTGATCCTGATGGTAAGCATGTGAATCCCACTCACTATAGGGGAATGATTGGCTCGCTGATGTATCTCACAGCGAGTCGTCCAGATATCATGTTTGCTACTTGCTTATGTGCAAGATATCAAGCTTCTCCTAGGGAGTCTCACATTCTTGCTGTAAAGCGAATCTTTAAGTATCTAAAGGGTACTTCTTCACTGGGTCTCTGGTATCCGAAGCTGACTAGTTGGTCTAGTAAGAAACAGCATACAGTGTCCATCTCCACTGCTGAAGCATAATATGTATCAGCAGCGAGTTGTTGTGCACAAGTCCTCTGGATGAAAAACCAACTCGCTGACTATGACTTAGATTTTTCCAAGATTCCCATATTGTGTGACAATACAAGTGCAATTGCTATCACACACAATCCTGTTCAGCATTCCAAGACCAAACACATAGACATTAGGTACCACTTTATTCGTGACCATGTCATGAAAGGGGACGTTGAAATTTACTTCATCCCCACTGATGACCAGCTTGCTGATATATTCACTAAACCATTAGATGAAACCAGATTCAAGTATCTGGTCAGCAAGTTGGGAATGCTGAATGGTGAATCAGCGACATGATATGTCATGTTTGCTAAAATTCAACTTATCTCTCTTTGTAAGTTGAAAATTTGACTCTTGCAGTCAATACCCTCATCAGCGAGTTTAAGTGTGTCTTACTCGCTGAACTTAAAAGTAATGAAGAGCTTAAAGTCTTCATCTAGTCCAGCAGCAAACGGCTCTGGTAAAGACTTATCAAATCCGTTAATCCCTGCTGCTTTGGGAAAAAGCAAAATAAAAGCAATAGAGAGCTGAAAGTCTCTATCTAGTCCAGCAGCAAACGGCTCTGGTAAAGACTTACCAAATCCGTTAGTCCCTGTTGCTTTGGGAAAAAGCAAATAAAAGCAATGGAGAGCTGAAAGTCTCCATCTAGTCCAGCAGCAAACGGCTCTGGTAAAGACTTTCTAAATCCGTTAATGGCTGACAATTTGCCAAAAATTGTGTAAAGTTTGTCAGCGACCAACATTAGTTGTGATGTCGCTGACTAAATTCTTTCTCAAAATAAGGTAACTAGATTTTCTAAAAAGTGTCAGTGGATATACTTCAATCTCAACTATTTTATCGTGTGAGCATATCCACCAAGTATATTTATTAATATTTTATTGGAATTTCAAACGGTTACCTCGATTTTCTCCCTAATGGGCAACTTGTACACTGTATCCGCCGTAACCACTCGAGTACTTTTGAAATCGTGGTACAAGTTGTCTCATCAAATCGTTTTTATACGTTACTCACATGCGTATATCAAACGTATTTTTGTTATTAAATATTAGTTTTCTATATTTATTTAATTTACAAAACCACTTCTTTTTATTCTTTAATAATATTAAATACGTATATTTATATATTACGTATGAAAGAGAGTATATGTGACGGTTCACTTTTGCTGTCAATGGGACCTACTACAATACCATATATATAGCCATATCTTTTCCATCTTCGTCTTTTATACTCTCATATCCTCTTTCATTTTGATTCATATTCCCTTATTCTCAAAACTCTCTCAAATTTCTCAAATCTTTTCTATTTCCGTTCACTGATCATCTTCTTCTTCTTCCTCACACATCCTTTCTTACAATCAATGGCTTCCTCATCTGAACAACAACAACCGGAATCCCAACCACAAACTCAAAATCCTTCTTCTGAAATTCAACAAAGATCACCCACTCATGTTGAGTTGTCCGCCGATGATCTTGCAACCCAAAAGGTTCTCAAACAAGTCCCTCTTTATATGCATTCACAAACCTATGATCCAGAAACCATTCCTCCTTCGTCTAAAGTAAATTTTCAAGCACAAAGAATCACGATTAAACCGAATAATTACTTGGGTTCTCTTGAAGTTCCTTCTGGCATTACTGGGTATCAGCAGATGCTAGATTTTATAAAAGCATGCCCAGTACATAATGCAATCTACTCTGATCCAGAAGACATGTATGTCTATCTCCTTCGGGAGTTCTGGTGGACATGTGATTATCATGTAAGCATTAGTGCCATCACTGGCACTGTAAGAAGAAGCAGCACACCATCTCAATCACACCCAAAATTCTTCGAACAGCTCTTGGTCTCCCTGATCAAACAAAAGAAAAGCCTTTTGTGGATCCAGCAACAGTAGAGCAATGGAAGGAATGGTTGCCAACCATTGGGTATGGAACAAACTTGGAAAAACCCAAAACTGTACCCAGCAATCCCACCAAGAAAAATCTCCCTGGCATGTGGAGACTACTATTTGCCCATGTCATCCAGTGCTTAGGGGGCAACTCGGGATCCTTTGATCAAGCTACAGCTACGAACATGCAGATCATTCATGCTCTAGCTACTGGAAGATTCATTGACTTTGCTGTTGTTATTTTTGAAGATATGAAAGCAAAGGTTCAAGCAAGCAATCGCTCCTATACAATTCCTTTTACAAGGTTCTTCTCGCTGATCTTCAAACAGGAGTTGAAGGAGAAATATAACCAATTTGGTGCCACTGTTTGCAAAGCACCAAGGATTGGTCTTTCTGTTTACAAGCAGCCTGCTTGTGATCTTGCCTTATTTGACAGCAAGTTTGCTGTTCTAACTTCTCAAATGAAAACAATTCTCTACTCTTCTTATCCTTCACTCTACAAAAAGATTGGTGGCAGTGTATCTGAACAATCATCTGGGGTGGTTGCTGAGACACTCGCTGAGCAAGCACCACCCAAAGCTGCCAAGTCATCAAAGAAGGCTAAAACAAAGTCTACCAAGACTTCAGCTCAAACATCTCCTGCTGCTGCTGCTCCCAAAAGAAAGCAGAAAGCAGCAAAAGGGATTCACAATCAAGGGTTTAGAATCCACACAACTGGAAACCATCGCTGAACCCGAAGCCTCTACTGCTGAGGAAAATACTGAGCAACCACATACTGAAACAGAGGCACGTCTCTCTCCTACTCCTATAAATTTCTCTATTGTTGAAAGGGAAGCAGCCACTGCTGATGAACCTGATGTGCAAGCTGCTGGTTATGATGACTCTATTGATGGGGCTGGGACTGAGGTTGAAATTAATGAAGGTACTGGTGCTGGTGAAACGATTGTTGAAAGAAGAAATGAAGATGAAGGTGAAAGTACTATTGTGAATGTTAATGATGAGACTGACGAAGCTGCTGTAAGTTTTGAGGTAGAGGAGGTAGATGTAACACCCGTGAATTTTGACTCGTTGACTTTACGTGTAATATGACTAACAATATAGATTAATAAAGTATTCGGATCGTTTTGGTGATTAAATGGCAATGTGGAAGTTATTTGGGTCGTTTCGTGAATTAAATGACATTGTGTGATTCGAGTCGATAACACGTTTTGATGGGTGTTTAAACGTGTAACGATTGTATTTTGGCGGGAGAAGAGAAGCGGGTCGGCCCGTGGGTAGTCCATGACCCACCAGCCACCAATGACCCATCCTCCCCCTTATCCCTTTCTTCCCCTCTCATTTTCTATCCTTCTCTTCTTCTTCTTTCTCTTTTCTCTCTAGACCAAAGCAAGAACATCTCTAGTTCTTCATCCCTCTAGTATCATTTGGTGTTTTGGAACTAGTTTAACTCGGGAATCATCGTCGTCTTCATCTCTTTGCCACCATATTGAAGAATCAAAGTCTTAGTGCAAGGTTTTACCCATTTTGACCTAATTTCGGGTTCTAGCTCAAAGAGAAGTTTTGGTGAGTCTAATTCATCCCATTTACTCCTACTTATGTTTGTTTATGCATTTCTAGTCATCTTGAACATTTACAAGTCCTAAATCGGCTTAAAACTAATCTTGGGTCAAATTAGGGTTTATTTAGGGTTTGAAGGATTCGGGTGTGATTTTGATGTTTTGGTTGAAATTGTGGATTGGGTTATGTGTAGTTATGTTAAAACATGTTTGTTTAAGCTTCAAAATGAGTCTTGGATCATCGCTAGACGATTTGGGGATCGAAAATGGGGTTTGGGTGAAGTTTGGATCGTGTTTTAGACTCAAAAATCTGCAGGTCTGAGCATCCTCGCGCCGCGACCTTTTATCCTCGCGCCGCGAGATTTTTGTCACCTGGGTCAGAAGTATTTCTCGCGCCGCTAGCTCCTGGACTCGCGCCGCGAGTGAGCTGTGAGCCTCGCGCCGCGAGCTTGACTCCTCGCGCCGCGAGTTTTACCTGTTTCGCGCGTCAGTTTTCAAACGTTAATAACTTTTGATCCGTAAGTCCAATTGAGTCATATGACCTATCGTTGGAATCGTGAGAGAGTCTACTTTCTCATGTTAAAGTCCTTTTGATCTGAATCCTTTTCCATTTCTAAAAATGTCGGGTCAAAGTGTTATAGTTCATGCTCGGGAGAGTCATTAAGGCGTTGTGGGATTTTGGCACGACTCATACATAATTAACCAACTTGTATAGGGTTATAGAGTTGATTTTGATGACACCATGATATATATTGATAGGTTGTGGGCTTGTGGCGGTCGTTGGACATTTATAGCTCGATATTAACTTGTCGTTTTGCTTGGAAATCAAGGTGAGTTCCGTAGTTCCCTACTCGCTTGAGATTCGGGCTGAAAAGTGTAAACTTATGTGATTACTTGTTATCTGTGTTTGTAAATGATTGTTGGCGTTGTTTGATTTTACTCACGTACAAAATGTCTAGTTGGTGGCATTGGATGAATGATGGATAGTTTTGCTTTAGTGCTTGATGGGTTTGTATGAGATTGTGATATTGTTAAACAAATTAGGATAGTAGTGTATACATAGGGGTCGGTTTTACTTTCAAAAGGTTTTAGATGTGGTGGGAAGGCTGCGGATGACCCTATACATAAGCATCTAGAACTCGATGAAAGTAAAATCCTCCGAAGTGTATGTACGCGTGGTTTAGAGTGATTGATGGATATTGGGAATGTGTTGGGGTGTTCATATACTCTTTGTTATACATACTTTTATTGTTGCATTGATGACGTTATTGATACGCATTTGATATACATCATGGTCTTACATACGTACGGCATGATCTGACGTTAATAATTCGCGTACTCATTCATTATGCGATGTTGCTTTACCCCATATGATCTTGTAGTGATTTGATATTGTGATTAAGATAGTGTACATACAGGGAAGACGACGATACCTTTCGTGGATTATAGATGTGGTGGGAAGGCTGCGGGTGACCCTATATATAAGCATCTATGATTTCCTAAAAGTAAAGTCGTATGAAATGTATGTGCAATGTAATTCTGGTTGATTCTAGTAAAGGATTGAGATATATATATATATTATTATGATCATTATTACTGCTAGGATAGACGTGCATACGTGGAAGTCGGTTATGCCTTCATTGGGTTCTAGATGTGGTGGGAAGGCTGCGGGTGACCCTATATATAAGCATCTAGGATTCGAAGAAAGTAGAATCCTCCTAAGTGTATGTACGTATAGTTTATTTAGTTGGTGTTTGATGATTGACGGACTTGTGTTGTATGGATGTCGTTTGATGCATAAGTATCGTATACATCCCACTGAAGAGGATGTGAGCTTGTGTTGTGTATCTATCCCACTGAAGAGGATATGTTGTTTATGAATCCCACTGAAGAGGATATGTTGTTTATGAATCCCACTGAAGAGGATATGTTGTATATGAATCCCACTGAAGAGGATATGTTGTATATCAATCCCACTGAAGAGGATATGATACCTGTTTTGAGTTGATGTTATGTACGTTACTTGAGTATAATGTTAATTCGCGTTTTACTTGTTTTGTGTGCCTTGTTGTGGATATTGTTGTGTTGTTCATAGAGGCTCACTGTAAGTCATGTTTTGCCTCTACTCGTATATTATGATGATTGGCAATGGTTTCTAATGGACCATTACTACGAACTCACCAACCTTGTGTTGACTATGCTTAGTACACTTTTCAGGTAACCAGGTTATCCAGGACGTGAAGTTTGATTTGTTTGCTTGCTGTTGAACCCGGACTGGACTTATATGGATCAAGGATCCATTTACCATCTGTTGCATTATACTTAGGATTGATAGCTTTCTTTTGATGTTGGTTTGTAAACCTTGACGATTACTTGTTTCTTTTATTGGTTGGATTCACTGAATCCTTTATTTGCATTTAGTCATGTTCTACTTTAATTCCACCTTGTGCTATATGATTTCCGTGATATTCTGAGCCTTGGCTTGGGGTGTTACAGTAGATAATGAAAGTGATTTAGATTTGGAAGATTTTGTTGCTGATGAGTTCCAGCTTGATTCATATAATCATGCTGATGAGAAAGAAGCCAGTGATATGGAGGTTGAAGAAGCTGACGAGGTAGTTAAACCAGCTGGTGAAATTGTCTCCGAGGAAGTTCCAGTCACTGAGACAACAAGTGATGAAGCCAATGTTGAGCCAGCAGTTCTCACTGCAAGGCCTAAGACTCCTCCTATGCAGCCAGTGAACACCATGCTATCTCTTGGCATGCCATCCTCTCTTCCTATTGTTCCTGGTTGCACATCTTCCATGCCAAAAGAAGTTGAATCTCAATCAGCGAAAAACTTGGGGATTTCTCACTCCACCAACTCTTCCAGTAGATTAGAAAGGGTGGAGCATCAGCTGAATGATCTCACCAAAGCTGCCACTCTGGCTGTTGAGTGGAAGGAAAAGGAGTATGGCAGGCTGGTTTCCACATTGACCAGCTGGTACAATAAGCAGAATGCAAACAACACAGTTATAGAGACGCTGAAAGAAAAATCTCTCCAAAGCTGCTGCTCAAGATAAAATCAATGCAACCAAATGTAATTCGTCGTGATCAGCAGATCCTAAAATTTGGTGCCATCTCGCTGCTCAAGCTTGCCAATACAACCAGCTATGCAGTTAAAAAAGGCAGCTTTCACCAGCAACACTGCTACTGCCGAAGTCAAGAAATTGAAAGATCTCACTTCTCCTCTGACCACACAAATTGAAAATCACACCAAGGCAATCAATGCCTTAGAAAAGCAAGTGGCTGATCTTCATATTCCTCAAGCTTCTTTCACTGAGGATGATCGTCAGAGACAAGTCAAGCTGGAAAAAGAAGTATGTGAAATCAAGAATTTACTACTCCAGCTGGTGACCCAACAAAACACCAAGGCAGCAAGTGTGGAAGTTGCTATTGATAATGCAACTTCCAAGGGGGAGAAAATAGATAATATCCTTGTTGAAAAGGAAGTTAGAAGCACTGAAGTTCCCCCTGCTAGTGTTGAGGGGGAGTCAGTTGAAAAAGAGATAAATGTTGAAGTTTCCCCAGCTGGTGTTGAGGGGGAGCGTGAAAAAGAAGTGATTAATGAAGAAGAAGACCCTGCTGGTGCTGGGGGGAATTTGAAATAGTTGAAGTTCAAAGGAAGCAAGCCGATATAGATCCAAATGATCCCCAAGCAGTGAAAGCAGCATGGGAGGCCAGTTTCGCTGTTGAAATGGCCACTGACAGGTCCAAGGAAGCCCTTCCAATCTTTCACAAGCGCTTCCTTGGCAATGCTGTAATTACCCCTATGACTGAATCCCAGCGTCAACAACTGGCCAGGATTCAGCACAAGAGACCCTCATCCTTTCTTTCCGCTGCTCAACTATCTGTCCCATCTTCAGTAGGTCACCAACATCAAGTTATCGACATTCTAGCATTGACTGCTGAAGGAAAGACACAAGAAGAGGCTATCAAGGAGCTGGATAGAATGAGAGAAAATCAAGAGAACGAAAGGAAGAATCTTGAGTGCATCAAGCCGCTGCCACTTCTTGAAAAGGATGAATTGGATGGTGAACATCGAATGCTGTTGAAAACTGGTGGTGCTGAAGCTCTGTATAAGCAGAAGCATGCAGAGGTTGAAAAACAGCTAAGTGAAAAGAGGAAGGCTTTCGAAGAAGAAAAGGCTAAGTGGCTGAAGCATATGGAGACGAGAAAAAGGCCACAAAAGATCACTGCTGCTCAAGCCTTTCTTGCTGATATGGGGCTGAAGACAAACTTGAAAATCTTAAGAGAAGGGGCAGACAGACCAATTACTCTTGAAGGGGTCAAAGTGACCAATCTTGGTGCTTCTGAATGGTTTGAAGTTTACATGCTGATTAAAGACAAAACTGCTCAAAGCTATGTCCCTCTCAAGAAGATGCTGAAAGAATACTTTGAGAAGGCAAGAGAATATGAAACGAAGTTCAAAGCAAATCTGCCTATGCTGAGGCAAGTGTTTAGAACTCCAGCAGCGATTTCCTCGTCAGCTGGCAAAAGAATTCAAAGAAAAAGGAAGCCTGAATATCGATTGGTGCCAGCTGACCTTCCTCCCATCACTGGTGATGCCTCGATGAACACCAGACTTCCTCCCAGAAGCTTCTTCGAAGAAGGGAGAGTAATGGAGAATCCAGCGGGTATATTCTTCACAAATTTTCAGAACGATCAACTATTTTTCCGATTGGCAGAGATTGAAAAAGCATCCACTGGGTTCATCATCAGTATAAGAAGAAGATGTGTTAAGACAACCAACACCAGATGGTTCATCAGCAAGTTGGATGAAGAGTTGTTGAAGCCTCATAGAAGAAATGACCCAGTGCTAAGAATTGCTAAACAAGAAGATGCTTGGGAGATTGAAGCTGCCAATCTTTAGATGTCTTATAATAAAATGTAAATGCTTCATCCATCAGCATGTAATGCTTAACAATGAAATATAAGACATCTTTCTATCATTCTTTTATCTTCTTAAAGTCTAGTTTACTCAGCAAGTCTTCTCAGCGAATACTGTGATGCTGGATTTCAGACTGATAAAGATGATACAAAATCTCAGTCGGGATACGTCTTCGTTTTAAATGGAGGCGCGGTGGATTGGAAGAGCAAGAAGCAAACCACAGTTGCTATGTCTGCTACAGAGTCTGAGTATATTGCCACCTCAGATGCCGCCATGGAAGCTGTCTGGATTAGAAAGTTTATTTATGGGCTTGACGTGATGCCCTCAAATAACACACCTTTGGATATTGTTGAGTCAAGGATTCGCTGACCAGACTTGGTCGCTGACGTATGTCGTCAGCAAGTCATCAGCGACTCAGTGACTCTTGTCAGCGGGTGGTTTACTTTCCAAGTTGTGAGTCAAGGTGGGAAGAATTCAAATCAAAAGAAGACAAGAAGTCACATGGTGGTTCTTCCAACTGGATTTTACTTTGTATGGCAAAGATGCAGTTGGGACCAAAAGAAGGGTTTTCTCTTTCATACCCGTTTTGGTAAAGAAGACAAAGGCTCCTGGATGCAAGTACGTCGAGCCAATGAGATGTCGACAACCACCATCAATCACTATCAATGTAAGGCTGTGTTGCCCTAATTCCTCCCCTATATAAAGCAACACAGCCGCACCAAAACAGTGTGTGTTTGTCACCACAAGTGTGTGTCACTTACAATTTTCTCTTGTAATTGTTTAAGTTTTTAGTTTGTCTAGACTTAGCAATTACTAGTTCATTTGTATTCTTGTCAGAGAGTCGCTTACCCCACTTTTATATAGTGTTGAAAATATCATATCATAATAAGAAGTATATGCCTTTTCTTTTTAGAATATGTATATTTTCTTTACTGTTGAAAACACAATCTCGTAACTTTCCTAGGTTTTATGGTTGGCTTTTTCTTTGGTGGGGCTTGGGGGGATGTTATGTTAATCGCAATAAAAGACATTTAAATTTGATTTGATGTTAATGGCATTAAAAACTGTGTATATGTATATATAAGAAAAAAAAATGACCTCAGGGGCAAAGTTGGGCTGGATCATAATATATCGTGAAACAAGGCCTTTTCAGTTGGGGCTTACGCTGCAACGTTTCCTTTGTTTTTAACACTTTAAAGGTATCTTCTTTACAACTAAAGGGAGTCCAAATATGTACAATGGTAATCCCCCACAACTGAGTCCAAGTTAACTAGTAGAATTGAAACAATTCAACATAAGAATATTTCCATTCATAGATTGTTTTTTGGAAGGACTATTACATAGCAATGAGTAGTTCGGATTATGATTTCTTTGTTTTACCGAATGCAAATTTTCGGATTGTTAGTTTTAAAAATCTGAAATATCTGCTTTTTTAACATGAAGCTTTTTTGGTTCCGTTACTCATTGATGCTTTAGTTACAAACCGATTACAGGTGCTTCATTAAGAGAATTAACCATACATAGGGTTAAACCCCAGTGGCCAGAGGTGTTTCACTAAACCTGTTATGCGGGGCCCCGGGGGAGTTTACTCCAAGGTCTCGAGTTCGAACCTTGGTAGGTTCTCCTCGACGGTATTTTCCAATTATGGAGGTGGTATGGTGAGAAAGACTATTTAAGATCCGCTTAGTGCGGGACCCTTTCGTTGTGCGATTAGCACACATCATACGCGTCTGAGTTAAAATTCACTTGTCAAAAAAAAAAAAAAAACATACATAGGATTTCGAGCTCAATGAGCTCGTCGGTTCCTACCAGTGAAACCCGTTGGGAATCGCCTTATACATATCAATAAAAAATCCACCGTGCAAACTACTTTTATGCTAGGAGGACATCCATTGTATACCGTTGGATAACTTTTTTTTTAATCATTGATTGTTATATCTTCATAAAAATTAATCATCTTATAATTTGTAGGAAAATATAACTATACAAGCCATACTTGTTATCATTTTATCCAACATACTTCAAAGAATTACCTCTCATTTAGATGAATAACCTATCTAATGTTGTATGAGAGGAATAGTTTTTTTTGTTTGTAATAAGTGGCTTAAAGATAATTAACTCATGATTACACAATGTCTTTAACCTTTTTATATATAATTGAATCATGATTGGAAATTTATAAAACTTATGTCACGACTTTTTTTTTTTTATTATTTTATTTTATAACTATACAAGTTTTTTTTACATAGCACAACAGAGGGTCTAGACTATTTTGTCTTAACCGGGTGCACGCTAAAAAGTCCCTCACCCGATACCTAGTAGGAGGAAACCCATAATAGATCCCCCAAAGACATGGCAACGTATTAGGAGAAAACTTTACTCTTTTTAGACTTGAAATCTACATGTTTTTTTATATTTAAGCAGATTTTAATAAGGTTGGATATATATAAATTTTGGCGAAGAAAACTTGTTTCTTTTTTTTTGTTTTACTTTAATACTTGTTTTATTTTAACTTGAACCTAAGGGGGGAGTGAGTGAGTGAGGGAGATGAGAGGGAGATGGGAGGGAGCTCCCAAGATCGAAGGGTAATCGGCCGCCACTGCAGCGAGATGGGGGAAAGACTGGAGTTGGCGAGATGGGAGCTCGCTGAAGGTTGGGCGGGAGATGGGGGAAGAAGGACTGAAGGTGTAAACTTTTCTGACCGTTGCAGGGACCAACAGTGTAAGTTTGTACACGCCAGGGACCAAAAGTGTAAACGGGCCAAACGTTTTTTTTTTGTTTTTTTTATTGAGCTGCTTATGATTTTAGTTCAAAAAAATGAAATTACAGGGCCACACGTTTCTTTTTTGTTTTTTTTTTCCAACCTTTTTTTTGGCATAGTGTAAACTTCTTTTTTTAACTATGTATTGTTTTTATTTTTATTATGTAATGTGTTATTTAATATTACGTAAAGTGTTTTGTTATTAATAAAACTTATAATTAAAAAAAGGGGTTAATTATGCAAAGTTTATAATGTTAAGGATAAATTATGAAAATTTGAAGAAAAGGTTGGAGTGATGGTTGTCATTAAAAAAGGTTGGAAAAAAGGAGGGTTGAAATGAGATGAAATAATTTGATTGGGTAATTTGAGGGAGATGGGGATATATGACTCCCTCCCCTCTAATATATTTTTTTTTGTAAAGTTAGTTTCGATTCAACCGTAACCCCCTACTCATAGAAAATACCTTGAGATGAGAAACCCAAGACTCGAACCCGAGACCTTAGGAAAAACTCATCCGGGACCCACATAGTGGATTTAGAAGATACCGCCTCAATCCACCTAAGTGGAATAGGTTCCTAATATATAGTTATATATACTCGTATTATATATAAGGCTAAAAGGAGTGAGGCATATTTAGGGGTGGGGGGATATCCGCCATGTGGCGCCATGTAAGCAAGAGGATTTTGGTGGGAAAATGGGGGAGTGAGGCATATTTAGGGGTGGGGGGACTTTGGACATGTGGCATCCATGTTTCTCCCACCAATTTTTTTTTATTTACTTTTACTTCTTTCTTTTACCTTTTTCCAATCTCCATCTTTTGCTTGCCCATATTGATCCGCTCCCTACTCGCCTCAAACAACCCATCCAACTTCATCGAGAGATTATCAAATGTCTCCGAGTACCTAGCCACCCCTTTTCCCTTGCCGGACGAACTCGACGACCCTCCATGAGCGGCTTTCTTAGCCGCGTCTCTCCCGGACGGGCGCTCCGGGAACGCCGACTCATCCTCAGTAATGTCATTTAGATCAAAGTTGACTCGTGCATCCGAACCTTTTTATACGAAACAACAAACATAAAACAAAAAACATAAAAAAAGGACCGAAATTATAATTTTTTGTTTAAAATTTTGAAACTTATACCTTGACTTTGTGGTTCGTTGGATGATGACGTTTTCGACCTTTTTGTGGTCGGTTCTCCACGGGTTGACTTAACATTAGTGTTGGTCACATAATGAAACTTCGACGACCATCTAATCTTATCCCAAATATCCAAAAACTTGAAATGCGTCTTGTAAGTCCCGTGATACTCGGCGAGAGCTCTCTTAATCACATCCGCATCATTTGCACCACTTAGATGATTGTTCGCGTTGGTGAGACGAGTGTAGATTGAATTGAAGTTTTGGATTAATGGACGCATACCCCTCCATTTTGCACTAACACCTTCCGCGTCACGATAATCTTCCGGCTTCTTTAAAAGTGTTCTCAAACCATCCGTTATCCTCAACCAATACGTCTCCTCCTTTTGAAAGTTAGCTAATAAAACAAAAAAAACATATACATATAAAACCGAATTATATATATATAATTGGCTAAAAAAACAATAAAAAAACGTATTAGTATATATATATAACCGAATTAAATATAAAAACGTATACCTTCCTCCGGGTCTTCGGTAACCGATAGCCAAGCCTTGCATAAGGCCATTTCTTCCTCCTTTGACCATGGAATCGAGGGTGCTCTCGACCTTACTTCGCCGGGGGCCTTCTTTTTGTGTGAACGCTTCTTGGGCTTTGAACCGCCGGCTAGGTTTTCGGGTTGAGTTTCTTGTACAATTTCAACATCGGGGGAAACGGGCCTTGGTGATGGTGGTCTTGACGATGATTGTCTTGGCGATGGAGTGTCGATAACTTGTTGTCGATCTATATATAAAAAAAGAAAAACATAATATTATATAAAAAAAAAACATATGTATAAACTATATAGTTACAAAAAATACAATATTATATGTATAAACTAGATATAAAAAGTACAATACAATATATAAAGTTACCAAAAAATGAACCCGGCGTGTTTTGTGGTGGCGTAATCCCACCAAAACCGTATAAACCATCTTGTTGTGGCGCATAATATGGTGTAAAACCCGGCATTTGTGGTGGCGTAGCACCCATTTGTTGGATCATTTGGAACAACATCGCGTTTGGTAGCATATTAGGATCGTTGACGTCTTGTTGATTTTGATTGTTAGGACGGATAAAACGATTATTATTATTATTGAAAGGGTTAAAGTTATTATTAGGAAACATTGTAAAAAAAAAAAGAAGAAAGTGTAAAGAAAAGAGAAGAAGAAAGAAACAATTGTGATTGAAAAGGTAGTGTGTATATATATAGATGGTAAAAATAAAAATAAAAGGTTAATTTTTTTTTTTTAATTAAATGGCCGGCCTTAACGGTCACTTTTTGTTGGGAGAAGGAATTTGAAGGGCGAGAGAAATATTCCGCCCGTTGGTGTTTGGGGGCGTAAATGGCGAGGCGGGGTGGTGTGGATGGTGAGTTTTGGGCGAGTTTTGGGGGAAATACGCCCCACTCCGGAGAGCCTAAGCATTGTGCAAAATGGTAGTCGGAAGGTGGAAAAAGTTGTTTTGAAACCAATGATTGTGGTCCAATGGGAAAACCTCGAAAGTTGGAAAGGTATCCCAAAAGTGTTATGATCTGCTTGGCAGATGCAAACGTTACTCTTTGTGTCCACACTCCACAGTGTCATATGTGTTAAATTTCATGTTACCCTCGTTTGTATACGTTTGTATTATGGACGTGAATAAAATAAGATAGTCTAGATCTTTTATTGTCATATTCGATCAAGATCCGGAAAGAAAAAGATAAAAAAAAATAAAAATAATATATAATAGATTTTAGGGTATTGTTAAATACGACCCTAAAAGTTATAGTTAAAATGCATTAGATAGTTGTACACTTAACATAAAATTTTACAGGTGAACTTTCAACATGGAAGAAATATTTTGTTTATATACGTTAAGTGCAGTCCTTAAGACATTTGGAGAGGTTTCCCCCAACGGTCAGATGTTTTCCTCTAAAGGGTTATGGGTTCAAATTCTGTCAAAAACATTTGAAGAAATGGACTCTTATAATGTTATTTTTATCCAAGATATGAGTGGACAAAACTTTTAGGATATTATCAGGATTTAAACTTGGGATAGACGCATTAATTTTAGAAGGTGTTGTTAATTTTTTACTTTTAGAAAAAAAAATTATATCCTTAATTTGAATAAAATAAAAGAAAGAAGGAAGAAAAGAAGAAACCGAGGCGCATGCAAAAAACCATCATCATGATGTCTTTTAACTCCCAGGTTTTTGTCCTTATCCAACTCTTTTACCCCATAATTTTCCTTTTGATATATATACTTTCCATGCAATCCACTTCCACTCTACAATAACCAATTTAAAATTTAAGTTTAGGTATTCGAATTTTCATTTTCTTTTTCCAAATGCATCTACTTATATTGTTCAAAATATAATTTAACATTATGTATTAGGCTATCTAATTCATATAAAAATTTCTGAAACCTTTTATTAGTGAGATTAAGATACTAAAAGACCATTTAGTCAAGTTCAGGATGCCATACCGAAACTCTAATAATACAAGTCGTGGATAGAACAAATTGGATAATCGGGCCGTTCTTTTCTCCTCATCTCCTATCCTTAATGTGAACCTTGAGTTCATCAAGCATTTTCGCCACGACATGATTTAACTGGTGTAGTGTATGAATTAGAAAAACATTATCCGACCCGTTAAATTAAATGGTAGGGAATTTGAAAAGATCAAAATTGATTAATGATTTTCATTGGTTGAATTTATCATACATCAATAAAGATCGAGTTTTGTGTCATCAAAAGGTTATGGGCCAAAAAGAAGCCTACCAACAAACTCCGAAAACTAAAAAAATACAAAAATGTCAATGGCTCTAAAACTAGAGAGCTTACGGGGCCGAAAGGTGACCTACGAGATTTTGCTAAGACGTGCTCCTTATTTCAATGCTCGTTTTAACTGGTCGTTTGTTCAAACCAGAGTCTCCTAGCTCAAATTAAAATCATTTTTAATAAAACTCTTTCAAGTATGCGATCCTGAGACTCTAAAAACAAAAAAGTTCGTTCTTTCACATTTGGTCTTGCATCATGTAACCATTCAAGAATAATATGTAAACGGTAGAAAATTGGACTCTCACAAATAATAATCTATATCTATATATATCTAAAAGTATGATCAAGAAGTGGAGTTGTTGGCGCTTTTTAACACTTCATTGATGAGCATACTTAATGAAGTTAATTACTTTTGTTTAATATAACACATAAATTTTGTTTATTAAAAGTATTAAATTAGTATGTGAGCGGTTTCACACCTCAGCTTAGGTGCCGGACAACCTTATATTCACTTTACCCATATACAATTGTATATATTGTTTTTGTTGATGTATGTATTCATAAATTTAGTTAGTGTATTCGAATTTTCATTTTCTTTTTCCAAATGCATCTACTTATATTGTTCAAAATATAATTTAACATTATGTATTAGGCTATCTAATTCATATAAAAATTTCTGAAACCTTTTATTAGTGAGATTAAGATACTAAAAGACCATTTAGTCAAGTTCAGGATGCCATACCGAAACTCTAATAATACAAGTCGTGGATAGAACAAATTGGATAATCGGGCCGTTCTTTTCTCCTCATCTCCTATCCTTAATGTGAACCTTGAGTTCATCAAGCATTTTCGCCACGACATGATTTAACTGGTGTAGTGTATGAATTAGAAAAACATTATCCGACCCGTTAAATTAAATGGTAGGGAATTTGAAAAGATCAAAATTGATTAATGATTTTCATTGGTTGAATTTATCATACATCAATAAAGATCGAGTTTTGTGTCATCAAAAGGTTATGGGCCAAAAAGAAGCCTACCAACAAACTCCGAAAACTAAAAAAATACAAAAATGTCAATGGCTCTAAAACTAGAGAGCTTACGGGGCCGAAAGGTGACCTACGAGATTTTGCTAAGACGTGCTCCTTATTTCAATGCTCGTTTTAACTGGTCGTTTGTTCAAACCAGAGTCTCCTAGCTCAAATTAAAATCATTTTTAATAAAACTCTTTCAAGTATGCGATCCTGAGACTCTAAAAACAAAAAAGTTCGTTCTTTCACATTTGGTCTTGCATCATGTAACCATTCAAGAATAATATGTAAACGGTAGAAAATTGGACTCTCACAAATAATAATCTATATCTATATATATCTAAAAGTATGATCAAGAAGTGGAGTTGTTGGCGCTTTTTAACACTTCATTGATGAGCATACTTAATGAAGTTAATTACTTTTGTTTAATATAACACATAAATTTTGTTTATTAAAAGTATGATCAAGAAGTGGAGTTGTTGGCGCTTTTTAACACTTCATTGATGAGCATACTTAATGAAGTTAATTACTTTTGTTTAATATAACACATAAATTTTGTTTATTAAGTTTCTTTTCATTGGTGAATGATTTTGAGTAAAAATTCTTATGAAAAATACGGTTTATATTTATATATATAAACATCAATAATCAATAATAATTACTCAACCCCATTGATCTCCCTATACGATTCATTCATTCATCATCAATAAAGTATTAACTACACACCATTGATCTCCCTACAATTCGTCTCATAAGTAATGCATTCATTCATGGATTAAGGGTATTCACTGAACGGTTAAGAATACAATTCGTTTCTTTCCTATATCTCAATCTTTCTTGTAATATATCTCCTTCAATTCCATCAGTTTTACAGTATGTTTTTCTCAATTTTGTATTTATATACACATATGTATATGCAAATCTAATTATTACTTTACTGTACGTTATAGATATATATGATTATATATCCAGGATCTGCGTGCCACTATCTCCCACGATGTTTGTAAAGTTGTATGGAATTAAAAATATCAGACACTTTTTGTTATGATTTTGATGACAGTTGTGTTACTCTCTTGGCAATGTGTTTAGCGAGGTTCTACTCTTTAACTTTCATGGCAATTTTATTTTCTTTATATATGTGGGTATTGTTTCATGTATTTTGATGGATTGATTAGCTATGTTCCTGCCTTTCAAACATTTGATTTTAGTTTCATGGGAACAAAATTTGCGAAGATGCTATTTGATTCTGATTGAAATTTAATTGGAGTCAATACGATTTGAAGCTTTTTCGATGGAGTAATATGAACTACCATCCAATTTTGCGTTTACGGTTCAACGCTGACACATTTACTTTTAGGGTTATTTTTTGCTCATTCAATGGATCTTACATTTAATTTTAGAGCTGTTTTTAACGCATCCATTGGATTTTCAAACTGTTTTGTGTATAGGGTCAACAAGTGTAGCTTGAAACATGTTAATCATTTAGTATATACATGGTTGACCTGTAACCTTACACAAGCTATTCTATGAAGTTGGTAATTTTATCCAAAAACTATTATAACAATTTCGGTAACCAAATTGCAGATGCATACATAGATATTTTGTGTGATAAACAATGACTACACATTTTTGGAGATCGATGTATGCCCTTCGTGGAAGTGCAAACCCAATGGTCAATAGTTACCGATGGCAGTAGTGGAACTGGAGATAACAGGAAAGCTACTTCTTAGTATAATTGGGTTCTTAAAAGGTTGATTTGTATGTTTATTAGAAAGTTGATTGGTCGATGGTACTTTTTATTGCAGATTTATGTTATACATGTTACTAAAAACCTTGGATCTAACAGCCAAACGTGGAAGAATTGTTGGACAGGATCAACAATAAGTCCACCAAGACAGACAATGTGTTCTTATTGAACACTTCACATGTGAGAAACCGATTTCTGACCTGTAGAGGTGGCAAAAATAAAAAATGGGGCAGGTTAGTTAACCGGTCACAGGAATTTTTCCACTTTTATTGAAAGTTCTAAATTTATTATAGATAGTGTGCCTAGCATACACAAGTTAAACACATGCCGGGCTGCCTAAGAATCAGAGCCGTCAAAGAAAGAGACCTTCTACAAGTTACATTCAAGGTTGAATAATAGTGGCACATACAAGTACAACATAATGGTTTTCCTTACTAATATGTGCTTTCATAACTTTTTGCAATGCCATTCCATTTCTTATTTAATTTTGAAGTGTGTCAAAGATCTGGTGCCATTTCTATAGGTAAAAACCAAATATATGGAACTTCCAAACATGGTTATTATGTAATTGCTCTCTTACATTAATATTAATGTTCAGGTGAATCATCAACAACGGGGTCTACATTATTGCAGTATCTTAAGTTACAGTTTATGCTCTTATATTTGACTTGCTTTAAAACTTTTTTTGCCTACGTGTAACAGGCTTCAACTATGGTCTCAAATCAAATTGCAACAAGATTCTCATTTGTGGGTACCTATACATATAAACCTCAGAATCCTCTACCACTATCTTCTTATCATTTAGCCACACCATTCTTACATGCTTATATATATTCATACAATTTTTCCTTCATTCTTGGTTTCTCTTGAAAATAGTTTAATACCTGTGGGCTAACACGACCAACTCCTCCCATAACAACTTAAAACCTATACTCAGCGAATCAAAACAAGAAGTTCAGGCCGTTCTCTAATTAGATGTTGAGTGATATCAACTCGACAGGCGGCATCCCAGACCCGACCCAAGTGACGAAAAGATGGAGCCCACAAGTGGACTTTTACGGATTCCACTCTATTCATTTGTCAAGGTAGAATAATTTAAGTCCCAAATATGATGGTTAAACCTGACTGGCAAGTAATTCTAACTGGAAATAGACCAGTTCAGAATACGATCCAGATGTGGATAGAAACAATGAAGTAAATGACTGAAAGTAAATAACGAGAAACAATAAGTGCTGAAACTATATAAATAATATGTATAGATCAAGTATGTAGCATTGAGACACGATGTACTTTTTCAATGTATTTGATTTATTGATATAAACAAATACAAAGGTTGTTGCGGAACAAAGATAAACACCAAAGTGTAAATATCTAAACAACCTAGAAATACAGGTGATCTAATAACTTGGAAATACTCGTAAGAATTACTTAGAGTATATCTCACAAGTTGCAATGCTAAAGTTTCAAGCCTTTTGCAAGTTGTGAGAAGTCTTTATATTTATAGGCAAGGTTCATGCTGATGTGGACCAAGCCGTACAAATATGGTTGGGAGCATTTAAGGAATTAAAGTCAATTCCTTAACATGCGTACTTTTAAGGTTAAGTGTGAAAGTTATTTGATGTGACATTTCACACTTTATTCCCAACCTTTTACTCAACCTTGTACTTGTTAATAGATAAAGCTATTAACTGGGTAAAGGTTGGTAAAGTAAAAAGGCTTCCTCGTAATCAGTGTAAAGTGTTGTAAGTACTTTACACTGAGATGCTTCAGTCTTCGATCAGGTAGAATCTTCCCTGGTTTCTGCTATTGAGATGATTCTCTTTCTTCAGTCTTCAGTCTTTGACTTCAGAATGAATGCTTTCAGTTTGGCTGATCTGAAACTGAAGTGAAGCTTCAGTGAACTTAATTCTGAAGAGGTTCAGAATTCTGTACAAGTATCTTCACTGAACTTCAACTATTTCTGAACAAATTATACTTGGTTGATTTTCGACCCAGCAAATTCCCCCTATTTGTTCTGAAATAGTGCATGCATCTCAGACTTCTATCTATACATGTTTGTAAGTCTGAAATGCAAGTTTTAGTTTAAGTTGTAAAAATTTTCTAAGGACATCTTATAGATCATTGATGCCTCAGAATTTTCTGGTTGTTTTTCTAACTTAAACTTATTATCTACTTGTTGGCTACAATTTGTAACATATATATACAGACATATTTGTTTGTTACAAATGCAAATAAAAATACAAGTAAATAATATTCTGAAAGGAAAAACTACTTCTTCACAGGCCTCGAGCCAGAAGGTGCTTCAGTAGCTTTTCTCTTCAGTGGGGAGGGATCCTTGTTTCCAAATAATCTTGTCTCCATCTCTACCTTGGCTTGCATCTTTTGTTGGATCCTTGACATCCATGCACCAATTAGAGCATACTTGGGCTTTGCCTTCAGTATTTGGATCATCTCCCTATGTTCAGAAATCCTAAATTCGTGCACTGAAACCTGGTTGTATTCTTCAGCTGCCCTTCCTTTTCTTTTCACAACCAAGTCAAAGAGCTTCAATCCATCAGCTTTTGTTACTTCAATATCAATTATTTTTGCTGGATGGGATCGATGCTTCATATAATGATCATACTGATCCATTTCATGCTTTCTTTGGATCTCAGCAGCATCATCAGAAATAGGCTTGAATGTAGAAAGGTCAGCATCACGAATATTTTTTCTTGAAGACCTTGGTCCAGTCACTTTGGGTTTTGTGGGTGGCCTTGACAGCTCTTTCTCAACCTTCAGAACTCCAGCCAGAATTTCTTTCTTTTTAATCACCATCTCCTTTTCTCTATTTTTCACCAAGTCCTCAATGGACAACTTGAATGTGAGATGGTCCAGCTTTTGTTCTAAAGGAGAGTACATCTTCCCATATTCATATTCACCCATTTCTACTAAGGCCTTATGCACTCTTGGATCATTCTTGATCTTCTGATATCTTTCCAGTGAAAGACCAAGAGCTGCAGCATCCACATGATCAAGGGTCCCCATCTTCAGATGTTGTTCCGATTCCTTTTCCTTGTTTTCCCTCCACATAATAAATTGATTAGAGACTTGCTTCTGCAGAGCCTCTAACTTCTTGTTGTCAGCATCTAGATCATGAAGGGGATAACCATGCTCATCTACATTTTCACCAACCACAAGTCCAGAACCTTTTGAACCTTTGGACTTGGGTTCTTCAACCATCTGGGCCTTGCCCTTATCTTTCTTTTCAGGTTCAGCCTGCTTTTGTTGTTCCCCCTGAACTGAGGCACCACCAGATTGTACCTCAGCTTGCTTCTTGGTTGCCTCTATTAATTCTTGAGTACTTGAAAGCAAACCAATAGGCACATTTCCCCCTTTGGGGACCTCAGAAGGCATCTTGGCATACAAATTAATCGTCGTCTGCATGGCCTTCAGAGGTTCCCAACTCTACTGCTGAAAGCAATCGGGAGATGCCCTTTGCCATTGTAGAGAACTGAGCCCTTAATCTGAAGGATGAGTTAAGGTTCAGAGCCTCTTTTTCAGTTAAATCTTTCAGCATTTTTCTATCTTCCTCAGAAAATGAAGCAGGAGGAGGAGGAGCAACAACATGTTCTTTCTTCAGCAAGGTCAGAATTTCATCTAACTGCTTGGACTGGTCCTTCACATATTTGTCAAGAGTGGATACAGTTTCGTTCACTTCTTTAACAGCCTTATCCACTCTTTTATTTGTATCTTTGGTAAGTTCAACGACCATCCTTCTGACCTTCTCTTCAACCTTTTCAGCCACAGAAACTGAAATCTGAGCAGCAAGTTCCTGAGATAGCTTAGACTTCATCTTCTCAATAATACCAACACTTACAGAAACCCCAAATTCCGTTTCATCAAAACTGGGCTTCCTTACCAACTCATTCACCTCCTTCCCGACTTCCAAAACCTCTTGTTTTATTATTTCAACACTAGATGTCAAGTTCGCAACAACTGAAGCTTGCACATCTCTTTTGGTCAGTCTGAAGGCTTCCCTGATGGCTGAACTAATTATGTTACATGAATGTACCAGCTCATTAAGCTTCCCACTTACTAGTCCCTCATTTCCAGCAACCTTGGTTAACTCAGTGCCAAGGAACATCTGAGCACCCTTCATTTCAGCAATGGAACTAGTATTGGCAGTTAGAGATTTTGTCAAGTCCTCCACCTTGAGAAGTAGGCTTTGTACTTCGGTGTTTTGCTTCTCTAACTGTGCTTCTACACTTAAAGGAGGAGGTGGTTGTGCAGAAACAGAAGCCACAAAGGGAATATTGCCAAGCCCATCCAATGCTTTTTCAATTTGCATTTCAGTTGGACTCTCAGATTCAGTAGCAGAGTCCAACTCCTTCTCAGACGGGTCATCATAATTGATGGGCTTTGGCACTTGGTGAATTTGTGGATGTAAGTGATGAAGTTGTGGTTGAAAACCAGGTGAAGTAACATAGGCAGGTGTAGAGCCAGGTGGAAAATATGGATGTTCATGAGAAATTGGTGGTTGGCGATATGGTTGTTCAACAAGTATATTTTGGATTTCTGGGGGAGGAGGGACGTTTGTGAGGCTGAAGGTTGGCTCAGAATCAGAAGACTGATTCTCCTCCAGTAAGCCCTCATCAAACTCAAAATCAGCAAAGGAATCAAGATTCCCTTGAGGTGGCTCATCTTCATCCCAGAGGTCAGTTAAAACTGCAGTCTGATCAGATATGCCCTGGTTCAGATCACTAATACCTGAACCAGCTTCTGGTTCAACAACTGCTGGTGTAGATGCATTATCACCAGATTTATGGGTTGGCTCAACCAAAGTATCATCGCCAGTGACAGTAGACACAGGGGTTGCTTTAATGATTCTCGTACCATCATCAGAAATCACTTCATCGGCCGTAGAGTCTGGAATCTCAGTCTCAGGTGGTGTCACACCAAAGACTTCATCAATTCATGCATCAGAAGAGTGTAAGATATGTGAAGTTTCAGGGGGTGCACGTGTAGACACGGACTCTAATGTGTGCTGTGTAACAACCCTCATTTTTTTACTAGGACAATTTACTTGGATTTATCTAGATATCTACCCCTAGAGGTTTATTAAGAGAATTGACCTTTTAGACATTTAGGGCATGGTGATATTTGCCCTCTAGTTCAATAGAATGCCAAAAGGTAGCTAGTTGCCTTAGAAATGCCATAAACAATGACTATAATTATCCAAGACAATCTCCAAGTGAACAAATAATGACAATTATATAAGAATGTGACTTAAACCATCAAGCATCTGAGAAATCAAACAAGTCAACAACTCAAATAATAACAATATAGAACGGAATTTTAATTCAAGAAATTAAGTTATGAAAATAACTAAGCATGACTTAAAAGTTGTGTTAGCAACCAAGAATCCTTATAATTACAATTCAAACACCTATCCAATCAAAGTGCATTTGAGCATAAAATATGATGAACATCTCAAAAGTATAATTACAAGCTAGATTATATATAAAAGTGAGTTTAAATAATAATAAGTATATATATATGTCTGATATAAATACAAATTTATATACAATGAGCTAAGTAACAAATTAAAATACAAAAATTATACATACATACATACATATACGAGTATATATATACACATATGTACATACATATAATCATACACACATTGTACACATACACGGTTATATACAAATACACGTGACAACATATACCAAATAAAGGGTTACTAACTATATGCAAATATGTGCACCTAACTCTAATATTTATAAACAAGACTTACTTTATATAAAAACTTTATAAATTTTGTAAATCTTGAGTGCCAAAATCGACACACACATACACTCCACATACATCTTCCACCAATCCTAAATTACCTAGCACATGGCTCTCTTTATCTTCCTAAGGAAGCTCTTGGATCAAAAGACCCATCACCAACACTCTTGCATGCATTCTCTCACATTTTCACACACACTTTAGTCATTTTTCTCTCATCTCTCTCTCATTTTCTCTTAAGAAAAATCTGCACTTCCTCTCCCACTTTCCTCTTCAAATTTCGGTCCTTACATCACCTAAAATGGGGATTAAATCTTAACTAAATCAACTATAATAATAATGGATCAAGCTAGATCATTCAAGGGAGTGTTAAGGCAAGCTAAGGAGCTCATTTTGGTGCATCTTGGTCGTGATTTGGCTGCCCAAAACAGCCCCATAGCCGAACCCATCAAGGTTGATTTACAAAACTATTTACTAGTTTACATCTTCTATTGTTTCTATACTAAAAGATCTTTACAAAAACCATGTTTTTCTTTGATTTTCTTCTTGAAAATACACTTAATGAGGGCATGTTGATAGAATCTTTCCTTTCATGCCATTGCATGTCAAGATCTAAAGGAAAGACTCAAGGATTCAACTAAAATAAGACCCAAAAGTGATGATTCATGAGAAGACTTTCAAACTAGTTGATAAATCTTTACAAAAATCTATTTTTGATGATAAAGATGAACAAAACTTACTGAGATTTTACATAAACAAACTTATTTTGATGTTGCATGAAAGATTTGATAAGAGATATGAACATGAAATGGTTAGATGATTACATGCATTTCACTTTTTGGATGATTTTTGTAAGAACTAAGTTTATTGATTTTTGTTGGGTGAAAGTTCAAGTATAAATGATGATTGATGATCTTGAAATTGATTGAAATCTGTATATTTGATGTTAAGAGATACAAAATAAAGTGATAATCTTGTTAGTGGTAATTTAGAGGCTAGAACAAGCAACCAACACCATTGGTGGGTTGTGTTAACCAAAACACTTTCTGACAGAATCCATCTTCTATCTTGGAACGGTTAAACGGAGCATGTGAGGGCAGATTCAAGAAAAACTTTCAAAATAAAAGTTGTAGATAAACGAGTTACGTTTAAACACCAACTGGAATCACTTAAAAATACTGAACAAAACAAACGATATGATTTTTCTACTAAAACGGGTCAAAACTGTATTTTTGTCTGAATATTTTACCAACTTTAACAATTTTTATCTCCTAATCCATAAGGTTCCAGGAGTCCATACTTGGTGAAAAGTAAGTTCAATGTGTCCTAAACTTAAAATAAAATCATACAATTTTTATTAAGAGCAAAACCCAAAGAACTTTTATAAAACTTTCGAGTATGCAAAACAGTGACTGTTTTGACCACTTCCATTTATAAAAATATTTAGAGATAGTAAACATTCTTTATAAATTAAGACAAAAATTACAAAATAAGTGGACACATATAGGTTATTGTATAAAAATCAGGAGGGTCCAAATAATTCGGTTTAACCCCAAAACAGTAGCCAACATTTCATAAAAATGTGAAGTAAAAATAGAAAATTCTGAAGTAAACCAATAATTTGTGTAATGGGCTAAAAGATACACTAAGGACCATAATGGGCTAACCCGGCCCAAATAATAAACCCATTGAACCATAAATCAGTAGGCCCACTTGGACCAATAAACCATGTAGCCCAATAACCAATATAACCCATTAAGCATGTAGCCCAAATAAGGTTAAGCCCAATAACTAAATGAAGCCCATGACACTTAGGCCCAATTGGTGATGACCCTTAAACGAATTTCATAAACCCGGATAATCATAAGACATATCGAGAAGTATGTGGGTTTGAAAGATAAGCGAAATCAAAGTAACACAAAAGATAATTAAGTGGAATGGACATAAGTAATTACGTTAACCAAACTATAAATTGATATCACAAATGCTAATTCGTGCTAAAATCGGTTACACATCAAATGATGAATAAGGATAATATAACTTAATATGGCATTCTCATATGATAACCTAAGATGCCAAACGAAACCACAAATGAAGGCAAGTTACTGAAATTCTAACAACTTATAACTACATGTGTAATGAAAGTGACCTTTCACACCATCACTCTCTACAACCAAAAAGATGCGAATATTAGCAATACACTTGGATCCCATAATTGATGACAACATAATGAAAGTGGCATTTCTAAGTGATGGCTTAAGATAGGAACTTACGTATATTAGTCCTCTCGTAGGGATAGTCTTGGCTTTGAAATGTGGTTGAAGACCATGACGGATATATGATCAAGGAAGCGATAGATGGGAAGTACCCATTTTGGATAAGTGAATATAATATGCGGCATATCAAGGTGAGTCATAGCCCCCTTTCAAACTCTTTTATATGTTTTACTTGCGGGGTGAAAAGCATGATTAATTAAAATGACTTTCTCTTATGAAATGATTCTTTGAAATAATGATAATGATATGGGAATTATATTGTATGTTCAACGTGTTATATATTATATGATGAGCTTGAGTACTGTCAAACTGTTTCACCTCGGTACACTACTATTAACTCTTCGAGAGACCTGTAGTTTGAGAGTTGCGCAACTAGGACTTGTCCCCTCACCCAACGAGTAACGGTGGGATGTATGGTTGCCTTTGTGACGACCTTCATTCCCAGTCCGACCACGCGGTGCTCTAGCTACTATATCAGTGGTCATGCCACGCCCCTTTATATTATTGGTCGTCTCCATGGCACGACCCCCATTATTATTATTATTGCACATGGTTGACGGCATGTGCTTCTTATTATCTTGGACATAACCGGTTTTAGTAGTGGCTCAAGCACAAACTCATCAAATTATGCCTTTGGCTAAATATTATTGATATTATTTATGGTTGGATATTATGGATTGAACATACGGTTTGGGTATTGGACCTTATATGGAATCTTGAAAGTTGTTGAAATTGGCGATATTGAAATATTGATGACCGAATGGTTTTGGTATGATGTATGATTAATCGATTGATATATTTTTCTCTCACGATAAATTTGACAAATGAGAACTTTATGATTTACCATGGATTCTCAACTCTTTGAAATGACGTTATGGTATTTTGAAAACTTGATGGTTTGATATGGGAATTTTTGTCGGTCATGTGGTTTGGGTGAATTGATATGAAATAATATATTTTCTAAGTTTGTTTTGAAATGGATATGTAACGAGATTTACTTGCAAACCTATGCACTCACCAACTACGTTTTCGTAGTTGACACTTTTTCTTCATGCTTTTCAGGATTTAGCATTAGCTTTGAGGAATTGTATGCATCATGATTGTTTGCATTGCACTTTGGAGTCAAAGATCAAACTTTGTGATGGGCAATGGAATCCGCCTTGATCATTGTAGAATACCGTTTCATGTATTTGTTATTTGTCTCGTGGACTTAATGTCCAAGTACGGTGGACGCATTGTACTTGGGGATTGGTTCACATGCTTGTGCATTGTAAATTCTTTTATTAAATAAAGCTATGGTGAATGTTTATCTATTATCCTTTGTTTTGAATACTCGACTTTCTGTACATCTCATTGTTCCGCCTTAGTTGGGGTGTTACATGCTGGGCTGGCACACTTGTATTATTTTCACCATCTCCTCCTAAAGAAGTTTTGGAGATGGCTGCTTGTGGGTTTCCCATTTGACCTTCTTCTGGTTCTTGTTGGGAAGAACCAGAAGGGTTAGCTTCGGTACTAATGTCCTTGGGCTGTGAGGACTGCTTATATTTACGACGTTTTAACAAGCCCTTTGGAGATCCTGAGGGATCTTTTGGGAGATCCTCAGGTTGGTCAGTGGAAGAGGGGATTGGTGGTTGGGTAGATGAAGTTGCTGGGGTTTTAAACAACTTCAATAAATTACCACCAGGTGCACCAATGGGTCTCACATTCTTTTGTGACCCGCTCGGTGACCTTTCTGAGCCAGTCGGTCGTGCTGTTTCAGTTTTATTTATTACTTGAAGCATTGCAGCGGAGAGTTCTGGTTCAGGTTCTGAAGTTGATGCCTTTGAAATATCCCTGCAGAACTCTGTCGCTGAAGCCTCAAGCCCCTCCTCGTGATACGCCTCTCCAAGCATGTTCATGAAGCATATGCTCAGAAATCTGGGAAATGAGATATGTGGACTTCTTTTTCCCTTTAATTTTGTTACCAACTGAGAGAAGAGTATCTCAGCGAAGTCCACCTCAATCCCATGCCACAAATAATAACCCATTTCAACCTGTGGCAAGGAAATCTGGTCCAATCCACCCCAGTTTCCTCCAAGGCACTCGACAGTCTGAGTCCAAAAATATCTCCAACAGTTTCCAAATCCAGACAAAAATATGTGTCCAGATGTTTTCAGATTGTGCTCTGCATCAACCATGTCATTGTGACCCATGGCGTGCAGTACCTCCCTGAAATTAACTCCTTTAAGCCTTTTTGCATAGGCTGAAGGAGAGGGAAGGTAGTTCAAATGAAGGGCCTCCCGGAACCCATCAAGTGAGATGATACACTGCTTGGTGCCTTCTTTTAAAGAAAAAGCAATGGATTTTTCATCCTTGCTTAATGTAGCAGTATACCAGAATTCAAGTAAGTATCTATGATACAATACCTGAGGATCAGCAGTCAAGGCATAATGGAGAGGGGATTCTTCAAGAAACCTGTTTATCCTCCCCATTAATGTTTTGTGTTTGGCATTTAGTGCGGCCACATAATTGTTCATATTGAACCGAAGGGTCGATGGATCGAACCCTTTTGGCCATGAAGCACTAGCCTTGACTACTTTAGTTGGTTTGTATTCGAAAGCTATAAGAGATTTGACTTGGGAAACTTTAGCCATAATTTCTACAAGGGAAAACTGAAAATGATGATGATTTAGGGTTTTGGAATTTTTGAAGAAGAAAGAATGAGAGAGAATGATGATTGGGAGTAAATGTAAAGAGGAGTAAATGAAGGAATTGTTTTCGAAAATGGTATTTATATTTATGATGGAATACAAAGGGTTTTTCCAAAATAAATAAAATGAAAATAATTTTGAAATTCAAACCCATAAAAGAAATTTTATTTTAATCGAAATTAATTTTGATCGGGTTTGAAATCCGAAATAATTTTGGGTTACACGTCCGCATTTAATGCAAAGACGGTTAGGGCCCACATTTTGGAAAACTTTTCAACTTTCATTAATAAAAAGTGATCATCACTTTTACATTTACGGCGCCACTTGTGTGATACGTCAGCAAAAGGTATCATTATTCAAACGTTATACAGTAACCTTCACGTGTTCACACAACGACCAAGTATCCAAAATACATTATAAAGGACTGACTCATCTCAGAAATAATATACAAAATCTGAGCATGATCAGATTTAAGGAATCTGAACCATCTCAGTTTATACAATTATTCTGAAATCATTTCAAAAATTATGAAGCATTTCAGTCAAAATATATTTCAGAAAGCAAAGTTCCCCCTTAGAGAAAAATTCTTTTAAACACAAAAATATTTGACACTTCCCCCTGAGGTGATGCTATATAGGATTTAGCATACCTAACTCACTGATGAGCTGTTTAAACATTTTGACATCCAAGGGTTTTGTAAAAACATCAGCGAGTTGTTTATCAGTGGGTATGAAATGAAGTTCAATGTCACCTTTGATAATGTGATCTCTAATAAAATGATACCTGAGGTCGATATGCTTGGTTTTGGAGTGCATTACAGGATTGTGAGAGATGGCAATGGCACTGGTGTTATCACAGAATATTGGAGTTCTTGTATATTTAACACCATAATCAGTCAGCTGGTTCTTCATCCACAGAATCTGAGCGCAGCAACTGGCTGCAGAAATGTATTCAGCTTCAGCTGTGGAGAGTGATACTGCAGTTTGCTTCTTGCTTGTCCAACTGACCAATTTGCCACCTAGGAAATGACAACCACCTGTGGTACTTTTCCTATCTATTTTACAACCTGCATGATCAGAATCTGAATAACCCATTAGATCTAGACTTGAGCCTTTGGGATACCAAAGACCAAGTTTGGGGACACCTTTAAGGTATCTGAAAATTATTTTTACAGCATTTGCGTGTGCTTCTCTGGGATCAGACTGAAATCTTGCACAAAGGCATGTTGCAAACATTATGTCAGGTCTACTAGCAGTTAAGTACATGAGGGATCCTACCATACCACGATATTTTATGGGATCCACTTGTTTTCCATTGGGATCTGAGTCCAAAGTTAAAGGTGCAGAAATGGGAGTATCTTTTGATGAGACTGAATCAAATTGATATTTCTTTAATAAATCTCTGACATATTTTTCTTGATTTATAAAAATACCATCACTGGTTTGTTTCACTTGAAGACCCAGAAAATATGTCAGCTCACCCATCATACTCATTTCATACTCAGATGACATTATTTCAGAAAACTGTTCACACATTTTGTTATTTGTAGACCCAAACACAATATCATCGACATAAATTTGTACAAGTAAGATATCACTTTTATCATGCAATATGAATAAAGTGTTATCAATTGTACCCCTTTTAAAACCATTTTTCAGAAGATGTTTAGTAAGAGTATCATACCAGGCTCTAGGTGCTTGTCTCAGACCATATAATGCTTTGTTCAGTCTGTACACCCAGTGAGGTTTTTCTTCATTTATGAACCCTGGTGGCTGATACACATATACAACTTCTTCTAATTCACCATTCAAAAATGCACTTTTAACATCCATCTGATAGACTTTGAACTTGTGATGAGCTGCAAAAGCTAAGAAAATTCTGATAGCTTCAAGTCTAGCAACTGGTGCAAAAGTTTCATCAAAGTCTACTCCTTCTTCTTGAGAGTAACCCTTAGCAACAAGTCTTGCCTTGTTTCGAATTACATGTCCATCTTCATCCATCTTGTTTCTGAAGACCCATCTTGTCCCAATTGGATCCTTCTTCAGATTGCTGGGACAAGGAACAAGTTCCCAAATGTCGTTCCTTTTAAACTGATTGAGCTCATCTTGCATGGCTTCAATCCAGCTTGGGTCTTTCATAGCCTCGTCAATCTTCTTCGGTTCTATCAGTGATAAGAAGCTGACATTTAAGCATTGATCGCTTGTGGCTCTTCTGGTCTGAACCCCTCTATTGGAATCTCCAATGATTTGCTCGATTGGATGTGCTTTTGTCCATTTAGAGTATTGACCAGGATGAACAATGATATCAGTGCAAGAACTCCTCTGATTTACTTCAGGAGTGGCTTCAGAAAAGACTATTTCAGTCTCATCGTCTTCCTCCTGCAGATCATGACTTGCATCATGAAATTCTTCAGATTGGGGTAACTCAGTGGAAACTGATATCTGAGGTGAAGCAGCACGTACATCTGATCCAATAGTCAGTTCAGAAGGTAGTTTAAAACTGACTGAAGGATAAAATGGTATGTTGCTTGTCTTGATTCTTATTGGTTCTGAACTGAGATATTCAGAAGCAGGTTCAGGTGACTGATCAGATTTATCAGTAGGATCAGATTCACCAAAACTGATTGGACTTTCTGAGGGTGGTACAGGAGTTGGTTTATTGAAGATTGCAGAATTTGATTCATCAAAGGTAACATGAATTGACTCATCAACCTTGTCAAGTCTCTTGTTATAGACTCTAAAGGCCTTGCGAATTGTTGAATATCCTAGGAAGTAACCTTCATCAGCCTTTGCATCGAATTTTCCAAGCTGACTGGAGTCATTCAGAATATATACTGGACATCCAAATACATGGAAATATCCAATATTAGGCTTTCTATTTCTGAGTACTTTATAGGCAGTCTTCTTGTGTCTTTTGACATAGACAGATCTGTTCTGAGTGTAGCAGGCAGTTGCAACAGCTTCAACCCAGAAATTCTTAGGAAGACCAGATTCATTGAGCATACTTCTAGCAGGTTCAATCAGCGTTCGATTCTTTCTTTCTACAACACCATTCTGCTCTGGTGTGCGTGCTGAAGAGAAGTTCTGAGATATGCCAGTTTCAGTGCAGAAGGACTCCAGAGTGGCATTTCTGAATTCAGTGCCGTTGTCACTTCTGAGCTGACAAACTTTTCGCTTATGCTTGAGTTCAATTTGTTTGATGAGGGCAATGATTTCAGCAGCAGCTTCATTCTTGTTTCTGAGGAAAATCACCCAGCAATATCTTGAATATTCATCAACAATAACGAGGGTGTACTTCTTTCCTGCGCTGGTCTGAACATTCACTGGTCCAAAAAGGTCCATGTGAAGCATGTGAAGAGGTTCAGTTATACTGAAATTTTGTTTTGTCTTGAATGAAGCTCTTTTCTGCTTACCCATTTCACAACCTGGACATGGCTTGTCTTTATTGAAAGACATTGAGGGTATCCCATCTACAAGTTGTTTTCTTGACAACTTATTAATGTTCTTGAAGTTCAGATGGGATAATCTTTTGTGCCACAACCAGTTTGTGTCCTCATCCGCCTTGGTATAGAAACATTGTTCACTAGGTGAACTATTCATATCAATGATATAAATGTTTCCTTTCCTTAGTGCAATCAACACTACCTTCCAATCCCTGTTGAATATGGTACCTTGTGAAATATCAAATAAAACCTTAAAGCCATCATCACACAATTGACTGACACTGATCAGGTTATATTTCAAACCATTCACATAAGCAACACGTGTGAATTTGACTTGTCCATTATTCACAACACCATATCCCTCAGTTTGTCCATTTTCATCATTCCCAAATGTTATTGAGGGCCCCTTTTGCACCCTATATTCCTCTAGCAGGGTTTGATAACCAGTCATGGTTCTGCCAGTAGCGCTGTCAAGAAACCATATATTCTTCTTTCGGTCTCCCTGCACAAACACAAAGATTAGTTATTTTTGGGAACCCATCTCTTGATGGGTTCACTAGACTCTCCCTTAGACATCTCAGATTTCTTTGGTTCAGGAGGAACTGAAGGATCAAAAGGGATCTCAGTCATTATTTTAGAAGAAATAAAAACAGTTGGTTTGATGGAGCTTTCAACCTTTTTCTTTTCAGATTTTTGCTTGATTTGTTTGGAAAAAGGTTTTGCATTTTGTTTAGGTTGGAGAGGAGTGGTTTCAACATTTTTTAAACGTGCATTACAGCTTTGCACTTGTCTAGCCAACAATTGAAATTGACTCTCTAACCTCAACAAAATTGATTCTTCATTAGACACCTGAGCCTTACCTGAATCTGAGGTAGACGGCTCAGTGGGGGAGACCTTTTTTTTCTTCTTTTGGTTTTTAGGAACCTTAGATGAAGACTGAGGGGATGGCTTTTTGGATTTAGCCTTCTTTTCTGAAACAGTGGTCTGAGCTGTTTCAGATTTACCCTCAGATTGTTCCTGGGCCTTATCAGTCACAGTTTTCTGCTTGCCAACTTCTTGAAAAATAATTTCTGGTTTCATTACTTTTGGAAGTGCATCTAAATCAGTAATAATAGATGCCAAGTGAAGATCACCAGATTCATATGCTGTTCTTTGGTTAGCAAAAGTATTTTTGATTGCAGCATCAGGATTTGGTGCTTTCATCCAAGATTTAATTATTTTTTGTTCCTTTTCAAGGATGGTTTTAAGTTCTTCCTTTTCTAATTCCAAAGTGGAAACCATAGACTGAAAAAGCCAAAAAAAAAAAAAAAAAAAAAAAAAAAAAAAACTGTAAAAAAAGTTCTTCCTTTTCTAATTCCAAAGTGGCAACCATAGACTGATAACTTTTTAAAGCCAATTGAACATCTTTCAGTTCTTTTAATCTGGCCTGACTGGCGTTCAGTTCAGAAGTATTACTTTCAAACATTTTTAGACTTTCTGAACGCACAGTTTCAACAAATGAGATGTCAGCCTCTAAAAGAACCAAAAGATCCAGTTTATGTTCCTCATTACTTTCAAAACCAAAATCACTAACCTTTTTCATTACGATATCCACCCAACGACCAGAATCAACATCAGACTTGACCAAATGACCTTGATCTTCACGAGCCATGAAACACATGTCCCTAACTTCTTCCTCATCATCAGACGATTCATCAGATTCTTCCCATTTTTCAGTTTTGGCAATCATACAACCATTATTGCTTGAGTTGTCTTGTGCCACGAGAGCTATATGGGCTTTCAACTTCTTGTATTTAGCCTTATAGCTATCATCAGATTTCTGAAAAATAGAGTGGTTAGGGGCAGATTGTGATGATGAAGGTTGACTAGATCTGCATTCCTTCATGAAATGTCCTTTCTTGCCACACTTAAAGCATTCAAGATTAGACTTATCAATAGAAGCGCTGGAAGCAAATGGTTTGCCAGATCGATTAGATTTGGCCTTAAAACGATTGAACGTTTAGCCAGCATGGCAACCAGATCATCATTGTCATCCTCATCACAACCATGAGTAACATTATCAGAAATACCAGTTTTTAACATTTCATAAACCATCTTCTTCATTGAGTCAGAATGATCACTCTCAGAAGATAGTAGAGCAGTCCCATGTGGCTCAGTATACTGAACCATGACTGAACTGGTAGAAGCATGATTTTTGGCATCTTGCTCAGCCATAGCTCTTTCAGCTTTATTCTCTTCAGTGTATCTGAAGGCTCCATATAAGGAAGTAAGAGTGTGACTGTGCAAGGTTTTTCCTTGTCTTAAGACCAAAATCAAATTTTCCCATTTTGAAGGTAAAATATCACAAAA
>CM067167.1:115276942-115387848 GCA_034093135.1 Erigeron breviscapus
GCGCAGTTTTCAGAACATCAGCTGAGATAGCATAGTATATACAGATATATATATATATATATATATATACAGATATATATATATATATATATATATATATAGCACCGCTAGGGTTTCAATTGAATGATGATATATATATATATATATATATATATATATATATATATATATATATATATATATATATATATATATATATATATATATATATATATATATATATATATATATATATATATATATATATATATATATATATATATATATATATATATATATATATATATATATATATATATATATATATATATATATATATATATATATATATATATATATATATATATATATATATATATATATATATATATATATATATATATATATATATATATATATATATATATATATATATATATATATATATATATATATATATATATATATATATATATATATATATATATATATATATATATATATATATATATATATATATATATATATATATATATATATATATATATATATATATATATATATATATATATATACATATATATATATATATATATATATATATATATATATATATATATATACATACTTTGATTTATATAATTCTTTTATATATATATATATATTCGCACATATATATATATATATATTTATAATATATGAGATGATGATGGGGATGGCATGCAATAAGGATGATGGGAAAGGTGGAATACTTGATAATGGGAAGTATGTTAGATATACCCCTGAGCAGATTGAAGCCTTGGAAAGACTATATCATGAGTGTCCAAAACCAAGTTCAATTAGGAGACAACAACTCATTCGTGAATGCCCTATTCTTTCTAACATTGAACCTAAACAGATCAAAGTTTGGTTCCAGAATAGAAGGTACAAAAAAGCTTTATTTTTTTTTCTTTAGTACAATATCTTTTTTTACAAGTATTGGATATGTTCTTGATGTTTGTGAAGATTCTTAAATGGGTGTACATATCTTTGTTCTATGTTCATGCTCTTATATATTTGGTGGTTGTTACTGTCTGGAGGTCTTCTCGAAGCGGTCCCTCTACGTGGGTTAGGGGTACGACGGTCTACTTCCCCCCTTCCTACGTTGTGTCTATGGTGGGATTGGGTACATTAAATGGTTGATGGTTGTTTAAAGGTTTTTTTTGTTATGCAAAAATTTGTTTTATGGTTAACCTGCATTCAATTGTTATATGTGAAAGTATCTGACTCCTTACAATGATCATCAAACGGCATGTAATAACCTTAGGGATACGACAATGGGGTTGGTGGCCACTGGTAAGGTCTTGACCTTGGACTATTTCAACTGGGTTTGAGCCTTACTTCTCGTATTTGTGGGGTGGATTATTTGGGGGTTTTCTAGAAGTCCTGAGTTGCATCCTAGGTATTCGTGTAGTTTAGGAGTAGGAGTATCATAGTTTGTAGTTCTTAATAAAATAAAATATCCTTAGGGATATGGCTAGCAAATCTTTATTAAATGTAATTTTTAAGTTTCATGGCTTTAAACGTTATGAAGTCTTGACGTTATGTAAAGGTTCATTAGTAAATGGTTGTGCCAATCTTTTTTTTTCTTTCAAGTTGGTAGCTTACCAAGTCTTGCATTCTTAATGCTTGTTTGTGGCACTTTTTTTGGTATGCAAATCTTTGATTTTCCTTTTCAAGTTCATAACTTTATACGTTATGAAGCCTCTTTTATTTTCCTTGTCAGGTTGTTAGCTTTAAATGTTTTGAAGCCTTGATGTTTTGCAAATGGGTGTGCAAATCTTCATTTTTTAATCTACATATTGATAGTTTGTTAAGTCTGGCATTCTTAATTTGTTTTAAAGATGGTTAAATGAGTGTAGGAATCTTTATAATTTCTTCAGTTTCCTAACTTTTTTACTAGAACATTTTTATTATTTTGTGAAGATTTGCTCTTGTTTTAATGTATAGATGTAGAGAAAAACAGAGGAGGGAGGCTTCACGCCTTCAAGGTGTGAACCGAAAACTGTCAGCAATGAACAAACTCCTTATGGAAGAAAATGACCGAATGCAGAAGCAAGTGTCACATTTGGTGTATGAAAATGGGTATTTTCGCCAGCATACTCAGAATGTGAGCACTATTAATTCGGTTATCTACATTTCACTTATACTATATTTCATGAAACTAATATGTAAAAGAGATATTTTGGGTACTGCAGACAACACATGCTTCAAAAGATACGAGTTGTGAGTCGGTGGTGACGAGTCATTTGACTCAGAATCCACCACAGGATGCTAGTCCTGCTGGGTTAGCCTTGCGATCAATTCCTTTATATGTTTTTTTATAAACTCGGGTTGGTTATTAAATCTTAACTTTGTGTAAAATGTTCTGTTTTCAAGACTTTTGTCCATTGCTGAAGAAACTTTAGCAGAGTTTCTATCAAAGGCTACTGGAACTGCTGTTGAGTGGGTCCAAATGCCTGGAATGAAGGTATATATAGATATTCCTATGATTATTACTTCAGTTTTCATTGATTTTAGATTATGTAATTTGTTTGGTTATCTGAATTGTCGAATTGTTTTCATTTCTTGTTTGTGGTAGCCTGGTCCGGATTCCATTGGAATCGTTGCTATTTCTCATGGCTGTATTGGTGTGGCGGCAAGAGCCTGCGGCCTGGTCAGTCTTGAGCCTACAAGGGTGAGTGAATCCAATTTACATTGTAGATTAACTGAAAAGTTATTTGGAAAATTCTAACTTTTTGCGTTAGGTTGCTGAGATCCTCAAGGATCGCCCCTCCTGGTATCGTGATTGCCGAGCTGTTGATGTGGTCAACTTGTTACCCACTGCCAATGGTGGAACCATTGAACTTTTGTACATGCAGGTTTGATATACCTGCAATGGTAGTCAACTGTTAATACACGTTTTTCATTAATTCTAATTTATATATCTATTTAATGATTCAGCTATATGCTCCGACAACTTTGGCCACTGCTCGTGATTTTTGGCTGCTGCGATATACTTCTGCTACAGAAGATGGCAGTCTAGTGGTATATAACTATTGTAATCTATCCCCTATTTTAGTTCTTGAGCTATAGTCTGCTAATAGGATTAACTTTAAGTTATCTGGTGGCATATGATATGTAGGTTTGCGAAAGATCACTAAGAAACACTCGAAACAGTCCGAGCATGCCAGCAGTTCAGAACTTTGTGCGAGCCGAAATGCTGCCTAGTGGTTACCTTATTCGACCCTGTGAAGGAGGTGGCTCTATTATTCACATTGTTGATCATATGAACTTAGAGGTATCAAGATCATCCTATATTTTGATATGTTCATAGCTAATTAGTTATGTTTAATTATGTTTATATTCTCAATCATTGTGTATGTATCATTAAATATAGGCATGCAGTGTACCTGAGGTGCTACGTCCGTTGTATGAATCACCAACCATTCTTGCTCAAAAGACGACGATGATGGTAATATTTCAATATCGTTAAACAGCATGTGTATATATAATTGTGGAATAGGTGCTTTAAGATTCCAATTTTCAATAGGCTTTACGCCAGCTAAGACAGATTGCCCAAGAAGCTTCCCAACCTAGTGCTCCTAATTGGGGCCGAAGACCCGCAACATTAAGAGCACTTAGCCAGAGGTTAAGCAGGTATGATTTTATAATCATCATTTTTACGAGTTTTACTACAAAAATGTGGTTTGCACACACCTTTTTCCACGTGGCTTAAGAATATGTATATGAATTTGTTCATGCCCGTAAACACGTGGCTTAAGAATATGTATATGAATTTGTTCATGCCCGTAAACACGTAAAAGATGTCTGCCTTCGTAAGTATGGAACACATATAAAGCCATAAGATAATTCTTACTTATACATGTGTGAAATAATTGCTTAGAAGAGTAGAGATCAACTTGTTACACACAATTTCATAACTCAAGAAAAACTGCAAGGAAACTGGATGTTACAAGTTGATCTATATAATTAACGGCGTGGATATTTTTTTTTAAGTATGAATACTTGTTTACAGTCCTTGGGATTTAGCCCAACTGGACATTTAATGCCCCTTATGTCTTTCAGCCAAATGTTGGTCACGGGTTCGAAACCTTTGAAATGCATATTGGGAAGTCCTTGCCAATGAGGTGGGGCATGGGGGTTTTCTCTAGCATTTAGCTGGTTTCCTCCAGAACGGTAGTGAGACTTCCACCGCCAGTCATGCCCTCGGATTGACTGTGCTGGTGACGTGGTCGATCTCTACCGGACGATGAAGAGGCAATGCCGTTGAGTCCAATTACCACTGCTGTTCAAAAAAAAAATGAATACTTGTTTACAATCATCAATGAAAGTTCTTATAGCTTTCTATATTTCTCAGAGCTTATATTGTAAACATCTTTTACATGTTTGTACCAATTTACAATTTTTTTGCCCAAGCCCGGTAGATTAAAGTGTATGCAAATGGTAGATTCTTTTGTTGTATTTCCAGGGTTCGTGGCTTTGAATTTTGTTGGATTAATTGTTGGCAGGGGTTTTAATGAGGCTCTCAATGGGTTTACTGACGAAGGTTGGTCAATGATAGATAATGATGGGATCGATGATGTTACTATTCTTGTGAATTCCTCTCCTGACAAGCTTATGGGATTGAATCTTTCATTTGCAAATGGATACACACCTGTTAGTAATGCTGTAATGTGTGCAAAAGCATCAATGCTTTTACAGGTAAAAAACTTTTGTTGCCGGGTCAGCTTTTACAAGTGGCAACCACTTTCCATTCATCCAATTTTTTTGTTCTTTTTTCAGAATGTTCCTCCTGCCCTCCTCCTTAGGTTCTTAAGGGAGCATCGATCAGAGTGGGCAGATAGCAATATCGATGCTTATTCAGCTACAGCAGTTAAACTTGGACCGTGTAGCATACCAGGGTCTCAAATCGGAAGTTATGGAAGTCAAGTTATCCTTCCCCTCGCTCATACTATCGAGCATGAAGAGGCAAGTGGCATCATATTTTAGGGCACGTTTGGTTGGGAGAAATTTAGGGAAATGAAATGGGCAGAGAAATGAAATAGAGAGAAATGAATTTGACTGAGAAATTAAGTGAAAGCCTTTGTTTGGTGGTGACAAAGAAATTGATAGGAGAAATGAATGAAAATCATTTCTTGCGTTTGGCAAGAAAATTAGAGAAATGAAAAGAAAGTTTATTACAATAAGTTTATTATTTTAGTTTTATAAAATCGTAAAATGGGTTATGAACTGCGTATCCAAATATGGGTTCTTTAACAAAGTACAGCTACTCCACTTTGACCCGCATACAACAAACCAATAATAAAGCTTTGTTTCCAATTATACCACCCAATAGTCCACTGTTATATAACATCCTATTCAATCTCATTTTCTTAGATGCACTATGTTCGAATTCTTTGCTTGCTAATGGTAACCCCGAGCTAGCAGTTTCTCAAAAATGGGTCCACAGTTAGGTCTTTGTCGCTCCGCTGTCGAGGTAACCGATTCCGGTATACATACTCCGACGAGTTTGTATAAAGTTCTCGCCGGAATGTTGAGATCTTGGTATAGATTGTATAAACGACGCCTGACTCCATCGTCTGATACTCTAATGGATCTGATCGTACGTCATATGACAATGATTAATGGATTTTAAATTAGAGTTTCTTCGTAATTAGGGTTTTTGATTTGATTGAGGAAACTGAATACACAAAGGGGAGAGGGGTAGACTTTTTGTTTTGTGCTGTGGAATGTGACTTGCAGGTGTAGTCATATTTATACCCTTCTTTTTTTTTTTAATTTTAACTCATTTCTCAAACATGTGACACGGAAAAATTCATGCGTAAAACTTCATTTCTTTACAAATTGGATGGAAATGAAATTGTAAAGGGATCATTTCCTGAGAAATCTCATTTCTCCGTGTTATCATTTCTTAGCCTACAAACAAAGGAAATAGTTTTAATTTCATTTCTCTAGCCTTATTTCCCCCAACCAAACACACCCTTAGTTCCATTTTCAGTAATCGTGTTCTCTGTTGAAACTTGAAAATTATTGCGGAGGATAAATAAGTTTTAATACTTTATAGTTATTGGAAGTTATTAAGTTGGAGGGTGAGCATTGTCCAGAAGATCCCATAATGCCAAGAGACATGTTTCTTCTTCAAGTATGCACTCTTTCTTCATATTAGTTTTCATTACTAGAAAAAAAAACATAATCATTGCTCTCTGTAATTAATATTCAAATCTTAATAACAGTTATTGTATTGCTCATATAGCTATGCAGTGGAATGGATGAGAATGCTGCAGGCATGTGTGCTGAACTTATATTTGCTCCAATTGATTTTCTTTTGCTGATGATGCACCTCTTTTGCCTTCTGGCTTTCGCATCATTCCTCTCGATTCTGGCAAGGTTAGAATTTATGTAACCATAATAGTTGTTTTTTAAGTTAGTTGCCTTTACTTTTTTAAAACTTTAATGGTTTTTTCTAACCTTTAAGAGCTGGACTGGAGTTGGTTTCCCTGAATGCAATTAGCCCTTTAGTTATCATTTGGTTTCAGCCCAAATAGTTGTTTATGATCTGTTGATAATTTTAATATATACAGGAGACTTCAAGTCCAAATCGCACGCTTGATCTTGCTTCTGCTTTAGAAATAGGTGGGTCTGGGAATAAGTTATCTGGTGATCATAATACTGCTAGCGGGACTGCAAGATCAGTGATGACAATAGCATTCGAATTTGCATTTGAGAGCCACATGCAACAAAGTGTAGCGTCAATGGCTCGTCAATATGTGTTGACCATTATTTCCTCGGTTCAGCGGGTAGCGTTGGCACTGTCTCCATCTCACCTGAACCCTAATGGAGGTCTGCAGGCACCCATGGGCACTCCTGAAGCTCATACTTTAGCTCGTTGGATCAGCCACAGTTACAGGTACGTTAGATATGATTCTTAACCCTCAAATTGTATTAGCATATTGTTTTTTTTTATTTTTGTATTAATTCTGGTTTCTCACAGGTGCTACTTGGGGGTGGACCTTCTTAAAGCTGGCAGTCATGGAAATGAGTCGATTCTTAAGTCTCTTTGGCACCATTCCGATGCAATCATGTGTTGTTCTCTGAAGGTCGGTCTTGTTTGATTCTCAAAATGCAACTACAAATGACTTTTGATTCCTTTTGTTCACTTATTCTGCAACCATAAGTGTCGCCAGTTTTCACTTTTGTAAACCAGGCTGGTCTTGATATGCTTGAAACCACACTTGTTGTACTTCAAGAGATTACTTTGGAGAAGACCCTAGATGAACATGGGCGAAAAAGCCTTTGTACAGAGTTTCCACAAATAATGCAACAGGTAAAGTATTATATATAATGTTTTGGAACAAGAAGTAAGTAAATAGTTTTATTGAGAATTACTCTTAAAGTGCAATTTTGCTGGTTTATAGGGTTTTGGGTGTCTTCAAGGGGGGATATGTTTATCGAGCATGGGGAGACCAGTTTCTTATGAGAGAGCAGTGGCATGGAAGGTGCTGAATGAACAAGAAAATAGCCACTGCATTTGCTTTATGTTTATTAACTGGTCTTTTGTTTAATTAATCAGGTGTCGTTTCATCTTTAAGAAGCGAACATGCATGTAAACGTTTGGATACAATCGTGCCTCTTTTACAATTTGGTTTGTTTCAGAGCACGAACTTGATCCTTGTTGCTTTTGAATCGTACCTTGTGCTGTAAGTTAATATTTATGAACCTTCTCACTTTGAATCGTACCTTATGCCTCGATCTCTGGTTTGTTTCAGCGTATCTTTTGAACCAATCGTCACTCAGATGCATGTGAACTTATTGTATTGTTTTCTTTTCGGTACAAATGAATGCACTGCACATTACATATTTGCAACATTGGTACTAAAGAAACTAGATGCAGATGAAATTATCCTGGATGTGTTTTTAAGCTAAGAAGCAATTAACCCATAGTAACTGTGTTGAAATCAATTATGCAAATTGTCTAGAATATCTTTCATGGAGTGTAGTGTTTTTAAAGTCAATAGTCATTTGGAAGTGGTCAGCTAGACATTAAAAAGCTACTTAATCACCACTTAGATAATCTAGTGACAGATCTTGTTTCCTTAATACAAGAAGTTTCAACTTCAAAATTTACTTAAAACAATTTGGGATTGCTAGGAATGGCACTAGTCATCCATCCGGTGGATCACTCCATGTGATCCATCTTTAGTGGATACAGATGAACTAAATAAAATGTGGATGTTGCCATGCATCCATGAATAATCCAAATATCACCCGAAATGACTTAAATGTAAAATTTAACTCTTCAAGGCAGTAATAAACATCAAATGTGAGAACTGCTTGACTATGATTAGCTATAGTCCAGTTTCAAATGTATTCTTGACAAACTATGTTTTGATTTTGCTTAAAAGTTAGTATTATAATAAGAAATTTTTCTTTTCCGTATTTAACATATATCCATGTACCCGCTTTAACGGGTGGATATGGATATGGATGATAAAACTTTGAGTAAACGGAAATAGATGTAAATAAATGAACATAGCTTCACCCGATTCACTAAATGGTCAGTCACAAAATGCTTCGATTAGATTGTATATATCTGAATAAAAAAGTCTCAGGTAACTTAAATAGAATAACCCTTGTCTATCTCTTTGCCCGTTTAAGATTAAGGAAACATAGATCGATTCATAGAAAAATTGTACATAATTAAAGAAGAATTATGCAAAGAAATTGATACACCTCCAAGATAAATTGGTGGCTGGAACCGTACTATATGGTACTAGATAGAAGCATTGATGTTACACAGTAACAAATTATATTACTTTTAGGAAAACAACCAATTAAGTACATACAAGATAATAAGAAACAAATTTATTCACTTTCATTACATGACTTAATTGACACTTACAAAACAACCAAACAATACAATTATAGCTACAATTGATAGCTAAACAACAACCAAAACCCTTTTGAAAAACAACCAACACCTGAAAAAAAAAACTATAGCCAGGTCAAGATATGTTGGTTGGATGTGTCATGGGTTAAAAGTTAAAATCAAACTCACAATTGTCAATTGAAAGTAAAAAACCTCCTTTGTATAGTAGGAACATCGTGTTGCTCTCAGTCCCTCGAATGTAACGTTTGCGCATATATAGTGAAGTCATATATATATATACTAATACTAAAAGCAAATCCCACTAATAGTTGGACATGCGTATTGTCTAGTTAATTAAGTGAAATGATAGTAATTAGCTTATTAATAATTGACACCATTGATCTCTTTCGTAATAGCAGGAATGCAGCTTGAACTCCTTGCAATGCCACCTTTCTTGATCCCCTGGCCATGTTCTCTTGGGCTCAAAGATTTAGCTCGTAGTGTAGTCTTTTTCAATAGATTTCTCATTGCCTCAGCTTGACACAAGACTGGGTAGGCACGATCAAGTTTGTTGAACCGCACACATGTGTTCATGTGACTACTCAAGGCCTCTTCTTTATTGCCACCATTCTTCTCCATCTCTTCCTTGACGGCTTCTGAACACAAGCCGCATATCCACTTGCCTAAGAACCGGTTGTGCACTTTTTCCATGTATTCGGGTGTGCATTCTTCTATCATGCCACAACATTCACACTTGGCATCCACCACCTCAGATATGGTGGACAACGAGTTGATGTCAATTATTGCCTCTTTGCTCAACTCATATGACATGTCAGACACCGTTCGTTTGAGCCCATCAGACGATAGTCTCGGTGGCTTACTAAACGGATGTGGTTGACCATATGAGCTAGCAATGGTGTCACCATGTGGTGCCATTGTTGACTTTCAATGAATAAATTAAAACACTTTGTAAGATGGTGAACTTGGAGATGATATGTAAAGAGTTTGATGATGAATATATATTAGCTTAGTGTAGAAGGGAAGCAACGTATAAGGGGTGCTATTTATAATGAGCATGGGAGGGGATAAAGTATGAAGGTTGTGAATCATGGCAATTTACATGTCGTTGTTGTTAAATAAATGTAGGACATAATTAATCATGAATGTAATGTCAACTTCTAGGTTGGTGTGGACACAATCAATATGTGCAATTATAATTTAATGAAAAGAATGCATGGAAACTTTGAAATTATGAATTTTCATCAACAGTTTTCTTTGTTTCTATATATGTGTATATATTGGCATGTGTAACTTCTAGCTAGTACTACGCATGTCGATCTCTAATTAGCCACCCATACTATTGGTATTATCGTTATTATTCTTACTACTATTACTCCATTTTCCTATATTTTTATTATTTTGTTTAATGAATATTCAGTATATCTCCACCATTTTAATACAAAAAAAAAGGTAATGGAAGGAACCCTAGCCCCAGTACCACAATTGGATACCCATCGACTCACCCCGTATGAGCCATATGATGCCGGTACAATACCTCCATCCTAATCCCTACATGATCTGGGCACCCCGAAGGATCGAACCCACGTATTTAAACTTCACATGTGGGCCTAGGTTTCATTGGTAACGGGTATCTTAAAGGAATTATTTTTTGTGCCAAGCGGGGATCGAACTTGAGACCTTAAAGTCACCAATTGTTTTCCTTACCACTAGGCTAACTCCTTGTTGGTACCATTTTAATGCAATATACAACACAATCATGATTGGATGACCATACTTTTCATGGTCCAAACTTGACGCTAGTGATGTTAATAAGCTAAATTAATCTTTCGGAAAATATAAAGTATATATGTCTCATAATATACTACATAGTAACATACTCGCTACAAAAAAACAGGCCTTCGGCGACGCCCATTAATGTAGACTAGCATGTTACCCGCGTGTTGCAGCGTAACCATTGACAATGTGTTCGATGTCGTGATTACCTGGGCAATCAATTAAGCGTGATACTACGATGATAACGTAGCTTCAATAGCAGCCAACATTAACAAAAAGAATACATGTATTAACAGTATAAGTGGGCAATCAATTGAGGTGAGAGTGGTTTAGCCGTTTAGATGGGAATGCATTTGAATTGAAATAAAGGAGGGCAATTTCGTATATTCGCATGGTTACATTTTCAATACTTATGCGAGAGAGTGTTATTTTCTTGGGTTAAGTGCAAAAATCGTCCCTGTGGTTTTTCATTTTTGCAGTTTTCATCCTTCCGTTAACTTTTTGGCCAAAATCATTCCTGTGGTTTGCACTTCGTCCCTACTTCTGTTAAGTCCCCCCACGTTCAAGTCACTTGAGGGACATTTTCGCCATTCAATCCACTTCTTCCCCACTTCTTTAAAATCATCCCCGTGGTTTGTTGTTTTCGCAATTTTCATCCCTGTAGTTAAATTTTTTTCTTCTAAATTCAGATATTTAATAAAATACATTGTGTGCATAAACTTTTATTTATATACATATACAGTTATGAATGTTATGATATGTATAAACAACAAATCACATTTAAAGAAGTAGAGTCATCGTTCACTTTACCAGATAAGGAGACCTGTTAACATCGGTACTAAAAGTACCTTAACAAAGTATCAGAAACGAGTGGTTGACCAAAAAAAAAAATTTTAACTCAGAAAAAAGTATCGGAAACATTTTTTATATCAATTACCCGTTTCTGATACTTTGTTTGTCCTACAACATCAACCTAAGGATGAGCATATGACCCGAAAACCCAAGACCCGGCCCAGACAAGGGCGGTTCTATGTTGATGGTAACTAGGTCCATGGACCTAGGTTAGATCGAATTTTTTTTTAGCAAGCATATAGAAAATTACGATTGGACACATGTTATTCAAGAGTTTGGACCTAGGTAAATTATAAAGTAAGTCTTTAAAACATTTGAAGTAGATAAATTATAATTAGATACACGTAGTTTTTGTTCCTAAATCCATTAATTATACGAGTAAAATAAAACAATTTAAAAAGATACATGAGCTCTTCTTCTAATTTTAATGGTACATTAGTAGCATTCCATCAAACTTTTTTTTATCATTCTTTTAGAGTTGTAGTCATTCTATTTTCATTTCTAATTCAAAATGTCCAATCCTTAAAACACTAAACTTATCAAAAGATTTTTCGAGTAGTGCTATTGTATAATAATACCCCAACAACTAATTTAACACGAGTGGTCGTGAGAGGAAGCTTGAATTCGGGAGGAAGGAGTTACCAAACAAGATTTACCGAGATTCAATTCCTATAGTAATAATTGTACAATAATAAAAACATATTCAATTCCTAATTTAACACGGGTGGTTGTAATAGAAGTAGAGTTAATGTTATGACAAAGTAGAACTAGGGAATGTTATGAGAATTTCACTTAATTGTTAATAGGTAATTTGTGAAAGAACTCGTTTTGCGAAAAAAATTCGGTTAATATGATGTTACTTCAAACCAATCCGACCTGTTATTAAATACGGGGAAAAAACATTCTTTTTACCTAAACGAAATTTGGACACACGTGATTTTTATTCCTAGATCCGCCATTGGACCCAGACCTCCGGAACCGAACCGCCCGATAAGGTAGCGGGCGGGGTCATGGCTTCGATTTTTCTGCATTGCCGGGTTTCGGGTTGGGCCAGGTCGGGTCGGGTTTTGACACGTGATGAACAAATGTCCCTTAAATCCGAAAATCGAACCGAACCCGCCCAAACCCGACCGAACCGCCCGATAGGTAACGGGTCCGGGTCACGAGTTCGATTTTGTTGCACTGTCCGGTTTCGGGTTTGCACGGGTTGGACCGGTTTTTGACCCGTACTCATTAGATACTTCAGTGCCGATGAGAACTTGAAATTTGATGTTAACAAGCCTCCTTTTTCGACAGAGCGAACCATGACTTTGCTTCCTTAAATGAGACTTGTTGTTTATACATATCATAATATTTACAACTGTATATGTATATATATAAAAGATTATGCAGACAAGTTGTTTGATTAAATGTCCGAATTAAAAAAAATAAAATAAATTAAAGCAGGGATGAAAATTGCAAAAAACAAACCACATGGATGATTTTAAAGAAGGCGGGGAAAAAATGGAGTGAAATGTCAAAAATGCCCCTCACGTGACTTGCACATGGGGGGACTTAACGGAAGTAGGGACGAAGTGTAAAACACGGAATGATTTTGGCCAAAAAGTTAACGGAGGGATAAAAACTACAAAACTAATAAACCACAAGGACGATTTTTGCACTTAACCCTATTTTCTTTATAACATAGTAGATAAAACGTACGTAGTCGTCAAATGAAAAATTTGACTTCGAAAGTCAAAAACATGTTAATTTTTTCCGTGTAGCACCTTTTTGCCATCCTCAATTCTCTCGTTGCCATAATCGTTTTTTTTCTTGTAGTGGCTTGTGACTATATGAACTAATTAAACCATATATGGTTAGAAAATTAATTTATGTACATTGTTATTGTTACTACACTACATTTACACTAATAGGTCGTATTATATACAAGAAAACACACATCTTCACATACAGATTATAATCAATATGAATAAAAAAGCATTTAAAATGTATGTATAGAAGATATATGCAAGTTGATGGAAGAACGGTTAAGAGGGTCCATCAAATCTTAGAGGGAGTTCATATGTTGATATATTTAAACCATATAAACCTTGAGCCGTTTTTGAAACCACTTTTTTGTTGACGCTACAGTAGTTTCACCACACATCTAAAGAAGCCTCGATAACGTACTTTGATTAATTATTTCACGTGAGTCACAGAGATCATGAAACAAAAAGTTGCAACCTACTAGTAACTTCCATGTCCATTCATGCGGTTGGTTAAGGTTTTCTTCATGCGTATTTTTAGAAAAAATATTTGCGGTCCATATAATGTAGACCAAATCTTTGCTCGTGACTTCATATCATCTTTTGTGGACTGAAGTCGATCACTAGTATCTATATGGGTCACGAATGAGCTTATCACATCATCTCAAAGCTAAGTTTAATCCTACCTTTAATTCTAGCCCCAATAATAATTTGCGGTTCGTCAATTTGCATTTAAAGCTACCTTTTCATATAATTAATAATTCGAATTATAAAAAACATTGATTGTCGACATTAACAATTATTTAACCCGGCTTTCTTTTTTAACTGTAATCTAATAATTTGAGCTTAAATGATGTTTAATGGTTAAATTAGATCTAGTGTGTGAAATGTGTGTTTGTGTGTGTGTTGAGAGAAACCCTGCATTTGTATAGAAATAGATTTTGTTATATGAAAGTGTTAACTTACATTTATCTTATTTTCACTAATACCCCTTCCACACTTAGAAAATTACAATTCAACAACATAATTTATAATTCTAACAATCTCCCCCTTGGTGTTGAATTGTAAATGTAGCATCGTCTTCAGTCTTTAAATAAACATGATGAGCCCATTTTTTGAAAATCTTCAATGTTGAGAGGACTTTGAAGCTTTCTCATTGTCTTCAACGTCTTGTCTCAACCTTGACTTTGAATCTTCCCAACAATCATATATATTTGACGATGACTCTCTAAATCTTGATCTTCTCTTGCAACTTTGAATACTTCGGGTGCATCTTTGAAATCTTCGTAACATTTGAGCTTTGACAACTTAAACTTTTGAATGTTGATTTCAACTTGATGTTGCTTGGAGAAGTAACTTGAATCTTTGAATTCTTGTAGAGGGCGGAAGCTTGATTTTGACTTTAAATTCTTTTGACATGCGGAAGCTTGGTTTGACTTTAAAACTTCAATTCTTGATCAAACTTGTCTTTGAATCAACAATCATCTTGGAGCATTTGATCCTTTGACCAATTAACTCTTGCTCCCCCTCAAACAATCAACTATCTCGGAGCGACTTATCAAATGAACGAAAAATCTTTAATTTATTGCTCCCCCTCAAACAAACGATTATTTCAGAGCATTTTTATCAATTAAGCAATTGATGAATTCACTCTTGCTCCCCCTTAAATGAACAATCTCTTTTCAATCTCAAACTCTTCTCATCATCGAACAATGGTCATTTTTTTTTAACAAATCTTTTCATTATCGACCATGTACTTTTGCAAACTAAATTCGTCTTTCAAACACTAACATCATATTGAATTTTAACTTCTAAAAACAATCATTCAACTTTCTAAAAACAATCATTCAATTCTCAACATATCACGATAATCATTCACTCCCTTCACCTAAACTAATGAGCTTTCGAACAACCAAACAAAACGATTATCATCAATCAATATCTACCAAACAAATTCTACCTATAACTTTGAATTCCATCTATCAATCAATTACTCATTTCTCCCCCTTATGATGAATATGTGAAACGTGTTCATCATACAATAATGATTGATAGCATAAACGGTAGATGAAAACAAACAACATGTAAGCAAATCAACCCAACCCAATTCCCAATGAAACTATTGGAGAACTAAAATTTAAGGTTGCTTTGTTGGAAAAAGATTTTAATATGGTGTTTGTGTTCTTTGTGTTTGTGTGAAGAGAAATGAAAACCGGATAAAAAGGATCCGTTGACACAACCAAAAATCGAAAGGATTAATGGTGTGGCCTAAAAAATATGATTACTAATTTTTAGGACTTCCCATTATCATTGAGAATTGCACAAAGCTTATCTCTAAATGGTTCGGTCTATGGCTTTACAACCAATAGATTGCTTTAAAGAATGTAGAACATGGTCAGTGTCACAAAGGCGTATCGATAACCATGTTTAACTTTCCTCAAACACTTTTGGGAAAATAAATCCGAGGTCACATAGACTTCTCGTTAACTCAACAAATTCATAAAATGGAAATGTGAGACCTACGTTCAACGTTGGAAAAGATGTTAGCATTGGTAGGATTTCCATTCGATCATCGTGGAATATCAAAAATATGATATCACTACGAATGTTCCGGCAATATCACAAAGATATGCAATGTCACAAAGACATATAAGGACTCGATGTGTCATAAGAAAAGAATGTATCAAAGAATGATATAACAATAAGCTCTAGACTCAATAAGTGCATGTTCGAAGTCGGGGACCGGAGCAGAGTGTCTCCCTTTTTCAATATCAACGTCTTCCAAATGAAGAGTCGATAGAAATGTGAAAATCTCCGTGAGAATGAAACAAGTATTTGTTAAGAAATACTTGAGTGGCTAGGAAAAGATGTACATTGCTTCACTGGGTCCATGAAGTCTTATTCAATATCGAGAAATCAACAAATGAAATTCGATAGAAACGTGTTGACCCGGCTTTTTGAGAATTTTGGGGAGGGCTTTATTTCTTTTAGCCCTTTCTCACATTATCATTTCACCGTAACCTCTCACTTTTCGACTACTCCCTCATGTCCTATTTGCAACAAAAATCCGTCAGGGTAAACCAATGGCAAAAGACCACAACATGCATGCTGACCTAACCAGCCATACAAAACTCAGAACCAGTAGCATCAATTCCAAGAAAAACCCTATAGAGGTCAAAGCAAGATTCAAACCTTCATCTCATGAGTAAAACCTAGTTGGTTCACCACGCGCACCATATATTATTGGCATCTCTCTAATAATAATATTAAATTATATATACGTATACATCTTTAACGTCATATATTCTCATTACCTCTCTAGGAAGACGCTAGGCAATGCATAATGATAAGTTACATAGTGTTTCTGCAAGCATATTTTGGATTTCATGTTCGTATACTATTCGTTTGAATATCACTGTGAATTTCCGTGTGCCATTTAACAACTTACTTGTCTTTATTAAAAAAAAACATAGAGGTGATGATATGTTAATATACAACACTAGAACCGATTAGGTTGGGAGGGGAAGTACTTTAAGAAGATAAAAATGAGAAACGTCCTTTTTAATACTATGTTAAATTCGACTTCATGTAATATAACGAGAAGGGTATCCGCGTAATGCGGCGGCAGTGACGGCGACGAGTGGTGGTTGTGGTACTGGTGGCGTTACGAGTGGTTTTAATTGATGTAGATGAGGATAATATAGTTTTTAACTGTTAAAGGATGTATGTGGTAAATAATTTCATTTAAAGTATTATGATTGCATTTGGTGGAAATACTTAGATTAGTGAATAAAAGAAAGAGGTAGTTTGAATAGATAGGGTGAAAAATATTTTAGGGATATATTGGGTAAATGTAGTGTGTGTGAGTTGAGAATTTGCTAAAAATTAAGGGTATTTTAGGTATTTTAAAGATAGAAAGTTGAAAAGGGGGTGAGTTAGTTTGTTTTATAAAGGAGTATAGATATAGATAAAATTAACAAATATAGATTGGTCATTATAAAACAAGTATTAAAATAAATAAATATAATATAAAATCTTAATCATTGAATTATGATGAAATGATGCATGAAAATTCATAAAATACAGGTATATACAATGATGCACAAAATTTTTGATGATGCATAACATTTTCTTTTTTAGAAAAAAACTTATTTTATTTATTTTATTTTATTCTTGTTTTATTAGAAGCATACCCTAATATATGATGGTTTTAATGCATTGATATTGGTATACAATATAAATAGTTAAAACACTGTGTTCATTATAACATTATCACATGGTGTATAACTTAATCATATCAATTTGGTAAATGTGATACACAAACTTTGTAACGTGATACTACAATAAGATTGTAGTAATGATGCATTACCTTGTAAGGCACAATGTTTGAATAATATATGCATTGGTTCTAAATATATATGATGTACCAATATAATTCTATAACGCAAGAAACTTAAGTTATCACTCGTCATTAAATTTCCCTTCTAGTATACATGTGAAAAGTAAGCCAATTTACGATTCAAATGAAGAAAGAAAATTTGTGTGTCACAACTCACAAGTGCATCATAGTTTATTTTAAAAGTAACATCCTGTATATATAAAAGGGTACTTAGTTTAAAAGCCACTAAAATTTAAATATTGTAATATAGTTTATTCAAAATAAAATTAAATGGTTATAAATTATGATGGTACTTAGACGATTAAAAGTCATTAGAATTTAGAAATAATAATAGAAAATTTAATTGTATGTTTGGTACAAGAAAATGAAGACAAAGAAATGGAAATGAATTCATTTCTTATGTTTGGTAGCTCTAAAGAAATAAGGACACGGAGACTTCGATTTCCCGAGAAAACCATTTAAGTGTAATCATATTTCTCCACTTTTGGAGAAGAAATGAAATTCTCCATATTTTAACTACAAAAAAAAGGAACACGGAGAAAAGACTTCTCTATGTTGTTGCTTTAAGCCATTGGTATAAAATCTCAAGCACGTGACATGCACATTCCCCCCAAAAAAAAAGAAGAGAAAAAGCTGAAGATATACTTGAAATCCTAACTTTACTCTTTCTTTTAAAATCCAAATCGAAAGCTCATATTTATCATCGCTCATAGCTGAATGATGATTTGGTATTTTCTCTCTATCATTGTTCGTCTCTGGCTCATCGTTGTTCATCCCCCTCCTTATGAAGTTTGCTCAATTTGAATGCCTTATAATCTTCTCACTAGAAAAATAACTTTTTTTTGAATAGATCTGATTTTATTTTTTTGAAAAATTGAAAGGGTTTAGACAATGATGGATTGTACTTGTAGATTTGAAACTTTTGTTTCTAGTTTGTCATTCGAATTGGAAAAAGGTTAGGTCATATTTGTATAGAATTCATTTATCGATCTTAATTTGTGGATGAGCAATAGAAAATTATAAGGACAAATAAATTTAAACTTCAATCTGGGTTATGAGAGTTCTAGTGAACTACCAGGGATTCGGTCTACTACCACCAGTACCCATTAATTGCATGTTGAGCCCTTCGTTTTGAATGAAATAAATGGCAGCAGTATATGTATATATGATGTATTCATATTGTTTAGAAAGATGATGTTGCAATATGTTTATGTTAATTTCTCAGCTTTCATCTCATACCAAACACAAGAAATGGTTTTTTAACATTTCTCAAGTCAATTTCTCAATCATAACCAAACAATGGAATTTATCATATTTCTCCATCAATTTCATTTCTCTATATTTTATTTCTTTGTATCATTTCATTTCTCTGTTTAGTTAACTTTGGAGTCTATGAAATTCGGGCTTATATTAAAAAGTGAGCAGCCCAGTTGAGAAAACAGCCTATCATAAATCATGATGTTCCAAAAAAAGCCTGTAAATTTAATTATTTGTAATGTGGGCTTATAAAGCCAGGCCTCAACTACCCAATAAAATATCCTCGTCTTTATTTCGAAAACAAGGGATGACCAGCGAATTTTCTAAAATTAATACTCTACTAGTACTCTTTTTTTTTTCCATTAAAGTGAAATACTTGATTTATATGTGTCCCTTGATAGCAAATATGGTCGAACCTTAGAACATCATATTTACCCTTACTAAACCTTAAAATAACATATTTACCCACTTAAATTCTTTAATATCATACATACCCAATCTAAACCTTAAATCTCCCATATTTACCCATTTCATAAATAAAAATATTGGTAACCTAAACTAACTAGCAAATCATGACACCAAGAGACTTTATAAGCTGCACTGTGGAGTGAATACAAATAGATATATGCGTGAATATACAAGGGAAATTTTTTGAAGGAATTTTTCACCCCATTACACATATTGATTTAAATGCATTAATCTCAAACTCAAGTTAAGTTGTTTATTTGTAAGCTAGATTTCAAAGCCAAATAGGCGTTTTCTTACATGTAAGGTTTGATTTGGCTTTTACTAACTTAGACATTATTTTTGATAATACAAATATATGATGGACATATTAACAACAAAATTTTATAAACAAACCACTCATTTAAAGAGTTTCTTAGTAACAACAAAAAAACTAACTATTTTGATTACGTAAAGTTGGTTTTCACAATTATTAATTTTTAAGATAAAAAAGGGTTTAGTATCCCGGAGTGTAAGTAACTTTGCAACTTTTTCTATTGTATGTAAGTATCAAAAATTTTGTACAGTATATGTAAGTATCTCGCTAAATTGAACACTTAATGTAAAATTTTTACGTTGACCAATCAAAAACTTCTACGTGGACAGCTCATATGGTTGCCACGTATACATTTTTACATTAAACGTTCAATTTAGCGAGATACTTACATATATTGTTCAAACTTTTTGATGCATACACACAATAGAAAAAGTTGCAAAGTTACTTACACTCCAGGATACTTAACCCATAAAAAAGTATAGGTCTGTTAATAAATTAATGGGAAAAAAAAGAGAAGTTCGTGAAATAAAAGAAAACAATGAGATTACTTTAAAACAAAATCGATATTATATCATAAATTAATTAATTTATGTAGTTATTAGCAGTTATAAAGCTATAATAATGATGTTATTTGGGTAAATATGATGGTTATAAGGTTTAAAATGTGTATACATGATATTAAGTTGTTTAAGTGGGTAAATTTGAGAATTTTAAGATTTAAATTGGGTATATATGATATTAAGAAATTTATGTGGGTAAATACGTTATTTTAATGTTTAGTAGGGGTAAATATGATGTTCTCCCGTGATATATATATGTAAATAAAAGGTTTTGTCCTTAGGTTACTTGCTCAGTTGCATCAAATACCGTTTGTTTTCCTAGCGTTTAGAAGTTATAAGTTATCGATTTTGAGGGTTAATAATTAATCTGCCAATTGCATAATTTGCAATAGCTAAATGAGATAAAAAAAAATCAGTAGTCACTCATGGTATTCAGTTTCAATCATTGATCAACACTTATAATCTTGTAATCACATTATTGTACTTCCAACCTTAAAGTATCTGATTTAGCGTGTTCCAATGGATAGACATTCTACTATCCAAAATAACTATACTATGCATTTAACCACTAAAATAGGTGGATAATACAAATGCCACTTTCCCTTTTTATGAAGAATAATATTAATTGATTACTTTTTTAATTAACTAATGCTCTATAATTGCTATTGCTTATATGTATTCCTAGTGGTACGATCGAAGACCCCTTTATATGTGCATTAATAAGTAATAGCACCATGCACACCAAGTACCAGAACAATTAACTATTACTCCGTATTTCTTTTCAATATTATAACCAGACTTTATAAAGAGTTGTTTCCATTGTGTTCTTAAGTGGGTTATATATTTATTAGGTTGTTTTTGGTACGTAGTGTGTTTGTTTTATGTTAGTTGGATCTTTAGTACTCACTTTTCTTTTGCCTATCCAACATTTTCAACTTATATGTGACAATCCAACTTTGAATAAGCAAAAGGTAAGGAATCTTGATTGTTGTATATATCTATCATGTAGATCTCGCATTGAAGCTTTCTTGAATCTTAAAATGTCGATAATGTACAAATACTTCTCCTTTGATTTTATAATAGCGTATGAATTATTTTTCGATCATTATAGTTCATGAATATATTTAATCGAGTGTGATTTAAACCTATACGTTAAATATATGTATATACATCAACGTACGCAGTTAATTGTGGTCTTTTAGTTCACGACTTTGTTAGAAAAGCGGAAAGTAATCTTGACTACTACTAAATTACTTTTGAGAAAAATGGGAATAATTAGTTAGCTAAAAGAAAACACCATCTTGCAAAAAGCAGCAATCTAAGCCAAGATTGTAACAAAGTACAGTAGTACACATGGCATACTTTTGTTTAGTTAATTAGGTTGTTTTTTTTGTTAATTAACCGATGTTAAAATCCCCATAACCCATTTACACCACCGATCCGGGAAACCCATCTGTTTCATCACCCGATCCAAAAACACCCAATTCACATTATCATACGCCTTCTCGTAATCAATCTTGCACATAAACATCTTCCGTTGCTTCTTCTTTGCCCAAGCAATGATTTCGTTCAAGATGAGGGGCCCATCTAAAATAAGACGGTCCTTTAAGAAAGCAGTTTGGTTCGTGGAGACAAGTGGACCCAAAACCAACTTAAGCCTGTTTGCCAACACTTTTGAAATCGTCTTACTGATAACCCCAACCAACGTTATTGGCCTGTAGTCACTTAACCTTTGGGATAAGAGTGATAAAAGATGACCCGCAACCCCTGTTAATAACCCCATGATCGAAAAAATGGTGAAACACAGCAACAAACTCATCTGCCAACATATCCCAGTACTTTTTTATAAACCTGAAATTAAGCCCATCAGGCCCGGGAGCCCGGTCATCACCACATTCAAACACAGCCTTTTTAATTTCATCTATCGAAAATCTATCCACCAATTTCTCTGTCTCCTCCACATTGAGTATGCTTAGACAGGCAGGTCTACATGGTACTGTTAAGGGTGTTTCTTTACCCAATGATGGACCAGTCTTGTCCCATATGCTCTATGCCGATGATTGTATTATTATGGGGGAATGGTCAGATAATAATATTAAGAATGTGGCTAGATTATTAAGGGGTTTTTATATATGTTCGGGCCTAAAAATAAATATGGGAAAATCTAGTCTATTTGGTATTGGGGTCGATCACAATGAGGTGGTGGATATGGCAAGTTCTGTTCAATGTAAGGTCGGTATATTACCATTTAAACATTTGGGGATTATGGTGGGTGCTAACATGAATCGAGTCGCCAATTGGGATTTCATTTTTGACATTTTCGAGACGAGACTTGCCAATTGGAAAGGGGCTTGTTTATCGATGGGTGGCAGGCTGGTGCTTATAAAAGCGGTTTTGGAGAGCCTGCCTACTTATTATCTCTCGATCTTCAAGGCTCCTTGCAAGGTGATCGAGGGACTTGAATCCATCATCAGGAATTTTTTATGGGGTGGATCGGTTGTGGTAAAAAAGATCCATTGGGTTTCATGGGATCAAGTTTCATCTCCAATGTCGGCAGGGGGCCTTGGGTTTGTCTAAGCTCAAGGATGTAAACAATGCATTATTATCTAAATGGATTTGGAGATTTCGTACTGATCATAAAGGAATTTGGAGAAGGGTGATCAGCGCGTTACATGAGAGCAAAAGATGCTGGAACAGTGTCCCAGTTAACAAGTCATACGCTAGCAATTGGAAAAGGGTGGTTCGAGCTGTGGAAAAAATAAAAATTTGATCAAAGGGGAGGTTGGAGATGGGAAAGAGGTGAGGTTTTGGTTAGATCCTTGGTTGATAAATAAACCTTTAAAAGATGAGTTTGGGGAGATTTTTAAGCTTGAAAAGTTCAAGAAATGCAAAGTTAACGAGAGGTATGAGAGTACCAGGCAGCGCTTTGATCACTGGGATTGGATGAGGAGACCATCGTCACAAATTGAAACAAATGAACTCGAAAATTTATGTAGTGGGCCTATTCTTGTACCGATATATTCTAACACTCCCCCTCAAGTTGAATATTGGGATTACCAAAATTCAACTTGCTTAAACACTTATGAAACATAGATGTCCCCACAGCTTTGGTTAAAATATCAGCAAGTTGATCTTCAGACTTAACAAAAGGTAACTTGATGATCCCACTCTCCAATTTTTCTTTTATAAAGTGACGATCCACTTCCACATGCTTAGTTCTGTCATGTTGAACTGGATTCTCTGAGATCTGAATAGCAGCTTCATTATCACTCATGATTTTAATGCTTTCTTTGGGAGCAAAACCTATTTCAGACACCAGCTTCTTCAACCACAAGGCTTCTGCTAGTCCTCTAGCTATACCCCTAAACTCAGCTTCAGCACTAGACAAGGAGACAACTTTCTGTTTCTTACTTTTCCATGTAACCAAGTTACCACCTATCAATGAGAAATAACCTGAAGTGGACCTTCGATTACCTTTATCTCCTGCCCAATCTGCATCTGTATATATCTCAATCTTCAAATCACCATTAGCTTTAAATAACACCCCATGACCTGAAGTCCCTTTAAGATACCTGATAATTCGTAGAACCGCATCCATATGATCTTCCTGAGGTTGGTGCATAAATTGACTAACCACTCCAACAGCATATGCTATGTCTGGACGAGTATGAGTCAAATAAATAAGTTTCCCTACTAACCTTTGATATCTATTTTTATCAGTGGCTCTAGCATCTGTCTTTATAAACAATTTCTGATTGATGATCATGGGTGTGTCTGCTGGTTTGCAATCAACCATTCCTGTTTCAGCTAAAAGATCTAATATATACTTCTTCTGACAAATAAAAATTCCATGTTTAGACCTTGAAACTTCTATTCCAAGAAAGTACTTTAAATCTCCCAAATCTTTCATTTCAAATTCTGCAAACAAAGCTGTTTTTAGTTGATCAATCTCCTTTTCATCATTTCCTGTAATAATCATGTCATCAACATAAATTATCAGACATGTTACTAGATTTCCTCTATGACGAAGGAACAATGTGTGATCAGAATTGCTCTGTTGATATCCATATTTTTTCATAGCAAGAGTAAATCTTCCAAACCAGGCTCTAGGTGACTGTTTAAGTCCATATAAGGACTTCTTCAACCTACAAACTTCTCCATGTTCAAAGTTACCAGAAAAACCTGGAGGAGGATCCATATATACTTCCTCTTTTAATTCTCCATGCAAAAAAGCATTCTTCACATCGAACTGATGAAGAGGCCACCCCTGATTTGCTGCTATTGAGAAAAGAACCCTTACTGTATCCAGTTTTGCAACTGGAGAGAAAGTTTCTGAATAATCAATGCCATAGGTTTGAGTGTACCCTTTGGCAACAAGTCTTGCTTTATATCTCTCTACATCTCCATTTGGTTTATATTTGATGGTATATATCCACCTGCACCCTACTGGATCCTTTCCTTTTGGAAGAAAACACTTCTCCCATGTATCATTCTTTATAAGAGCCTTCATTTCATTATCCATAGCATCCTTCCAATTTTTTAACTTTAAGGCATGCTTTACATCTGACGGGAGTTCTTCTGAATATAGTTTTGCTGCAAATGCTTTTGCTTCTTTGGAGAACACACTTTCTGCAATATTAGCAAATTTGTCTACCGGATACTTAGTAGACCGAGAACTCTTTTCTGGAGAGTATCGCTTTGCAGGAATTCCTCTGGTAGACCTTGGTGGAAGAACATATCTTTCTGGGACACTTTCTGGAGCGCTTTCAGGAGGGGTTACTTCTTCTATATTTTCTGACTCTCCATTAACATTTTCCTGTAATTCATTGGCTGGAATACTCATATTATTCAAAGTGTTCAAATTATGGCTTGGCTCAGAACTACTTACCTCGGATATCAGGTCCGGATTTGGGTTGTCACTTTGAGAGGAGGACTGTAAATCTTTATCTGGGATCTGATCTTCAGGAGGGGTAGTGGACTGAACTTCTGATGAATATTGAAGCCAACTCAGTGTGTCACTTTGTTCCTCCCCCTGACCACTGAGTTCCTGTGAGTAAAAGTACTTGGTCTCCAAAAAATCACAATTCATCGTAGTAAACATACGATGAGTTTTAGGATTATAACATCTATACCCCTTTTGATTAACCCCATATCCCACAAATACACATTTTTCAGCACACGGTTCGAGTTTATTACGATATGATTTTGGAATATGAACAAAAACCGTACATCCAAAAACTCTAGTGGGCAAGGTAAGAACTGATGGGAGTTTATGAAACTCAGAGAGGACTTTCAAAGGGGTTTTCATATCGAGAATCTTTGTAGGGAGACGGTTGATCAAGTAGGTAGCAGTAGCTAAAGCTTCGGGCCAAAAACTTTTAGGAACTAAGGACTCAATAATAAGTGCCCTAGTCATTTCTAAAAGAATTCTATTTTTCCTTTCAGCTACACCATTTTGTTCGGGGGTGTGAGGACAAGTGGTTTGATGGATTATACCTTTGGATTGAAAAAACAGGTTCATTTGTGAATTCACATACTCCCCACCATTATCTGTTCTCATGACTTTGATAGATTTTTGAAATTGAGTTTGGACCATGTTATAAAACACCGTAAATCTATCATAAACTTCATTTTTATTTTTCAAAAAATAGATCCATGTCATTCGGGTGCAATCATCAACAAAAATCACAAAGTACTTGAAATTATGACCTCCACTAACCGGTGCAGGGCCCCATACATCAGAATGTACTAATGAAAAAGGAAATTCAACTCTAGTATTGCGAGGTTTAAAAGATTGCCTATGACTTTTTGCCAAGATGCAAGTTTCACAATCAATCTTTTTATTCAATGGAAAAAGTTTTGGAAACAAAACATGTAAATAACCAATTGACGGATGCCCCAATCTTCTATGCCATAACCATGCTTCTCTTTCACTAGTTCCATGAGCAAGCATGACAGTTCCACTTTTAGTAACTTCATCAACATAGTACAGTCCTTCTCTCTCAGTGCCACGCCCAATAATCCGTCCCGTCCTGATATCCTGCAACAAACAGAAGGTTGGATGCATGAGAACAGAGCAATTAAGTTCTTTTGTCACATGACTTATTGACAAAAGTTTGTGTGATAAGTCAGGAACATAAAGACAATTAGACAATTGAACGTCTGTGGAGAATTTAATTGTTCCGCCATTTTTTACATCCATTTTCCCTTTATTTGCGGCTTTGATATGAGTTTTCCCAGGTTTTGATGTTTTTATAAAATCTGATAACTCGTAAGTCATCGTATCCGTTGCTCCACAGTCAAATATCCAAGGTCCATTTGAGTTTTTATGACTAGATTGAATCATATGGGCTCCCCCTTGTTTTTTATATGGACCCAAGTCATTAGGCCCATATAAGTTCGGCCCATGTGTCATAAGCCCATGTGACATAACATTATTTCCAGGATATTTACTCATATAAACGTTTTTATATGGAAATAATTTACAGTCCTCTTTTTTTTGGGTTTTATATGGAAATGATTTAGAATCCTTTCCAAACCATACTTTCCCTTTACCTGCTACCACCGAAAACTCTTCCTCCTTGTCTTCACCTCCGGCCGCCACTGTTACCCCACCAAATCCGGTCGCATGCCGGTCACCCCCACCATCTTTATTGGGCTTTGCAGTGGTGGTAGGGGTGATGTTTTTGGTAGGTCGGGTTTTCTTCTTTGGACCGATCCACCAATCCGGGTAACCCATGATCTCGAAGCATTGTTCTTTTGTGTGTCTAGTCATACCACAAGCATCACATGTGAGATGTGATTTATCATCTGGTTCCTTTTTTTTGTTGTTGTCAAATCGACGGAAACTTTTGGTTATAAATCCACCACCGCTGTCACCGCTGGTATGGTCTCCGGCGATTAAGCCGGAGGCAACCCCATGTGTGTCGTTGGTTGTTGCTCCAATAATCAATTGATGAGCGGCTTCCTTTCGAACCGTGGCATATGCGGTCTCGACGGTTGGAAGTGGGTCGACCCGAAGAATCTCTCTGATAGTCGGTTCAAACTTCCGATCTAAACCATTCAAGAATTGGAAAAGCTTTTGATCAGATCTGATTTTGGAGAAAGCTTTGATGTCGTCTGGGCACTTCATCGGGTTTGGATCGATTCTGTCGATCTCACCCCAAACACCTTGTAAGGAGATCCAGAATTCTTCGAGGGATTTATTGACTTGTTTGAGTTCGTTGGCCTTCACATGAAGGTTGAAGATTTGTAGTTTATCCTTGCCGCTACTGTAAGTTGTTGCTAATGCATCCCAAAGTTCTTTAGCGGTGGAGAACTCGGTAAGGTTTCCGGCTAAAACTGGTTCGATATTCTGAATAAGCCACGAGAACACAATCAGGTCTTCCTGTTCCCATGTCTCATATTTTTCTGATGTTGTTTTTGTTGGTGGGTCATCGGTTAAATGATCCAACAGGTTTTTTGATCGTCCACCAATGGCTACTCGAATCATTCGAGTCCATAAGGCGTAGTTTTGGCTGTTTAATTTTAAGTTTATCTGAAGATTATCAGATAATTTTGGATTTTGGGGCTTTAGATTGGTATGATTTTGTAACAAATTGGCTAACTGTAATGCCAAATCTGGCCCGAAGCCGCCGGCAGTTTCTGCCATGGTGGTTTGGGTTTGATTTTCGGTGATACAGTCGACGGATTTTTACTAGGTAGATGATGATGCCAGATTCGGCTCTGATACCATGTTAAGATTAATAAACGAATACTTGATTTATTGATATTGTTTGATACACTTTTTTACATAAGCATTATGCTCTATTTATACACAATTAGAGATGGTAAACCCTAATTAACAACCGACTCTACCCTGTTGGACTTGGGCCCACTGGGCCTATTCTTGTACCGATATATTCTAACAATTACTGGATGGGGTAACTTTAAAGATGGAGATTGACAAGTGGGTCTGGCTGGGAGGATCGAACAGGGTCTTCTCGGTCAAGGAAGCTAAGAAGTTTTTAAATAGCAGCAGGGATTACAGTAATGTTTACGTATTTGAGTGGTCAAAGTGGGTACCAAAGAAATGCAACTTGTTTATGTGGAGGACCGTCAATGCGCTTCAGAAGAGATCCTGCTCATTTGGGAACAACCATGCAACAGTGAAGAAGAAACCATCGAGCACCTTCTTTGCGGGTGTTTGGTGGCGAACCGAGTGTGGCAGAAGATTTCAAATTGGTGCGCGGGCAAACCACTAATTCTGTTCTCGATAAAGGATATTGTGGAGGTACATAAACATTTGGGGTTGGGAAGGAAGGAAGCTGAGGCTGTTAAAGGTATAATGATTATTGCGTCTTGGAGCATTTGGAGGATGAGGAACAGGGCAAGGTTTGAGAACGCTAAAGTGTGTGTGGAGAATATTGTTCAGGAGACAATGTCTCTTGGCTATCTCTGGTACAAATGTAGAAGGAAAAGTCATTCCCTTGTGTGGGAAGATTGGTGCAAGTTTGTTGTATAAATTTGTATATTTCTTACTATAAGTGGCTGTAATTTGCTCCTTGCAAAGTTTGCAGGAGATGTTGATAATAAAATTTACTTTTCAAAAAAAATAATTAATTACTTCATAAACATGTTAACTATTGGTTGTCAACAGCTGTGCGCGCCCACACCCTCCTACAACTTAGGCCTGTTTTTCTTTAACCTTTTTGGTCCACGAACTCCAAATTACCAATTACCACCACCACGTTCTTTAAACAATGTACGAGCGTGAAAGTATAGTAATGGTGCAGGTTGCTTAAAAGAAAGCAATCTTTATTGTAGAGTTATTGTCACAAACGGTCCTTGTGGTTGGCAAAATTTGAGTTTAAGTGCTGTGCTTTTTTTTCCCCGCTAAGTATCTTTGGAGTATCTGTTTTCAATGCAAATTGTCATTTACTCTAGTGTCTATTAATTTTTATTAAGTTCCTCTACTACATTGCAAAAGAGGGCATTTTAATTGTAAATTATTTTAATGGTGATTCTTCAAATTGTTCGGCCCTTTTAATCGTATCTTGTAAAGTGTAAACTGTTCGGTCATTTCAAACACAAATTCCTATTTATACATTCCTAATTATGCCACTCCGTACAAATTAGCGAAAGTCTGAAATGATAAAGTTTGTTCTTCATACAAAGGAATTAACAATAACAATATACAAATTGGAACTTGACATAATTTTTGTTGATTTTATTTACTTTAGAACGAAAAATTATCTTACTACTCTTAAGCTACCCGAATGTCTATGTATCTCAGCATTTCTGAAAACCTGCTCTAACAATCTACTCTATGAATGTAAAAAGTGAGACTCGAAAACAGATGAAATATTACAAAATCAAAGACTCTTTTATTTTGAATTATTTCAATTTAAGCATATCATATAAAAAATGGGAAATTATTTGCACTAGCTAGAAAGCCGAGTTAACTTAACATGAAAGGTTATTTTGTATGACTCATTCTTTCCTCCACGTACGCACCTCCATTTCATTGCCCTTTAAATACCCGTCTCTCACCTTCCATTTGTTCAAACAATTCCATTCCATTCCATTCCAACATCTCTCTCGATCTATCTATCTCACTCTCTCATCAAGACAACTACTAAAGATCTTTATTAATTACAAAAATGGAACAAAATGCACCACTTTTTGCAAAGAAAGTATGGAAATTAGTACGTGTAGTGTACTTCATGTTACGCAAAGGCATATCCAAGAGTAAGCTATTACACGACCTCAACAAGATGATGAAACTTGGCAAAATCGCGGGCAAGTCCTTACACAACCTCTTGTTCCACAACCAGCACCACGACCACCACCACAACAACTGGGCTACATCTTTTGCTACCTACAACCTCTCTCCACCGCCTGGTGAATACGAGTTTAGCTGCAGCAATAGCCCTTCTAATAATAACCACCACACATTCTCTTTGAACCCGTTCCACAAGAAACACCATACTTATTCCAACAATAAACAACACAATGGCGGTGATCTTGACATTCGGGCTGTTAATGCGGCTATGTTGAAGGCCATGGAGATGATTCAAAGCGAGGCTTCATCACCCGTGCTCCCCGGGTTTGGGAGGAGTCCCATGGTTAGGCAATTGAGGGTGACCGACTCTCCGTTTCCATTGAATAGTGTAGATGAGGACAGCCATGTGGTGGATGAGGCAGCTGAGAAGTTTATAAACCGGTTTTACAACAAGCTAAGGCGACAGAACAGCAATAATAATGCTTCATTTGGTCCATATATCTAATTAAAGTAAGTACGGAGCAAGAAGTATATATATATAATCCAGTCCATGGCTACTTAATATGGCACCGAGGTATCGGAAAATTGTTCTATAATGACCCGGCCAGAAACAATGGGGTACGAAGCTGGATATAATTTTCGGTGGTTGATTGTGATTCGAGAAATGCAAATTCATATATATATATATATATATGTCATAATTTGCGGTATATATGTAGTATATATATATAATCCAGTCCATGGCTACTTAATATGGCACCGAGGTATCGGAAAATTGTTCTATAATGACCCGGCCAGAAACAATGGGGTACGAAGCTGGATATAATTTTCGGTGGTTGATTGTGATTCGAGAAATGCAAATAATTTTATATAATTTTGATGCGTAAAAGTGTTTCTTTTCTACCTTCCTCTACCTACTTGCTAGAGTGATTGTGTTTAAGTTGACGAGTATAAAATTGTGTTTAAGTTGACGAGTATAAAATTGTGTTTAAGTATAGATAATTTAGTACGATCGATACTTAATAAAACACATGCATGATATATGCCGCGACATTGCCTGATTAATATCGATATATCATATCATGCATAGAGTATATGCTCGCTATATTAATTAGCTAGTATTTTATGAACATTCTTATTCGGGATCGATGTTGTGGGAGACATGTCTTCATTTAAGAGTCGTTCAATTATTAATTCATTGATATTTAATTAGATGATTAATTAGATACTACATGCGGGTAAACAACTCACGAGTTGGACTCCATCCATGAATGTGTGCAAAATGTCGATACGCCAGTCCTTAATTAATTAAACTGCTAGTATTTTATGAACATTCTTATTCGGGATCGATGTTGTGGGAGACATGTCTTCATTTAAGAGTCGTTCAATTATTAATTCATTGATATTTAATTAGATGATTAATTAGATACTACATGCGGGTAAACAACTCACGAGTTGGACTCCATCCATGAATGTGTGCAAAATGTCGATACGCCAGTCCTTAATTAATTAAACATGCATGTTATCTTGTAATTTAAATTAATCAACGTCACATATACACATTTTATTCAATTTCAAACATTTATACAACAACTCTTGCATTATATATATAAACCGAATCCATCCTTAGAATTTAGAACAAACCTGGATATTTGGAATAATAAGAATAAGCTAAGCATTATAATCCATATCTTTAGTTATTACATAATTGAAAAACAAACCAAATTGTGGAAGTGATAGTTCTAATCGACAAACTCCAACATGCATAGATTTATTTCTTTACATTTCCGCCAGCACTTAATTAGTTGAGATTTAAAATCGGCATATATTAGGGTGCCTTAGAAAATAAATATCGATATCTTTAATTTGTTTTCTTCAGAAAATAAATTCTGATAATAATTATAATATAAACAAAGTGAAATGTTCATTTGAAAACTAAAATTTATGTGAAAACTAGAAAACTGGCTAAAACACACTGTGATCTGAATTTAACACAATGTGTTTTAATTGTGTTTTCTAAAAACACATTGTGTTTTTATTGTGTAATCTAAAAACACATTGTGTTAAGTTTTAAATCACAGTGTGTTTTTGATAGCGCGTGAAAATCAGAAAATTGTTCAAACACACTGTGATATTAACTTAACACAATGTGTTTTCTAAAAAAAAAAAATTAAAAACACATTGTGTTAAATTCAGATCACAATGTGTTTTGGCCAGTTTTCTAGTTTTCACGAAAAATTTTAGTTTTCAAATGAACAAAATCATAAAAATATATGGATGGAGATCCCCTCAAGTTATCCAACTTGAGGGGTAAAGTTGGGAGCATCTTAGCCATTGGATTAAAATCAAGGGTTAAGATTTGATGATCATTTTTGAATCATGACCCTTGATTTCAATCCAATGGTTAAGATCTTTTGAACTTTACCCCTCAAGTTGAAAGTAACTTGAGGGGATCTCCATCCTTTATTATTGATCATCCGCTTAATCGGCTTTACTGGAAGAGTTTGTGTACTTTTATTATTTTATAGGAGAGCTTAGCCAATACTACCAAAAGTCCATAACAAATGTGCATTTCTTTTTAATACTATATATATATACAAACTTTAGAGAGTGGTGTTTCCATATGTATTCAAGTGGCCGGTTTATATACATTTTTATGTTGATTTGTTTTTGTTTATTGCTTTATGAATTGTCGTGCGGACACTTTTGGTTTGCTTTTCACAAACATTTTCATTTATTAGGTTTGATCCAAATGAAATTTATTTAATTTCACTACATTGCCCTATAAGCATATACAAAACTTGACATTCATCGTATAGTCGCCGTGACGTAAATCATTAGTCGTACCATAATACTTCACCAAGTCCTTTACGGCAAAACGTGAATTTGTTCACAACTGGGTTAACTGTTTATCATATGGTTCACGGTTGTTCAATATTGAAAAACCGGAAAGTTAATGAAAAGACGAAAAACTTTTGAGAACGAAAGAGAGAGCCAATAACAAGTAGTATGGAAAAAAAGACAAATATTGCTAAAAGCAACCAAACCCGTCAGAGTAAGAAAGACTTTTTCTTTTTCATTTTTTACTGGGTCAGTAAGGCGTACAATTTTAAATTTCAAATTTCAAAGTAAACTAAACTAAAATAAAGATACTGAGTTTATGTATGTTAGCTTGTTGCAACGAACGGTGGTTCCTAATAAGGCCTTACGTAAGGCTATTTTCCCAAGTGTCTTTTCAAAAATTTTTGAAGTTCTTACAAGAAAAAGGGTTGGACATGAAAATTTCTTGTAAGAAAATAAGTAAATAACTCCAAGTATTTTTTTTTTATAAAAAAAGATTTGAGTATTTTCTCTTTAAATTGAAAAGAGAGAAGTGTTTTTTTTAAGAGAAATGTTACACTTACAAACAAATGTTTATAAACAATGTTTACAAACATAGGTGAACTAATAGAAATCACTAAAATTGTTTTAATTTTCTCTTTATCATTCACCCTTCTTGTTTTATTGGTCCATCTATATTTGTAAACTTTGTTTGTAAGTGTAGCATTTCTCTTTTTTTAATTAATGCATGCAGTACGCATTCTTTATTTTGTAAATTTTTTTATTGTTTAAAATATATATATTATAAGAAAAAGACTATATAACGCTAAAAAAATACTCTCCGTTCCAATTTAAATGTCTAATTTTGACTTTTGAAGTCATCTTTTAACAATTTTGACCGTAAATATCCTTACTTGTGTTATACTTAGATAAAAATTATATCAATGAAAATACATATAAAAATCAATTAATTAATATATTGTATATCAAGTTTTATATGATACAAACAAAAATATTTACTGTCAAAGTTATAAAAGAAAGACTTGGAAAGTCAAAATTGGTCATATAAATTAGGACGACGGGAGTAGTTTATAACTTTGCATTTTTGCAATATTAGTTTAATGTTTTTGTATTTATTGAGATAGTGTTTAATTTTTAATTACGTAATCTTTGATAACCTCTATGAAACAAGTTTTAAAACAAGTATTATTTAAGATTATGATATGTGACCACACATCAAATTAAGATAGGTTAAGTACATGCTTAACGTTCACGATTTTATTTAGGATAATGGATAGGGAGTGATGCCTAACAACTTTTGAGAAAAGATAATGGGTTGTGATCATTTGAAAACTAAATTTTTTGTGAAAACTAGAAAATTGGCCAAAACACACTGTGATCTGAATTTAACACAATGTGTTTTTAATTTTTTTTAGAAAACACATTGTGTTAAGTTCATGTCACAGTGTGTTTGAACAATTTTCTGATTTTCACGCGCTATCAAAAACACACTGTGATTTAAAACTTAACACAATGTGTTTTTAGATTACACAATAAAAACACAATGTGTTTTTAAACACAATAAAAACACAAACTAAAACACATTGTGTTAAATTCAGATCACATTGTGTTTTAGCCAGTTTTATAGTTTTCACAGAAATTTTAGTTTTCAAATGAATATTTCACAAAAACATATATATTAACTTTCGAGAAACTTCGATAAAAAGTTACATATACCAAAAAACAACCGAACCCAATTACTATGGTAACAATTGATACATATGACATATGAGCTTATTTGTTTAATTAATCAACTGGACGTTATTTCCATCTCTACACATTTATAAAAGAGTAAATTACACTTTTCGTCTCTGAAGTTGGCAGCTTTTGCACTTTTCATCCCTAACGTTTAAAAATTACAATTTTAACCTTAAAGTTGGCAACATTTTGCAATCAAGGTCCTTCCCCTAGACGGCGTTCGTTTTTTTCCGTTACCGTACGCACGTGCGAAACATGTGAGGGTATTAATGTCATTTTCTTGTTACACCTGAGGGACTAAAAGTGAAAAACGTGACATGTTTAGGGACGAAAATTGCAAAAACTCTTATCTTCTTCTTCTTCTTCTTCTTCTTCTTCTTCTGCTGCTGCAAAAACTGTAAATTTTTGAATGAATGAATTAACGAAATAACTATACAATATATATATATATACAAACCCTATAAATTTTTACGGTATGCTTCGATCTTACGCGTATATTGAATTGCAACACCATAAACCCTAAAATAACGCGGCTGGGGTGGGAGAAAGGAGGGACGAACTTCCGTCGTGTTCTTAAACACGCCTGCCCTGTGATCATTTAGAAAGGAGGATTATGAAATGTTTGGTATGTATCATCGTTTCCAAATACGATATTATTATTTATATGGTTTGTGAAAATTAGTGATGACCGGACCTGAATGGGTGGTGGCGCTGCGGTGGTTGATCACAGTGGTGGTGGCCGGATGTTTGAGAGGGAAGAAAGGATGTTTATATATATATATATATATTATAAATAAGAGTTTTTTGAAATTAACCTCGATCCTGTTTCATGAAATCAATATATCTCCGATCGAATTAATAAGAAAGACTGGGTGGTGTTTGGCAGCAGCAGCAGCAGAAGATAAGATCTTTTTTGAGATCAATCAAGACATGTATCACAGGAGGAGAAAAGCAGCAGAAGAAGAAGAAGAAGAAGAAGAAGAAGAAGATAAGAGTTTTTGCAATTTTCGTCCCTAAACATGTCACGTTTTTCACTTTTAGTCCCTCAGGTGTAACAAGAAAATGACATTAATACCCTCACGTGTTTAGCACGTGCGTACGTTAACGGCAAAAAACGAACGCCGTCTAGGGGAAGGACCTTGATTGCAAAATGTTGTCATTATCATTTTATTTGATTTATTGTTACACAAGGTGATATATATTCTTATTTTACACTTTTAAAAGTAATATCTTATTTTTACATGAAACATATTCCAAATATTTCAATTAGAATAAAAAAAAAAGGGTAAATGCCTAGGAACCCTTTAGTCCTATCGAGAAATTATTCCTCACAAGCTAGCGACCCTCTTTATTTTTCGTATATGTGTCATGACAATTACTAAAAAAACTTCAAAAAAAAAGATAATAGTACAATTACTTTTAAAATCTTAATATATTTACATTAAATTTTATTTATTTTTTAGTAATTAATTTTATATTTATATGATAAAACGTATATTAAGATATATAATAGCTATTATTCTATTGAATATATATTAGCTATTTATTCTATTGGATATATATTAGCTATTATTCTTTATTTATTATATTGGAATTAATTGTTAAAAAGTATAAATTTGTGATTGAAAACAAAAAGGTGTAAATTAAAGTTAGAATTGAAAACAAAAGTCAACTTTGTGATTGGTGAAAAAGTGTAAATTTGTGATTGGTCAATAAGTTGATAACCAAATTGTAATAATTATAAATTAAGTATTTAGTGAGGATAAAAAGTGTAAATTATTGATGGAAAACAAAAAAAGTGTAAATTAGTGAGATTTTTTCTACAAATATTAATATTAATATAATATACTAATATATTTAGATAATGATTATTAGGATTTTTAATTTATAAGAGGATAAAAGTGTAAATTATTGATGGAAAACAAAAAAAATGTAAATTAGTGAGATTTATTCTACAAATATTAATATTAATATAATATACTAATATATTTAGATAATGATTATTAGGATTTTTAATTTATAATTAAATTAATAATGACATCATCAATTTCCAATTTGATAAAATCAAGAGCTATGATTGATTAATAAGCTATTATGTTAGTTGTCTTTTAGTATATACTAGATTTTAGGCCCGTGTCAAATACACGGGCTTACAATTTTATCAATATTAGATGTTAGTTTATTATTATTTAAAATTTAGTTTACAATTTTTAGTAATAAAAAATCGATCTATATTATAAAACTTTGTGTTTTATAGTGAAATATTTTTTAAAATATGTTCAGTCAACTTTAAGAAATCGAGAATTGTGATTGGTCAATAAGTTTTTAGAACAACTGTTTTTTAGTATAGTAAAATAAAAGATTTTATGAAAGAAAAAAAAATTAGAAATAAAATATTGAATTTTTTTTTTAATTATTAAATGATGAAAATCTAAAATAAAATTTTCAAGTTGATAACTACAAATTGTAAGAATTATAAATTAACTATTTAGTGAGGGTTGATAACTACAAATTGTAATAACTATAAATTAAGTATTTAGTGAGGGTAAAAAGTGTAAATTATTGATGGAAAACAAAAAAGTGTAAATTAGTGAGATTTTTTCTACAAATATTAATATAAATATAATATACTAATATATTTGGATAATGATTATTAGGATTTTTGATTTATTATTAAATTAATAATGACATCATCAATTTCCAATTTGATAAAATCAAGAGCTATGATTGGTTAATAAGCTATTATGTCAGTTGTATTTTAGTATATATAAAGATAAAGATAAAGATTCAAACTTAAGCCGATTTTAAAAATAAATTTCAAAATATTTTCAAGACACGTGTGGTTAGTGATGACAGGTTACTTCGCTTTGTCGAATTCACAAATATTATAGTCATTGGAGTTGAAAAATATTAGATGAAACAAATATTTTACAATGTAATATAGATAAGTATATAAAATTGTGATATTTAGTAATAAATTTATCAAAAGTATTTATATTAGAGAAATTGTCACAAATCGTCCCTGTGGTTTGCTCGATTCGCATTTTCATCCCTGTGTTTTTTTTTATCATTAGGTGTCCCTGTACTTTTCATTTTCATTGCTAGTCGTCCCTGCCACTAACAACCGTTAGTTTTCATCCGTTAAACCCCTCATGTGCAATGCACATGAGGGCATTTTCGTCCAGTTTGTAACCATAGGGACTATTTGTGATAAAACATCTTTGAGAGACTATTGCACATGAGGGCATTTTCGTCCAGTTTGTAACCATAGGGACTATTTGTGATAAAACATCTTTGAGAGACTATTTGTAATAAAAGACAAAAACTCATCATCTTCCTCCCTCTCTCACTCCCACCACCAGCCAAACTTCCGGCCACCCTCACAGCCTCCTGCCGCCGCTCTTTTTCACCATAAAAAACTTGGACATCATCCCCAACAACAATTAGGGTTTCATCTTTAATCACAACCACAGAACCGTCGCCGCTGCTGCTGCTCCGCCACTCTACCGCCGTTGTTGTTGCTGTTTTGTTTTCCAGCCACCACTACACGACTCCATAACATCCGAGGAAAGTATGAAACGTAAGTATCAATCTTCCAAACAAACCCATTTCGTCCCTCTCTCTAAAATACCTAATCTTTTTTTTTTTTTTTCTATTTCTCTCTCTCTCGCAACCACGCACCACCGGACTACCATCACCTCACGACGGTTTAGAAAGAAGAAGAGACGTTCAAGCTTCAACACAGGTCGTTATAGATCTGACCATGCTCGATTATTATGTTTTTCTCTTCGGTTTCGGTAACCATAGTGGGGTGGTGGTTCTCGGTTTCCGGCAAACTTTTCCGGCGGTGGCAGGTGGTGGTCGGAGAACTTTAAGGTTAAAATTGTAATTTTTAAACGTTAGGGACGAAAAGTGCAATTTACCCTTTATAAAAAGGTAATGATATTAATATAAAGAGAAATTGTCACAAATCGTCCCTGTGGTTTGCTCGATTCGCATTTTCATCCCTGTGCTTTTTTTTTATCATTAGGTGTCCCTGTACTTTTCATTTTCATTGCTAGTCGTCCCTGCCACTAACAACCGTTAGTTTTCATCCGTTAAACCCCTCATGTGCAATGCACATGAGGGCATTTTCGTCCAGTTTGTAACCATAGGGACTATTTGTGATAAAACATCTTTGAGAGACTATTTGTAATAAAAGACAAAAACTCATCATCTTCCTCCCTCTCTCACTCCCACCACCAGCCAAACTTCCGGCCACCCTCACAGCCTCCTGCCGCCGCTCTTTTTCACCATAAAAAACTTGGACATCATCCCCAACAACAATTAGGGTTTCATCTTTAATCACAACCACAGAACCGTCGCCGCTGCTGCTGCTCCGCCACTCTACCGCCGTTGTTGTTGCTGTTTTGTTTTCCAGCCACCACTACACGACTCCATAACATCCGAGGAAAGTATGAAACGTAAGTATCAATCTTCCAAACAAACCCATTTCGTCCCTCTCTCTAAAAAACCTAATCTTTTTTTTTTTTTTTTCTATTTTTTTTCTTTTTTCTGTTTTTCAATTCTTTTATTCTTTTTCTCTTTTTTTTTGTGTGAGCTACTTTTTTTTTTTTTTTTTTTTTTTTTTTTTTTTTTTTTTTTTTTTTTTTTTTTTTTTTTTTTTTTTTTTTTTTTTTTTTTTTTTTTTTTTTTTTTTTTTTTTTTTTTTTTTTTTTTTTTTTTTTTTTTTTTTTTTTTTTTTTTTTTTTTTTTTTTTTTTTTTTTTTTTTTTTTTTTTTTTTTTTTTTTTTTTTTTTTTTTTTTTTTTTTTTTTTTTTTTTTTTATTATTTTGATTCAACCATCTCTTTCTCGACTTGACTACTTGAATCATCTATTTTGAATACCAACCAATCAAATTCTATTCCTTGTTATTTTTATCTCCTTTTTGAGATTCAGAAATAGGAATCGATTCAATAAATCTACGAAGGTTCCTAAATGAAATAAGTTTTTTATCTTATTCTTATTATTAATTATTAATCACGGATTTCTCATATAGCCAGAACGGCCCTCACAAATAGCAAATACTAATTTGTTAAGAATTAATCGTATTGAAGATATAGCGTCATCATTCGCTGGAATCGAAATATCTGCGAGATCGGGGTCACAATTTGTATCGATTAAACAAATTGTTGGAATTCCCAACGTGATACATTCTTGAAGGGCCGTATATTCTTCGTGCTGATCAACGATGATTACAATATCGGGTAACCCTGTCATATATTTAATCCCGCCCAGATATGTTTGCAAATGAGATAATTGTCTTTTCAACATAGCCGCATCTCTTTTCGGAAGACGGCTGAGCCCTCCTGTTTTTTGTTCGGTTCTCAAGTCTCTAAACTTATGAAGTCTCGTTTCTGTAGTGGACCAATTCGTTAACATACCACCGAGCCATTTTTTATTAACATAATGACACCGAGCCCTTATGGCAGCGCATGATACTGAATCAGCTTCTTTATTTTTAGTGCCAACAATTAAGAATTGTTTTCCTCTACTTGCGGCATCAAAAACCAAATCACAAGCTTCTGATAAAAAACGAGCAGTTCTAGTAAGATTTGTAATATGAATACCTTTACGTTTTGCAGAGATATAAGGTGCCATTTTAGGATTCCATTTCCTAGTACCATGGCCAAAATGAACTCCTGCTTCCATCATCTCTTCTAAATTAATGTTCCAATATCTTCTTGTCATTTCTCCCCACACTGCCTTCCCCTTCTCCCCCTTTTTTTGAAAAAAAAAAGCGAAGAGGTACCCTGAATAAATAATTGTTCCGACGGAACCTTCTCTTCTACCGTAGATGTAGATACACAGCCCAAGCCATTATTCTTTTCTATTTGTTATTTTTTTGATTACTATTACCAAATCAAAGGACCAACAGATCCTTAAAAAAAAAGAAAGGTCGAATTTGCTATTAGGGATTTAAAAAAACGATTGTTCTTGTGTATCATGGAAATTCTTTGAAAGGCAAGAATCAAATAATTTTCTATGGTAGAACAAAATATCTTTCATTTCCCCCTCTAATAGATTCTTTTTTTGAGGTCAAAGGCAATGTTGTTAGGAATGTTATTAGATTCGCTCGATGGTGTTTTGAAGCCGCTACCAACAGGTATCATCCCCCCAGAACAACGTTTTCTTTCAGGCCTTTCAACCAGTCGATACGCCCCAGGAGAGCTGCTTTTGCTAAAACTCGAGCAGTTTCTTGAAAACTCGCTTCGGATATGAAACTTTGAGTATTCATAGAAGCTCTTGTTATTCCCAATAAGACGGCTTGGTAACAGATCGCTTCTTCCAAAGCGCGCCCCATTCGTTCCACAATCTACAACTTTGATGGACATGTTATGATTTTGTAATATTCAAATATCGTTATGTATGTCACAGTAAACAACTTCGATGAACTATTTTTAAAAATATTTCACTATAAAACTCAAAGTTTTATAATATAGATCAATTTTTTATTACTAAAAATTGTAAACTAAATTTTAAATCATAATAAACTAACATATAATATTGAAAAGTTTTTGTTGCATATTTATATAGAGATCTTTAACATTTGTTTTTGTTATTTATCTTTTGAGAAATTGTCACAAATCGTCCCTGTGGTTTGCTCGATTAACATTTTTGTCCCTGTGCTTTTTTTTCCATTAGGTGTCCCTAGGTATTCATTTTCATTATACGTCCGCTCGCACTAACAGTCGTTAGTTTTACCCAGTTAAACCCCTCACGTGCATACCACGTGAGGGTATAATCGACAATTTTCTAACCACACGGACTATTTGTAATAAAAACATTGGATTTAAAAAAGTTTCTTAGATTTCTTCTCCCCACAACTCCTACCACCACCACTGACCGGCCGACCACCGCCGAAAAAGTCACCGGAAAATGATAACCACCACCCTACTGTGGTTACGAAAACATTAACAAAAGTCTATCATTTCAGTCCCTAAAACAATGACAAAACAATGGTGGTTCACGGTGGTGATAAAAGGTGGTGAAAAGTGATGGTCTAGTACGGTTTCGACGAAACCGAAACCGAAGTGAAAAACAATAAAGCTTTGCATAGCCACGTTTTATCATTAAGTAAGTCTTTAGGACAGTTTAAACCACCTATTTGGAGGTTTCTTTGACCTGAAACGGTGGCGGTGGCTGGTGGTGTTCCGGTGGTGTGTGGCCGCGAGAGAGAGAAAGAGAAGAAAAAAAAGAAAAGATTAGGTTTTTAGAAAGAGGGACGAAATGGCGTCAGTTATGGAGTCGTGTAGTGGTGGCTGGAAGATGGAACAACAGCAGCAACAACAGCGGTATAGTGGCCGGAGTCTTTTTCCGGTGAAAAGAGCGGGGGCAGGCGGATGTGAGGGTGGCCGGAAGTTTGGCCGGCGGTGGGAGTGAGAGAGGGAGGAAGATGATGAGTTTTTATTACAAATAGTCCTTGTGGTTACGAAATTGACGATTATACCCTCACGTGGTATGCACGTGAGGGGTTTAACGGAGCAAAACTAACGGTTGTTAGTGCCAGGGACGGTTGGCAATGAAAATGCATACCTCAGGGACACCTAATGAAAAAAAAGCACAGGGACGAAAATGCTAATCGAGCAAACCACAGGGACGATTTGTGACAATTTCTCTTATTTTTTCTTATTCATTGTTAGCCATTAACTATTTTAATTTTTCTATAGTTATATTTATATCATTGATATTGATATTGATTATGATTAGCTTTATCATGAAAACTAACGATGTAATTCTTATAAAATGGAATATCATGTTTCATAGTTAGTTTTTTTCAATCTGAAGTATATCATTAAAATGTTAAAAATGAGTCAACTCAAAATGTTAAAAACGAATCAAGTCTTGAGATTATGTCGTTTTTGAGGTTTGTGATATTGATTTTTTTTTCTACTGTGTTTTGTAGTAAGTTGGATGTGTTATTCATTTATCCGTTCTGTCTTTCAAAAAAATAAAATAAAATCTATTGTATTACTTATTATATTTTGATTAACTATTAGAAAATCAAGTGTCATGTTCATGGTTATGTAATACTTACATATCATATTTTATTTATTTATTTTTCTGTTTTTTGTGTTTTATTTAAAATCTATCTATCAATACTAAATTTTGGTTCCGCTATAAAGACGTTCATGTATATAGGTTTTTCTTAACTTTGACATTATCTATACAATCATTCATATAAAATAAAAAAATAATTTAGTGGTCAATCTAATCATTTTCTAATATATGCATTACATTTTAGTGTTTAAAAGTTTACGAGTATTGTAAATAACATATATGAGTTATTATTTATATATGTTACCGTCTAACGGACGAGTTTAATCTAGTGTATATATATATTAATATAAAATATATCTATATCTATATCTATACTAGATTATAAAGCAAATAGCCTCTGTCTAACATTTTAAGTTTCAACATTTACTTCCCAAAATGTCTCTCCTATCTATTCTATATTTACCTAAAATAACTATAATACCCTTTCTTTCTCCTCAAATCTCAACCACTCATTTTTTTTTTCTCTTCTCCATAAATCATTTTATTCCTCTAATTCATTTAAAAATCTTTTATCTCAAAAACCGTACATCGATAAATTATAAAAATTATATGGGTGTTCTTAAAATTTCATGCTCTTTCATTAGAAAGGTCATTCGATATACTTTCGACGAATTTTAAATCCGAGGGCGGAACCCGTACGGTTAAGGGCGGAGCCCGTCAGGTAGATCACCCCATCACCGCCACCGCCATTACATCACCACCCCGCCATCACCTCCATCACCGCCGTAACGCGCAGTACTTTTCTCTCGTTATATTATAAAGCAAATAGGGTTTTAAGTTTTCAACTTTCAACTTTCAACAATGTACACCTACTAATGCATAATGTACAATACATCTATATACCCCAAAATACCCTTAGAAGAAATCTCAACCACTCATTTTTCTTTCTCTCCTCAAATCTCAACCACTCATTTTTTTTTCTCCTCCATAAATCATTTTATTCTCTAATTCATTCAAAAAAATTTATCTCAAAAACCGTACATCGATAAATTATAAAATTTATATGGATGTTCTTAAAATTTCATGCTCTTTCATTAGAGATGTCATTCGATATACTTTCGACAAATTTTTAATTCGATATACTTTCGACACTCTATGACATATCACCTCCTATGATCTATCACACTCTATGATTTATCACCCAGCATTTTATCGCCGCAAAGCGCGAGTACTTTCTGACTAAATACTTAGAGTAGATAGAGTTATACTACTATATATTTTGGAGCGTTGTGTAGAGTTCTTGTTGCTACGGCAACGTACATTGGATCATAGTGATCGAGGCAGGTGAAAGCTAGTAGTGGTGGTGGTCACAATAACCCCTCTCGCTAAGTAATCGCCTTTTTGACTTTGAAGCTCACAGAGTTTTATTCTTATTATTACAATGCTTTTTATGTATGTTATTTTGATTATATTTCAATTTGATTTTAGTCTTAATTTGCGATGATTAGTTTAATTTTGAAAACTAAAACTGTAGCTAAAAGTTTCTAGTTTTCTATAGCATAAGAGATAAAGAGAATTCTGTCAACCAATGAATGATCATGTATGACACTTAACAAAATTAAACAATGTTCGAACACGAGTTATATTTTTGTTTAAAGTTAATAAATTAGTTTCCAAAATTTCGATTTGAAAGTTAAAGTTCGTTTTTCTTCTTTTTAGAACCGACAAGTTAAACCTTGTAATATGCTGCATAACGGCAACTTATCCATTTCTAACGGTATTGAAGTGTTATCCGTCTAGACTCTAAAGTACTAACATACCCTTTTTTCCTCATGAAAATGTTATATTAATGATAACCATTTACATGAAAGATAAGGTAGAAAAGGATCAAAACTATTTGCTAATGTTGATATTTTCCAAGTCTATCAAGCTATCAATTTATGAAGAGAAAAGTGAATATATGGCTATCATGTACCAGCTTAGGTGTAGATCCCCTCACATATCAATTTTTTTAATATTTGTTATAAAATAAATAAATCACATGGCCCCCATGATTTTAATGGTATAAAAAAATGGCATGTGAGGGGTTCTATACCCAAGCTTAGCTACATGATAGCCACATATTCTCTTTCCTCATTTGTGAATATATGATAATCATACTAAAAATTTAAGATTGATGATATACAATTCAAAATTGATGACATACGGATTATCCTTTTCAATATGATCACATAAATCAAAAGGATCGAGGTGATATCCTTATAACAAATTTTAATCATATATAACAAATTTACATATTTTACTACATAATACGAGTATATAATTGTGTAAAATATGTATCTTTATATATGGCTAAAATATGTTGTAAGGATACAACTCCTTAAATGAAATTTGTAATGGATATGTTTTCCACAATCGTGTCCTAAGTTTTTGATGCTAGCAAAAAAGTTACATAGTCACACAACATATATATAAAACATTAATTATATATGTTGTTTATTGATGTACAAGATGACTTTGCATATCTTTTCCTTTAAATAAGCAACTCTTTCATTCTCAATCTGCTCAACCTTATATTTCATCTGATCTTCTCTTTAGCTAAACAAGACAAACAAAGAAATCAATAAATAACAAAAAGAAACAAAAAAAAATGGAACAAAATCTACCAGTTATACAAAAAAAACTTTGGAGCGTGCTTCGTGTGTTTTACTACATGCTACGTAAAGGCGTATCGAAAAACAAGTTATGGCTAGACCTTAATTTGATGATGAAACGTGCTAAAATCGCCGGTAAGGCCTTACAAAACCTTTTGTTCCATCACCACCACAATTGGGCGGCTTTTGCCCTCAACCGCCCCAATCATTCAAACCACCTTTCTTTTCCTCCTTCTCCTCCTCCACCCGCCGGTGAATACGAATTCAGCTGCACTAACACCCCTAATTCTTCTACAACTAACCATCCATTTTCTATATTTACATTCCATAAGAAACACCATAATTTGAAGAAGCAACATACAGCTGGCTCGGAGGATATTGACATGTTGGCTAACTTCAATGCGGCGGTTCTCAAGGCAATGGAGATGATTCATAGTGAGACGGCGTCCCCGGCCCTACCAGGGTTTGGGAAGAGTCCGGTGGTTAGGCAACTTAGGGTGACTGACTCGCCATTTCCGTTGATGAGTAATGTGGATGGTGAGGACTACAGTCATGTGGACGAGGCCGCGGAGGAGTTTATTAGACGGTTTTATAATGATTTGCGGCAGCAGAAGCGCATTTGCAGTAGTAGTAGTAGTGGTGAATTATTGAAACTTTAATGGGATTCACGAGGGGGTTTAATCATTATTAAATGTAACCAAAATTTATCAAGAATTAATATCAATGTATGAGAGGGTTAAAATTGTACGTGTAATGGACAAGAATTGTCGGATGGTCATATGTATTCAGGTTAAGCTAGCTTCAATTACCGATGGATTCTTTGAGTAATCACCAATGCATTTTCTACATTTCCTTTTCTTATTTGTATTAATAATTAAAGTTGAAAGTTAATCGATTTGGCTTGTAATTAGTCTTTTTTTTAATTTTAAAAGTGAAATTTCATTAATATTCACAAATGTACATAGACTCATAAAAACATGGACACAACCATATACATCAGAAATTCATAACCTAGTTTGCATACAAACTCAAAAAATTCAAACAAACACAATTCAAAAACAGGAAAAAAACAAGGCCATTTAGATTAATGCTAGAATGAGACCAATAAGCGTCATCTTACATCGCTCTCTATTCTCATTCGCATACACTAATCCAAATACCTTCCTGGCATTAAAACATCTTCATTCCTGCTCAGAAACAGCAACCAAAACATTATTTCTCCATGCCAAATTCCATCTTTTAGCCACTATTGTGACAACCGCCAAAATTTCAGGTTGATAAATTTACTATTATGTATACTACTTAAATGTTTATAGATCAAGCAATACGAACAAACATTTTATGACATAATAAACTGAACAAATATTCTTTGAATAAATCATGGACAAATTAATGCCAAGAACTCAAATAGTTATTTGAGAGTTGCTTGGAAATACTTTTTCATACTTATACTAACAATAACTGTATTTATGAATAGTACCGTATTCGTGAATAGTAACCGTATACATGAATAGTACCGTATCGTGAATAGTAACGGTAAATAGTAAAGGTAAAAGTAAATTTTAAATAGTAAAGGTAGAAAGTAAATTATAAATAGTAAAGGTAGAAAGTAAATTGTAAAAAGGTAGAAAGTAAATTATAAATAGTAAAGGTAGAAAGTAAATTATAAATAGTAAAGGTAGAAAGTAAATTATAAATAGTAAAGGTAGAAAGTAAATTATAAATAGTAAAGGTAGAAAGTAAATTATAAATAGTAAAGGTAAAAAGTAAATTCTAAATAGTAAAGGTAAAAAGTAAATTATAAATAGTAAAGGTAGAAAGTAAATGGTAAATAGTAAAGGTAGAAAGTAAATTATAAATAGTAAAGGTAAAAAGTAAATTCTAAATAGTAAAGGTAAAAAGTAAATTATAAATAGTAAAGGTAAAAAGTAAATTGTAAATAGTAAAGGTAAAAAGTAAATTATAAATAGTAAAGGTAGAAAGTAAATGGTAAATAGTAAAGGTAGAAAGTAAATTATAAATAGTAAAGGTAGAAAGTAAATTATAAATAGTAAAGGTAGAAAGTAAATTATTAAAATGAAAGTTGTAGATTTTAATTTTCTGATCTTATAGAAACTTGAATTTTCTCAATAGGAGCCCGTATGCATAATTTAGGATTAAAACAATGTATAAATATATACTACTATAATATTAATATAATAATCAAACGAATGAATTCGTTCGCCTATAAATAACAGACGATATTAAACTTTAAAACACACACCACTACATATTCTCTTCTAAATACTCTCTGGTATAACTATACAAGGCTTATTTCATCTACTTGATTTCTGCTATTATCACTAAGGTGAGTCTTCATACTCCCCTTTTCAATTATTTATACATTTATTTGGGGACTGAGATACATGCAATAAAACTACTTGTTATACTTATATGTATATTTTCAAAGTTATATTGTATGTAATATACTTATATGTATATTCAAATATACTTGTATATACTTATATGTATATTTTCAAAGTTATATTGTATGTAATATACTTATATGTATATTTACAATTTTATAATATAATAATCAAACGAATGAATTCGTTCGCCTATAAATAACAGACGATATTAAACTTTAAAACACACACCACTACATATTCTCTTCTAAATACTCTCTGGTATAACTATACAAGGCTTATTTCATCTACTTGATTTCTGCTATTATCACTAAGGTGAGTCTTCATACTCCCCTTTTCAATTATTTATACATTTATTTGGGGACTGAGATACATGCAATAAAACTACTTGTTATACTTATATGTATATTTTCAAAGTTATATTGTATGTAATATACTTATATGTATATTTACAAATTTATATATTATATTATATATTTTGTAACTCCACTTTATTTTACCTTTGGGGTGAAATACAAACTCTTTACTGTTATGATGAACACAAGTACTTCAGAAATGTATATATGGTTGATTCTAAGTTGCTCTGTTCACTAAAAGTCCTCACTATCATGAACGATTAATTATGGAAACATAAACGTGGGTATATTGAATAGTACTATTGGGGTAGGCACCCCCATCCGTGTTGGTCATACCAACTGGATACGGATGCATTATATTTGGAAAGCTTAGGGTACCCTGAACAAGGTACCTACTCTGGAGGCAAATAAACACACACTTGTCTAGTTTCGGTTCATGAGCTTAGAACTTGATGTATACAGTATCTACTCTTATATTCTATTTGATCCATTGTGTGATCAAATAGTTACTTTAAATCTTGTGGTTCATACTCTATATTTTTATTAAAAATCTATGATACTCTTTGCTTTATATCGTATCATAACTACTTGACATTGCGGTAAGGCAATGATCACACTGAACTCTGGTATTTTGAGAAACTATAAATTCTATATGAAAAACTTATGGAACTCACCAACTTTATGTTGACGTATTTTAGCATGTATTCTCAGGTAACTAGACGATACTCTGTGTATGGGACTATTTTCCGCTGCATACAACATACTGGACCATGGCCTACCCTCAGACTCTAGTAAAGACAAGTCAATTTGCTAAAGTCTCTGTCTACTGTTTAATATTGTTTAATATTAAATAAATGTTTTCAAGAATAATATCTTTCATAATTGTAATATAAATTTGTGAACAATATTTTTATATAAATGTATTTTAAAAATGACAACGTTCTGTGTCGTTCAGTATATCTTGTGTTGTGAAACCATGTACGTCATACCCCGTCTAGGGCGGGTGTGACAACTATCTCCACTGTCCTTGTGTTCTTTACACTTAAAGAAAGCAGCTTATATTTGATAGTTTCCTTTATTATTCTGCATAACAGCTCCTCATTTCTTTCTTCTCATCCTGCAAGTTAGGTACATCAATATTCCTAAGAAATTGAAATTTATCCAACCAATCAGCGTGCCACACCCACACTCCATCACTTATCATCTCTGCAATTTTAATATCATCACATAATCTAGCCTCATATATAGATCTTTTTGTAATTCTCTTACACAGTGGTCCATCCTCACACCATTTATCATACCAAAGTGATATTTTCCTCCCATTTCCAATCACATATTTCACATGTCCTCTAATCATATCTCTAATATCCAACATTGTTTTCCAATCCCAACTGTCCTGTTTATCAGCAATGACAGTCCATATGTTGCTATGTTTTAACTTCACCACATTCACCCATCTGGCCCACGAAGACTCATTATCTTCCAAAATTTTCCAAACTTGTCTTATTAAAAGCACCTCTTTCCATTTCCTCATATCCTTCAAACCCAGACCCCCATGTTCTTTTGGTTTGCATACATTCTTCCAGGCCACTCTGGCTTTTCCTTTAGTTGAATCACCAGAATTCCATAAAAAACTTTTAAAGCACTTTTCAATCTCTTTAATCACTGTTATAGGTAGCATGTAAACTGATGCCCAATACAATTGCATAGAAGCCAAAACAGAGGACACTAACTGAATTCTTCCAGCATAAGACAGACTCTTGTTTCTCCAGCACTCAATTTTGTCCTTAACTTTCTCAACTAAGACTTTACAGTCTGCTACTCCTAATTTTTTGGCCAATAAAGGAACTGTAACACCCCAACTAAGGCGGAACAATGAGATGTACAGAAAGTCGAGTATTCAAAACAAAGGATTATAAATAACATTCACCATAGCTTTATTTGATAAAATGTATATTTACAAATTTATATATTATATTATATATTTTGTAACTCCACTTTATTTTACCTTTGGGGTGAAATACAAACTCTTTACTGTTATGATGAACACAAGTACTTCAGAAATGTATATATGGTTGATTCTAAGTTGCTCTGTTCACTAAAAGTCCTCACTATCATGAACGATTAATTATGGAAACATAACGTGGGTATATTGAATAGTACTATTGGGGTAGGCACCCCCATCCGTGTTGGTCATACCAACTGGATACGGATGCATTATATTTGGAAAGCTTAGGGTACCCTGAACAAGGTACCTACTCTGGAGGCAAATAACACACACTTGTCTAGTTTCGGTTCATGAGCTTAGAACTTGATGTATACAGTATCTACTCTTATATTCTATTTGATCCATTGTGTGATCAAATAGTTACTTTAAATCTTGTGGTTCATACTCTATATTTTTATTAAAAATCTATGATACTCTTTGCTTTATATCGTATCATAACTACTTGACATTGCGGTAAGGCAATGATCACACTGAACTCTGGTATTTTGAGAAACTATAAATTCTATATGAAAAACTTATGGAACTCACCAACTTTATGTTGACGTATTTTAGCATGTATTCTCAGGTAACTAGACGATACTCTGTGTATGGGACTATTTTCCGCTGCATACAACATACTGGACCATGGCCTACCCTCAGACTCTAGTAAAGACAAGTCAATTTGCTAAAGTCTCTGTCTACTGTTTAATATTGTTTAATATTAAATAAATGTTTTCAAGAATAATATCTTTCATAATTGTAATATAAATTTGTGAACAATATTTTTATATAAATGTATTTTAAAAACGACAACGTTCTGTGTCGTTCAGTATATCTTGTGTTTTGTCGTTTTAAAATACATTTTTTTTTTTTTTTTTTTTTTTTTTTTTTTTTTTTTTTTTTTTTTTTTTTTTTTTTTTTTTTTTTTTTTTTTTTTTTTTTTTTTTTTTTTTTTTTTTTTTTTTTTTTTTTTTTTTTTTTTTTTTTTTTTTTTTTTTTTTTTTTTTTTTTTTTTTTTTTTTTTTTTTTTTTTTTTTTTTTTTTTTTTTTTTTTTTTTTTTTTTTTTTTTTTTTTTTTTTTTTTTTTTTTTTTTTTTTTTTTTTTTTTTTTTTTTTTTTTTTTTTTTTTTTTTTTTTTTTTTTTTTTTTTTTTTTTTTTTTTTTTTTTTTTTTTTTTTTTTTTTTTTTTTTTTTTTTTTTTTTTTTTTTTTTTTTTTTTTTTTTTTTTTTTTTTTTTTTTTTTTTTTTTTTTTTTTTTTTTTTTTTTTTTTTTTTTTTTTTTTTTTTTTTTTTTTTTTTTTTTTTTTTTTTTTTTTTTTTTTTTTTTTTTTTTTTTTTTTTTTTTTTTTTTTTTTTTTTTTTTTTTTTTTTTTTTTTTTTTTTTTTTTTTTTTTTTTTTTTTTTTTTTTTTTTTTTTTTTTTTTTTTTTTTTTTTTTTTTTTTTTTTTTTTTTTTTTTTTTTTTTTTTTTTTTTTTTTTTTTTTTTTTTTTTTTTTTTTTTTTTTTTTTTTTTTTTTTTTTTTTTTTTTTTTTTTTTTTTTTTTTTTTTTTTTTTTTTTTTTTTTTTTTTTTTTTTTTTTTTTTTTTTTTTTTTTTTTTTTTTTTTTTTTTTTTTTTTTTTTTTTTTTTTTTTTTTTTTTTTTTTTTTTTTTTTTTTTTTTTTTTTTTTTTTTTTTTTTTTTTTTTTTTTTTTTTTTTTTTTTTTTTTTTTTTTTTTTTTTTTTTTTTTTTTTTTTTTTTTTTTTTTTTTTTTTTTTTTTTTTTTTTTTTTTTTTTTTTTTTTTTTTTTTTTTTTTTTTTTTTTTTTTTTTTTTTTTTTTTTTTTTTTTTTTTTTTTTTTTTTTTTTTTTTTTTTTTTTTTTTTTTTTTTTTTTTTTTTTTTTTTTTTTTTTTTTTTTTTTTTTTTTTTTTTTTTTTTTTTTTTTTTTTTTTTTTTTTTTTTTTTTTTTTTTTTTTTTTTTTTTTTTTTTTTTTTTTTTTTTTTTTTTTTTTTTTTTTTTTTTTTTTTTTTTTTTTTTTTTTTTTTTTTTTTTTTTTTTTTTTTTTTTTTTTTTTTTTTTTTTTTTTTTTTTTTTTTTTTTTTTTTTTTTTTTTTTTTTTTTTTTTTTTTTTTTTTTTTTTTTTTTTTTTTTTTTTTTTTTTTTTTTTTTTTTTTTTTTTTTTTTTTTTTTTTTTTTTTTTTTTTTTTTTTTTTTTTTTTTTTTTTTTTTTTTTTTTTTTTTTTTTTTTTTTTTTTTTTTTTTTTTTTTTTTTTTTTTTTTTTTTTTTTTTTTTTTTTTTTTTTTTTTTTTTTTTTTTTTTTTTTTTTTTTTTTTTTTTTTTTTTTTTTTTTTTTTTTTTTTTTTTTTTTTTTTTTTTTTTTTTTTTTTTTTTTTTTTTTTTTTTTTTTTTTTTTTTTTTTTTTTTTTTTTTTTTTTTTTTTTTTTTTTTTTTTTTTTTTTTTTTTTTTTTTTTTTTTTTTTTTTTTTTTTTTTTTTTTTTTTTTTTTTTTTTTTTTTTTTTTTTTTTTTTTTTTTTTTTTTTTTTTTTTTTTTTTTTTTTTTTTTTTTTTTTTTTTTTTTTTTTTTTTTTTTTTTTTTTTTTTTTTTTTTTTTTTTTTTTTTTTTTTTTTTTTTTTTTTTTTTTTTTTTTTTTTTTTTTTTTTTTTTTTTTTTTTTTTTTTTTTTTTTTTTTTTTTTTTTTTTTTTTTTTTTTTTTTTTTTTTTTTTTTTTTTTTTTTTTTTTTTTTTTTTTTTTTTTTTTTTTTTTTTTTTTTTTTTTTTTTTTTTTTTTTTTTTTTTTTTTTTTTTTTTTTTTTTTTTTTTTTTTTTTTTTTCTTTTTTAGTTGAATCACCAGAATTCCATAAAAAACTTTTAAAGCACTTTTCAATCTCTTTAATCACTGTTATAGGTAGCATGTAAACTGATGCCCAATACAATTGCATAGAAGCCAAAACAGAGGACACTAACTGAATTCTTCCAGCATAAGACAGACTCTTGTTTCTCCAGCACTCAATTTTGTCCTTAACTTTCTCAACTAAGACTTTACAGTCTGCTACTCCTAATTTTTTGGCCAATAAAGGAACTGTAACACCCCAACTAAGGCGGAACAATGAGATGTACAGAAAGTCGAGTATTCAAAACAAAGGATTATAAATAACATTCACCATAGCTTTATTTGATAAAAAGAATTTACAAATGTACAAGCATGTGAACCAATTTCCAAGTACAAATGCGTCCACCATACTTGGATATTAAGTTCACGAAACAAATAACAAGTACATGAAATAGTATACTACAATGATCAAGGCGGATTCCATTGCCCATCACAAGGTTTGATCTTTGACTCCAAAGTGCAATGCAAACAGTCATGATGCATACAATTCCTCAAAGCTAATGCTAACTCCTGAAAAGCATGAAGAAAAAGTATCAACTACGAAAACGTAGTTGGTGAGTGCATAGGTTTTTAAGTAAATTTCGTTACTTAACCATTTTAAACACTTAGAAAACTTGTTATTAGATATCAACATACCCAAACCACATGATCGGCAAAATTCTCATTATCACACCATCAAGTTTTCAAAATACCATAACGTCATTTCAAAGAGTTGAGAATCCATGGTAAGTAATAAAGCTCTCATTTGTCAAATTTATCGTGAGAGAAAAGTATATAATTCGATTAATCATACATCATACCAAAACCATTCAGTCATCAATATTTCAATATCGCCAATTTCAACAACTTTCAAGATTCCATATAAGGTCCAATACCCAACCGTATGTTCAATCCATAATATCCAACCATAAATAATATCAATAATATTTAGCCAAAGGCATAATTTGATGAATCTGTGCTTGAGCCACTACTAAGACCGGTTATGTCCAAGATAATAAGAATCACATGCCGTCAATCATGTGCAATAATAATAATAAAGAGGTCGTGCCATGGAGACGACCAATAATAGAAGGGGGAGTGGCATGACCACTGATATAGTAGCTAGAGCACCGCGTGGTCGGACTGGGAATGAAGGTCGTCACAAAGGCAACCAAACATCCCACCGTTACTCGTTGGGTGAGGGGACAAGTCCTAGTTGCGCAACTCTCATACTACAGGCCTCTCAAGGAGTTAATAGTAGTGTACCGAGGTGAAACAGTTTGACAGTACTCAAGCTCATCATATAATATATAACATGTTGAACATACAATAATTCCCATATCATAATCATCCTTCCAAAGCATCATTTCATAAAAGAAAACAATTTTATTTATCATGCTTTTCACCCCGAAAGTAAAACACATAAAAGAGTTTGAAAGGGGGCTATGACTCACCTTGATATGCCGCATATTATATTCACTTATCCAACATGGATACTTCCCATCTATCGCTTCCTTGATCATATATCCGTCATATTCCTCAATCACATTTCAAGCCAAGATTATCCCTACGATAGGACTAATATACGTAAGTTCCTATCTTAAGCCATCACTTAGAATGCCACTTTCATTATGTTGTCATCAATTTTGGGATCCAAGTGTATTGCTAATATTCGCATCTTTTTGGTTGTAGGGATTGATGGTGAAAAATGTCACTTTCAATATACATGTAGTTATAAGTTGTTAGAATTTCGGTAACTTGCCTTCATTTGTGGTTTCGTTTGGCATCTTAGGTTATCATATGGGAATGCCGAGTTAAGTTATGTTCTTTTAAACATCATTGGATGTGTAACCAATTTTAATACTAAATAGTATTTGTGATGTCAATTTATAGTTTGGTTAAAGTAATTACTTATGTCCATTCTACTTAATCATCCTTTTTGTGTTACTTTGATTACGCTTATCTTTTACTCACATATTCCTCAATATGTCTTATGATTATTCGGGTTTATGAAATTCGCTTAGGGGTTATGGGCCATTACCAAATTGGGCCTAAGTGTTATGGGCTTTTAAGTGACTTGAGCTTAATTTAGTTATTGGGCTTACCTTATTTGGGTTATGTGCTTAATGGGTTATATTGGTTATTGGGCTACATGGTTTATTGGGCCAAGTGGGCCTACTGATTTATGGTTCAATGGGTTTATTATTTGGTCCGGGTTAGTCCATTATGGTCCTTAGTGTATCTTTTAGCCCATTACACAAATTATTGGTTTACTTCAGAATTTTCTGTTTTTACTTCACATTTTTATGCAATATTGGCTACTGTTTTGGGGTTAAACCGAATTATTTTGACCCTCCTGATTTTTATAAAATAACCTATATGTGTCCACTTATTTTTTAATTTTTGTCTTAATTTATAAAGAATGTTTACTACCTCTAAATATTTTTATAAATAATCTATATGTGTCCACTTATTTTTTAATTTTTGTCTTAATTTATAAAGAATGTTTACTACCTCTAAATATTTTTATAAATGGAAGTGGTCAAAACAGTCACTGTTTTGCATACTCGAAAGTTTTATAAAAGTTCTTTGGGTTTTGCTCTTAATAAAAATTCCATGATTTTATTTTAAGTTTAGGACACATTGGAATTACTTTCCACCAAGTATGGACTCCTGGAACCTTATGGATTAGGAGATAAAAATTGTTAAAGTTGATAAAATATTCAGACAAAAATGCAGTTTTGACCAGTTTTAGTAGAAAAATCATATCTTTTGTTTGGTTCAGTATTTTTGAGTAATTCCAGTTGGTGGTTAAAGTTAACTCGTTTATCTACAACTTTTATTTATAAAGTTTTGCTTGAAACGGCCCTCACATGCTCAGTTTACCCGTTCCAATACAGAAAACTAATTCTGTCAGAATGTATTTTGGTTAATACAACTCACCAATGGTGTTGGTTGCTTGTTATAGCCCCTAGATTACCACTAACAAGTTTGTTGATCATTTTTGTGTGATTTTAACATCAAATATACAGATCTCTTAGCAAATTTAAAGTCACCAATCATCCATCTCAAATCCCCAAATCAAAATCAATCAAAACTAGTGCAAATCTAAGCATGCATGTTAAGATCTAACATTTTTAGACAAGATTACTTATCATCTTTTATGTGTATGACTTTTTAATGATTATTTCTTGTTAACCCATCATTCAAATATGCATGCATGTGTAGATCTAGACTTGTTTAGCTCAAGAAATCAAGGATTAGTGAAGTGAGATTCAAGAGGGTTCAAGCTAACAACCTTTGAAGATCAAAACAAGAAGATCAAGAGTGTTGTTGGGTCTTGTTCTTGATGGCAGATTTCAAGCTCCTTGGGGGCTGTTTTGCTTCTCCATGCATGCTCCAATCCACCATAGCTTGATCCCTTACTATGTTATTATGTTATTGTTGTTGTTTTATGATTATTTCTTGTTAACCCATCATTCAAATATGCATGCATGTGTAGATCTAGACTTGTTTAGCTCAAGAAATCAAGGATTAGTGAAGTGAGATTCAAGAGGGTTCAAGCTAACAACCTTTGAAGATCAAAACAAGAAGATCAAGAGTGTTGTTGGGTCTTGTTCTTGATGGCAGATTTCAAGCTCCTTGGGGGCTGTTTTGACACGAAAATGAGAAAGAAAAAGGGCAAGAAGGTTACTAGATGAAAGCACAAGGAAGAGACAACAAAGAGAAGCATTGAAATCAACCTTTGGTGATGTAAAATAAGCAAGAAAGAGGGCTGTTCGGACAGCAGGTAAATCACGATTTTTAGAGCTCTTCGGGGCTGTTTTGCTTCTCCATGCATGCTCCAATCCACCATAGCTTGATCCCTTACTATGTTATTATGTTATTGTTGTTGTTTTATGATTTATTGTTAAGATTTGGGGGTATTTTTACCCCATTTTTCTGCTGGAAATCGAAAAGAGAAAGAGAGAGAGTTGAGAGCATCTTTAGGAGTGTGTGTGAGTTGTTTGAGTGTAAAATGAGAGAGTGGTGGTTCTCCCAAGCCTTCATCACGTGAAGGAGGGCAGGGAAATGGGTTGGGAGAGTGTTTATTGGTCAAGTGAAGTGGTGTGGTGATCCTCATTGGCTAGCTCAAGTGGTGGAGTTGTGGTGTAGGTGTATTTGGTCCAAAATGGTGTCTAAGTTCAAAATGTGGGTGTGTTTTGGATTAGTTGATACATTATTGGTTAATTCATGTAAAATATGAGAGTGTAAGAATAAATGAATTAGTTGTAAGAGTTTCATGCATGTAAGCTAGCTAGTTATAAATTATTGTTACACTTTTATTAGTTGTATGTGCTATACATGCATAAATATGTATGTCGTGTATATATATATGTATTGGCACTAAACTTTATAAAATTTTCTTTATGTACCTTTTATATTTGAGTTGTTGATTATATTTTGGATGCATAGAGACTTGTTTGTCGGATTGAATACTTATAAACTTGTTGTTACTTTACATATTCTTGAAGTTGATTTGATTGATTATGGTTACATACTTATAAGATTGTCATTATTTCTTTACTTTGAGATTGTCTCATGTTTTGGCATTTCTAAGATAACTAGCTAGCTATCTTTGGGCATTCCATTGAACTAGAGAGAAAGTATCACTATGCCTTAATGCCTATAAGGCAGATTCTCTTAATAATCCTCTAGAATTAAATGTCTAGATAAGTCCAAGTAAATTGTCCTAGTCTAAATTTGAGGGTTGTTACAGGAACACCCAAATATCTTACTGGCAATTTGCCACATTTGAATGGCAAAATTTGCAATAAATCTTGTTTATCTCTATCTGCTATACTTCCAAAGAAAATAGTGCTCTTTCCAAGATTAGGAACCAAACCTGAGACACTTGAAAAATCTTCCAAAGTCTTTTTAACAACTTTAACTGAATCTACATCACCTTTACACAATACTAGTAGGTCATCAGCAAAGCACATGTGAGACAACTTCAATTCCTTGCATCCAAAATGATATCTATAATCTCTTGATTCCTTTATCTTCTTACACATGATCAAATTGAACACTTCCATTACTAGTGTAAAAAGATATGGAGAGAGTGGGTCACCTTGTCTCAAGCCTCTGTCTCCTTTAAAATAGCCATGCATTTCTCCATTAATGCATATAGAAAACTTGGTTGTTGTGACACAAAGCATAATCCAATGCACCATCTTCTCATGGAAACCAAAATTCTTTAAAATTTCTCCCAAAAATATCCAACTAACAGTATCATAAGCCTTTTGTATGTCAATCTGCATAGCACACCTTCTTGGCCCACTTTTCCTGTTGTACCCTCTTAATAATCCTCTAGAATTAAATGTCTACATAAGTCCAAGTAAATTGTCCTAGTCTAAATTTGAGGGTTGTTACAGGAACACCCAAATATCTTACTGGCAATTTGCCACATTTGAATGGCAAAATTTGCAATAAATCTTGTTTATCTCTATCTGCTATACTTCCAAAGAAAATAGTGCTCTTTCCAAGATTAGGAACCAAACCTGAGACACTTGAAAAATCTTCCAAAGTCTTTTTAACAACTTTAACTGAATCTACATCACCTTTACACAATACTAGTAGGTCATCAGCAAAGCACTTTGATTTATACTCACAATTTTACCAAGTCCCTTCTGAATTCTCTTAGTCAGAATCTTACTAATGCACTTGTAAAGTACATTACACTCAGAAACTCTATTAGGTATGGGAATTTTGGGGATTAAAGCTATAAGAGTAGCATTCATTTCACCCAACAATTTACCATTTATGAAGAATTCCTTCACTGCAGAGCAAACATCTTTCCCACTCACACTCCATGCTTTTTTAAAGAAACCAGAGGTGAAACCATCAGGCCCTGCTGCTTTATTGCTATCAATGTCAAACATAGCCTCCTTAATTTCCTCATCAGTCACATTCCTAACCATTTCATTAGCTTCCTCATTACTAAGGACATTTTTAAAAATACCTTCCATTAATGGTTTTACATTTACTGTTTTCCCAAGAAAATTATCAAAATACTTTACAAATTGTGCAGCCACCTCTTCTCCTTCATATCTATTCCCCACCTCATCACAAATAACCTCCACTTTGCTCTTATTTCTTCTTGCCTTCAGAATACTATGAAAGTAAACAGTATTTCTGTCCCCTTCCTTTAGCCATTGGATTTTCACTTTTTGTTGCAGAAGCTTAAGCTCATCATTAGCAGCAACCATATAATTATTTAGTGTATTAACAACTTCTCTTCTAAGCTCCTCATTATGTGGATTTTTATCACATGCTTCCTGATCCATCCTTAACTTCTCCTTTAAAATAGACACTTTCTCAAAAATATTCCCATTATGCCAGCTTAATCTATTTAGAGGCTTTTTAAGCTTCTTCAGATTCTGTACAAGTCTATACATATAAAATCCTTTTCCATTTCCATCCCATTCCTTCTGAATCAACTCTAAAAAACCCTCTTTTTCAGTTATGAAATTTGAAAATCTAAAGGATCTCCCCTTTCTGGTTACATCATCCTTAAACACTAAAATAGCAGGGCTATGATCAGATATGAGAAAAGGCAAAAACCTCCCATGTGCTTTAGGATACCTGTTGAGCAACTCTTCATTCACCATAATCTTATCCAGTTTCTTTATGATACTACATTGTTTATTCTTTAAAGATTTTGTCAAAGTAAAAAACATTCCACTGCTCCCAATATCATCAACCTCTAAACTATTAATAGCTTCTCTAAAATCACTCATATCTGTGGTGACATTGGAACCCCCAACAGAATGTTCATTTATATTAACAGTAACATTAAAATCTCCAATAATAGCCCATGGACATTTTCCTGCAAACTGCTTATGTTTCACCAGTTCTTTCCACAAAAATCTTCTTTCAATTCCACTATTACTAGCTTCTCTAAAATCACTCATATCTGTGGTGACATTGGAACCCCCAACAGAATGTTCATTTATATTAACAGTAACATTAAAATCTCCAATAATAGCCCATGGACATTTTCCTGCAAACTGCTTATGTTTCACCAGTTCTTTCCACAAAAATCTTCTTTCAATTCCACTATTACTAGCATACACAATACTACAATAGTATTTAATCTTTCCCTGACAAGCTTCAATATAACACAACATAGTTTGGTTATTCATATCAATAAGCATTAATTTCACATCATTTGGATTCCACCCAACCAGTATCCTACAACAAGTAGGACTATATTGAACATTAGAAACCCACTCCCAATTTTTAAATACTTTATTCCCAACTTTATTCACAGAATGCAACTTTAAGTGAGTCTCAATTACGGCACAAATCTGTACTTTCTCCTCCTTTATAAATCTCATAACCTCATTCTGCTTAAATTCTGTATTCATTCCTCTTATATTCCAACAAGCAATTTTAAAATCCATTGCTAAAAACTCCTGACCAGCAATACTCAATTTAATAATTGAGTATCACCCCCACCAATCTCATCTGCAGCCAAATTCTTAACTGCTTCATTCTCATCCTCCAATATATTCTCTTCCTCTTCATTTTCACATTCCTTATGCTCTGCTTCCCACCTCTTCTTAAAATAGTCAATCATCCTCTTTGACCAATCCTTTGTAATTTCCATTGATGGTTGTTGAAACATCCCAATGTATTTTTCAACTATCAATTTCTCACCATACCCAATTCCATTATCCACATCTTCCTCTTCTACAGCTAAAGCAGCATATTTATTATTATTATGTTTATCTTTTTCTGCTTTATCATTCAGCTTAGGTCTATTCTCCTTATGATTCTCAGTCCTTTTATCAACTTTAGTCTGCCATATTTTCCTAGACTGACCATTTTCCCACTTTTTGTTATTATTTATCCAATTATTACTTTTATGAACATCATCCCTTTTTCCTCCAACCTTGAAAATCTCATATTCCTTCTCTTCATGCTCTTTCACACTATTTACCAATTTCTGACTTTTACAAACAACACTAGAATGGCCAAAAACTTTACAATGATCACACATATCAGGCTTCCAACTATATTCTACATCAACAAATTTAGTTCTCTTTATATTATTTTGACCATCCTTATACACCACCTCTATCTTATCCTGCAAACTTTTACTTGCATCCACCTCCACAAGAACTCTAGCATAACCTAATCTCCCTGTCCCTTTATGGCACATAGTAGTAGTCATATTATCCATCTTCATAGGCTTTCCCAATCTACTAGCCAAAGAACTAATGCCTTTTAAACTCCATGCCTCTAATGGCACATTCATCAGTTTTATCCACAAAGGGATCTTACTGTGTTCAGTCTTATTGATGTTAATATCAACATTCCACTCTTGAACCACAAGAGGCTTGCCATTCACCATCCAAGGGCTTTGTTCAATCACCTTATTCATACCTTCTACACTCCTAAATTTGAAATAACATATTTCATTCAAATCTTTCAAAATCTCCCCAACTCCATATTTTCCCCACATTCTTCTCAAATGATATCTCAATTCATTAAGGTTCATCTTACATCCCACAAAAAATCCACATGCAGTATGTTGCCATTTCTTACTTCCCTCAGCCACTAATTCATCCTCAAATATGACAACCTCTTCTCCTATCTCATTAATCTCAGTAGGCACAAAGAACAAGGTGTTATCTAATTCTTTACTATTACTCTTAGCAATTTTAGCATAAGAAACATTTTTATCCTTTACAGCACTTTTATCAATAGTTTGAAAAGAATTATTACCTAACCTGCTTAGACTTGCATCATCGGCACATTCCTCCTCCATCTTCTCCTTGACTTCTTGATTAGAATCCGCTTCCTGACTCTCCTTTGTTCCATTGCTTCTGCTATCCTTTTTACTCCCTAATTCATCATTTATATTGTATCTTTTTGCCATTTTCACCCTCCAAACCATATTTTTCCTTCATTGAGCTGACGTCGTCTTCCTCAGAATTGCAATTCACATCATTATCAGCTTTCTTTTGGCTATTATTCTTATTATTCGGTATATAATCACCTAAATTTATTGGAGTTTTAGTCTTTCTTCCAGAAGATCTTCTTTTCGGCATTTTTGAAAAAAATCCCAAATTCTAGGGTTTTTATTTAATCAGAAATTCTTCAAAATTACTCCAACGGTGAGATGTGGAATGTAAAATAGAACGAAAAACGAAGAAAAACGAAGAAATTTGATGTAAAATTGATGAAGAATTGAAGGTATATTAATGGCGAAATTGAAACTAAACTTTCCCGCCAGAATCGCCTAGCGGGGAGAGAGAAAAAGAAAAGTTTTTTTAACTGCAACCATGTAGTTCAATCATATTGTTTGGTAAAAGTAAAAATAACAAGCTAGTTAAAAGTTAGGAGCACCATCAGTAACCACTATAACCAAAATGTGTAAGGATTATTTATAATGAATCTTAATAGTATAGTTCAAGATGCCAAGTGAATGGACTTGTAAAACCGGCTTGTAATTAGTTTTGGTGTGAGTGTAAAGTTTACTTAAAACCAAAAAAATTTGTATATAAAGTAAACGAGTAAATAAATGATGTTTTTTTTCCATGTTACGACCGTATTTGATTATTGTCCTGGCCACACCCAAAACGCACATATGTAATGAAGGTTAATTTCGATCCTAAAACTTCTTGTAAAGAAACATGACATGAACACTAATACAATAATAGATTTCTAACCACCGGGTAATAGCCCAGTGGCCACCAGCCGCCACTTTCCAGGGGGATCCTGGGTTCGAGTTTTGCCAAAGGCAAACTTGACATAATCAGGGATTATTAAGTGGTTGAGAATCACCTGGACACTAGCTTGGCTGGGGGATTTGTGGGTACCAAATGGTACATGGGATCATGGGGTTTTCATCCAATTACCTTTTTTTTTTCAAATAATCTTTTTAGTTATATCTTAGTATATATTTTAATTTTAATGTTAAAAATTATAAAAATGATTTCGTTTTAAACCAAATATATTATCAAAAAGGTAAATCAAACTAGGATTAATGTTTGATACGCAGGTGTTGAAATTAAGAATCAAATTTAAGATGAAGGTATTTTTATCATAAATAGTATAAGGTCATTTCAATTCAAGTATTTTCCTAATAACTGTTGTTGAATGAGTTATGTATGTCTTTCACACTATAAATAGGTATTTTTATCATCCTTGTTTCTAAATGCACCATTTCAATCTTTTTAAGCTACGTACCATCTTATTATCTTAAATACCAACATCGCATTTTATGGGAAGTGTACAACTATATAATGTATCTTAACGAAAGCCCTTGGGGCTTAGTTTAGCAAAACATTTAATTTTATTATTGACATTGGTATTTAAGATATTAAGATGGTACGTAGCTTAAAAAGATTGAAATGGTGCATTTAGAAACAAGGATGATAAAAATACCTATTTATAGTGTCAAAGACATATCTAACTCATTCAACAATTATTATTAGGGGAATACTTGAATTGGGTTTTACTAAACAATGTTTTAAAGGCTTTCGTTATGGTGTATTATATAGTTGTACACTTATCATAAAATTCACGGGGTGAGCTTTTGGTAGGGAAAGATACAATGTTTTTATGCACGTTAAGTGAAACCCTAATGAGCTTTATTTAACATTTTTCTAAAATTAAATATAGACCACTAGGCATGATCAGCTGGGTCAAAATCCAATCCGGCCCGACCAAACAAAATTTGATTGGAACTATCTACAAAAGCAACTAACGAAGGCTCCGAAATTTGACCATCTACAAAGGCTCAAAAATTTAAAATCCTAAATACTCGTAATTACTTTTTATTTCAACACAGCGACCCCTCCACTATCAATCATCATATCAATGTAAATTTCTTTTACATGACAATATAAAAATGAAAATATTATATGAAGCTAAGTGTTCTGTCACATCTATCCCAAAAATATATTAACTTTGAATTCGTTACAGGGCCGTAATCGCAAATCACTTGACATTTGTTGTGATCTGAATAAGAATAACTCAAATAAGTTAACTTTACACAAAAGTTACAAAAAGGAAGTCCATGATTGATCATTTTTCATATAATATGAATTGGAAAAATGAACTAAAAAACAATTGAGCTTTTAAGTGTTGGCGGTAAGAATCGGGCCTAACTTGGTTACGGTGGAAGAGGTTTGAAGTCATAGGCGAAACTACATAAGATCCAGGGTAGCCTGGCCTACGTGTCCGCTAGATCCATATGGTGTAATTTTTTTTAAAAAATGATGTATTTTTTATTGATGCTACGTGTCAAACAAATATGGGATACTCGTCAATGTAACTAATTCTAAACTTTCGACAGGTTATGCTAATAATAAAACTCATAAGGACGTACTTGTGCAATTAAATGATTAATGGAAACTACTAAAGTGCCAAAAACTCTTACAAATCATTAAAAATAGCAAAAATCCTAAAAAATCGCTAAAAATCATAACAATTTAGTCGGTATCGTTATTTTACTTCCATATAAGGCCAACGATACAAAAATTTGTGCTACACATCTTTTTCAATCCTGGTTCCGCTACTGTTTGAAGTGTTTTAAAGCTCTAGTTTTGGTGTCTTCTTTTTGGAGCTCGTTGTATTATGGCCTTGTATATTGGTGCTCTTGTATAGCCTTTGGCTTTCAGTTTTATTTAATAATATCTCAGTTGGCCGTTAAAAAAAAGTGTCAGGCGGTGATTTTGATAACTTTAATATACAAATTTGATAAAATTTACAAACATGTTTAAAAATCATACATGACATATTGACATGTTAATTATAGGACTAAGAGAGAATAATCCGATAATTCATTAAAGTATAGATCATAATAGCCATTTTAAGTTATCATAAACTTTGCATAAAACAACCTTTTCAGCCAGTGTTTGACCATGAGAATTCAAATACCCAGGCCGAACTAGAAAAAAAAAACAACTGTATCCAAATATATAAACAAAATTTTATGTAAATGATAACTAATGTTATAACAAATCATAATATTAGAAATACAAACCATAATAGTTACTAGTTAACCGATGATTCGTGAAACTTTCTTATTCTTCATAATAAATTGGTTGATTAACTCTTCGCAGTTTATATTCTCTGAGATTCCGTTCTCAGCATATAAAAATTTTTCAAAAAATAATTCCATCTTCGAAATTATTCCATCTTCAAAAAACACACCCTTAGGCCTCCCCTGTTTTCAGCTTGCAAGCTACATTGACGTGAATAATGTTGCAATATAAAGCTAAAATCAAATATATTGCAAAATATCTTATGAAAAAAAGGTCTTAAGGGTGTGTTTTGTTGATAGTTGTTAGTTGGTAATTATTAGCTCTAGTTTGAATGTTAATAGTTCAAATTTATTTTTAAACAGGTATTTGATAAAGTAGCTAAAGCTATTAATAAAAATAATAAAAATGGATTTCAATTAAGGGAGATATTGATGTATTTGATTGTTGTAATGCTAAAAATGTAAAACTTATAAGTTAAAAGCTTGTTTAGGTAGCTTTTAGATTCTGAGCTTTTCAATAAGCTCCAATAACAAAAAAGACTTTTTATTTTATAGATACATATATTTTTTCAAAAAATCTTTAAAACCTAGCTACCAATGAACATTGTGGCTACGTTAACACTAAAAATCACATATTTGCATAAAGGTGTCATTAGAAATCATAATGTTGAATTAGCCAAATTTATCTTCGATAAGCAAACCATATATATAATCAACAAAATACTAGTAGAAAGCAACAATTGGCCCTTAAACAAAACTTTCTATGACTTTTGAAAGAACTTCAATAGATTTACACAAGTCGAATGATTGCTATTATTATTAAGAGTTTATGAGTTTAGATTACAATAAAATTGGATATCAACTATGTATCCAGATTATCTCAAGAATAATAACACCAGAAATTATATATATATCAAAGTGATATATATATATATATACAGAATGAGTATATATCGAAGAAAACAAAGAACAATAATATGAGAGGGTTTCGTAACCCTAAAACTGGTTATGAGCCAGTTTATATAGCCAAGTAGAGTTTCAGCCAGCACCCTTGATCTTCTATCTTGACACTTCTAGTCCCTCTACTTTCATTCTTCAGAATTGCTAAATCCAGTCCCTTTACTTTATATCCTTGCAATAAAGACACAAAATAAACAACAAGTTAATTAAGACTTAACTTAAATTAAACAAATACATTTCAACATCCCCCCTTAAGTTAAGTCTTAAACAGGTTCTTTAATTTCAATTTTGAACATAAGAATTGATGTTGAGATGTACTTAAACTTTTAGTGAAGATATCTGCCATGTTTTGATCTGACAAAATCTTTACAGTTTTAATAACACCAGCACAAATCTTCTCTCTAATAAAATGTAAGTCAATTTCAAAGTGTTTGGTTTTCTCATGAAAAACTGGATTAACAGCAATTTGAATAGCTGCTTTACTATCACAATGTAAATGAACAGGTAGAGAAGAAGATATGCCAAAATCCTTTAAAAGGTTTAAGATCCATATAATTTCACAAGTTACTGCAGCCATAGCCCTATATTCTGCTTCTGCAGAGGACTTGGCCACAGTATTTTGTTTCTTGCTTTTCCATGAAATCAAATTATCACCCATAAGAACAGTATAACCTGTAACAGATCTCCTTTTGCTTAAGCACCTTCCCCAATCAGAATCCACATAGCCAGAAAGATTGAGATTGTTACCTTTAGTAATATGCAGACCATTTCCAGGAGAACCTTTCAAGTATCTAAGAACCCTTGAAATGCTCTTGAGCAGGAGCATGCATAAATTGAGATAAACATTGCACAGAATAACTAATATCAGATCTGGTCAAGGTTAAATAGATCAATTTACCAATAAGCTTTTGATAAACAGTCACATTATCCAGCAGTTTAGAGGTAGCAGAATGTGACTTCATAGTTAAGTTCATTTCCAAAGGAGTATTTATAGGTTTGCACCCAAGTAAACCAAAGTCATTCAATAATTCTAAGCAATATTTCCTTTGATTTAAACATATACCAAGATCAGTTTCAATGACTTCTATTCCAAGAAAATATTTCAACTTCCCCAAGTCTTTGATTTTAAACCTTGAATTTAAGAATTTTTTCACATTCTCAATTTCACTTTGACTGTTACCAGTCAAAACTATATCATCCACATAAATAAGGAGAGCAGTGAAAACACCTTTATCATTTTTTGTAAACAAGGAATAATCACATTTGCTTTGAACAAAACCAAAATCAAGTAAAGCATTGCACAACTTTGAGTTCCACTGCCTAGGTGCTTGTTTCAACCCATAAAGAGACTTATTTAACTTACAAACCATGTTTTTATTTCCATTATCATAACCTTGAGGAATATCCATATAGATATCCTCATCTAAATCACCATATAAGAAGGCATTATTAACATCAAGTTGATATAAAGGCCACTGCCTATTAACATCCAAGGTTAACAAACATCTCACAGTTACCATTTTAACCACAGGTGAAAAAGTTTCATCAAAATCGATACCAAACATTTGACTAAAACCCTTAGCAACTAACCTTGCTTTATACCTTTCTATCTCACCATTAGATTTGTATTTAATCTTAAAGATCCATTTACATCCTATAGGTTTTCTATCATGAGGAAGATTAGTTATAGTCCAAGTATTATTTCTATTCAAAGCTTCCATTTCCTCATTCATAGCAGTAATCCAATGATCATGTTTTGCAGCCTCAAAATAAGAATTAGGCTCAACACTTTTGTTTAAACTACTCACAAAAGCATAAACATCACAAGATAAATTTGCATAATTCACAACTTTGTTTAAACCATACTTAACCTTGCCATCAAGTTGAAAATTTTCAAGTCTAATAGGAAGACTTGCATTTCTATTTGACCTTCTAAGACCTTCTTCATTAACAAAGAAATTTTGATCATTTATTCCCTCAGAATTATCATTCATCATTTCAAAACTGGTAGTTGTCTCCTGAACATTACTAATAGTTTCATTAGTACTGCCATCATTGGTAGTCACATTTGGGCTACCATTAGTAACCACTGTTGGACTGCCAAATGAGGTAGATTCATTTGACCTATCAGTGTAATGTTGGAAACTGCTTCCAAGTTTAGAATCACTTTTACCATTAGCTACCTCTTCATCATTGGGAGTTTGATTAATGGCATTATCCTCATAGTTATCAAAGAAATTAAGTTGAGTAATTTTTAAAGTAGTTTGAGAATTATTCTCAGAAATCATGTTAAAAGGAAAAATATTTTCATAAAACCTAACATCTCTTGAATATAAAAAAGATTTGTCTTCAAGACTAAAAAGTTTGTAACCCTTTTTTGAATTTGAATATCCTAAGAAAACACATTTTTCAGCTCTAGTACTAAACTTATCATGATTATTAAGTTTAGTAGCAAAACACAAACATCCAAAGACTCTAAGATGATTTAAATCAGGTTCAGATCCAAAAATTAACTCATAAGGAGTTTTGCCATTTAAAACAGAGGTAGGAGTTCTATTAATCAAGTAGGTAGCAGTAAGAATACATTCACTCCACAAATATAGAGGTATTCCCCCCTGAAACATAAGAGACCTAGCCACATTAAGAAGGTGTCTATGTTTCCTTTCAACCACTCCATTTTGTTGTGGAGTGTAAGGAATAGAGGTCTGATGAATAATTCCTTCCTTAGTGAACAATTGAGTAGTTTGAGTATTAACAAATTCTGAACCATTATCACTTCTTACAACTTTAATTCTTTTCCCAAACTGAGTTTTTATCATATTAAGAAACAAATATATATTATCAAACACTTCAGTCTTAGATTTCATGAAAGAACTTCAATAGATTTACACAAGTCGGATGATTGCTATTATTATTAAGAGTTTATGAGTTTAGATTACAATAAAATTGGATATCAACTATGTATCCAGATTATCTCAAGAATAATAACACCAGAAATTATATATATATCAAAGTGATATATATATATATATACAGAATGAGTATATATCGAAGAAAACAAAGAACAATAATATGAGAGGGTTTCGTAATAAAACTGGTTATGATATATATATATATATATATATATATATATATATATATATATATATATATATATATATATATATATATATATATATATATATATATATATATATATATATATATATATATATATATATATATATATATATATATATATATATATATATATATATATATATATATATATATATATATATATATATATATATATATATATATATATATATATATATATATATATATATATATATATATATATATATATATATATATATATATATATATATATATATATATATATATATATATATATATATATATATATATATATATATATATATATATATATATATATATATATATATATATATATATATATATATATATATATATATATATATATATATATATATATATATATATATATATATATATATATATATATATATATATATATATATATATATATATATATATATATATATATATATATATATATATATATATATATATATATATATATATATATATATATATATATATATATATATATATATATATATATATATATATATATATATATATATATATATATATATATATATATATATATATATATATATATATATATATATATATATATATATATATATATATATATATATATATATATATATATATATATATATATATATATATATATATATATATATATATATATATATATATATATATATATATATATATATATATATATATATATATATATATATATATATATATATATATATATATATATATATATATATATATATATATATATATATATATATATATATATATATATATATATATATATATATATATATATATATATATATATATATATATATATATATATATATATATATATATATATATATATATATATATATATATATATATATATATATATATATATATATATATATATATATATATATATATATATATATATATATATATATATATATATATATATATATATATATATATATATATATATATATATATATATATATATATATATATATATATATATATATATATATATATATATATATATATATATATATATATATATATATATATATATATATATATATATATATATATATATATATATATATATATATATATATATATATATATATATATATATATATATATATATATATATATATATATATATATATATATATATATATATATATATATATATATATATATATATATATATATATATATATATATATATATATATATATATATATATATATATATATATATATATATATATATATATATATATATATATATATATATATATATATATATATATATATATATATATATATATATATATATATATATATATATATATATATATATATATATATATATATATATATATATATATATATATATATATATATATATATATATATATATATATATATATATATATATATATATATATATATATATATATATATATATATATATATATATATATATATATATATATATATATATATATATATATATATATATATATATATATATATATATATATATATATATATATATATATATATATATACGATTTCGATTGAATAATAAGAAAGAATATTATCATAATATATATATATATATATATATATATATATATATATATATATGTACATTGCATGTTTCTATGACTTATAATTTTGGTAGTTTTACTTTTATCTTTTAGGTCCACATCAACTCAAAATTCACCATAAATTGATAAATACATTCTTCCATAAATTGTAGGAAGATAATAAGAGATATGGTGAAACTGTGGGGGCGTTAAAAGAGAGTAAATTTTTCTTTTGGGTTGGGAAATGAAAAAGTGGAACAAAGTGAATTCCTTGCCTTCTTGGGTAGATTTGATGCACACACTTTACAGTTAAGATGTTGAAAGTCCGAAACTTACACAATATAAACATATTCTAAAGGTATCCATAAGTTGAATGGAGGAGTTTTTGACTGATAAATAAATTTATCATCAAATCTTCACATGCATCATCCATAAGTTATATGAAAAAAAAAAGAAAATTTATAAGGTTAAAATTAAAGTTAAAGGATAACAAGTTCTAATCTTTATTGTAATTCAAACCATTTATGAAAAGAAAATATATATTTCATTATGAAAAAACAAAAAGTAAATGTAACTCAAACCATTTATTTTAATACTGTCTAATTTTTATAATATTCGTTTTTGTAATTAATTCGTTGCAATTGGTCAATTTATGTTTGAAAATATACCACTTTTTAACAGATACATACATAAAAATGTTATTGAAAAATAACGGCCGTTTAAACGAGGCAGGTGACAACGTGGTAGAGGAGTAGTGGTCACAAAACCTCTGTTACTAAGTAATCGCCTTTTTGCCCTCTCACGCCTTCAAGTTGTTAAGCCCAAAATATTGGGGACTACTTTTGGTAACAGTGACACCAAAGTCGTATATTACTTACATCTGTAACAATTACGTGTTCGTCAAAAACAAAAAGTTTGAAACTAAAATATTATTTTATAACTCATCATTGTAATAAGAGAGACTGACTAAGCTTGAGGGCCATACTTAAAAGTAAATCTTTTTAAACTCTCAAAAGAAGAAAAGTTAAGCAATTACTCCGTATATGTTAGAAGTACATAGAATTTGATTGACTTTAAATCGTATGTATACTTGTATGTTTATAGTGATATGTTAAAATGTTCAACTATAAATATCTAATCTTTTAAACCAGATTTCTTTTGTGAAAAAATTAGAACCGAATTACCGCAACAAATGAATTACATACGAATAAATTGTTAATGAATGTGTCAACAATATCGTTGTTGGCAATCCTATTTACTAATCCTGTAATCAACTTATAATTTTTTAAAATTGTTACTAATCTTGTAATGATACAATTAATAATGATCCACTAAAACATGATACAAAACGGTAATAATAAAATAGTTGCATTTCCAACTTCACATTTACAAATAATCTAAAATGACATTGAACTATACAAATTATCATAAAAATAAAAAACTCGTTGATCCGGCTGGATCAACAAATTTAAACAAACGGAAAACCTGACAATTCAATGGTCCTTTGATTAAATTGACCTTTTTGAACCGATCGTCGGCTGGACACAGATTTAACTAGTTGAATCAGACCGATTGTTGAAACATTGGATCAAACTATATGATTGGGTGGTTTTGTTCTTTTATTAAGGTACACAATTATATTTATACGTTACAAGCATTTACAATAATGATAGAAAAGAATTGTTTGCCTTACATGAATCAAGGTAAAGCATGAATCTATTATGGATCACATGACCATAATCTTATCCAATCCAATCAAACCCTGCCATCAATAATTGCTAATTCATCCAAACAAAAAACTGAGAAAGAAAAAAGATAACAAAAGCAGTGCACAATAAAGCATATAATAATTAAATACTAAAACAACTACTGTACTAGAATAAAATATATAAGAAACGAGCCAACACCAGCGCCAAGTCACACGTTAACTTAACATCAAAGCACAACGAATCTTACATGTATATATATATGCTTGTGTCTTTTACAAAACCCCTTTAAAAACCCCTTCTTTCCCCACCTTCCAATTTCATCAACAATTAATATCTCGATCTCTGCATTTCAATTAATATATCTTACTCTCTAGCTAGCTCATCAAGAAAACGTAAAATTAAGAAACCTTCATATAAAACCACTTAGCTAGAATTGAAAGAAAGAACAAAAATATGGAGCAAAACCAGCCAATGTTAGCGAAAAAAGTGTGGAGCATGGTGCGGGTGGCGTACTTCATGTTACGCAAAGGCATTTCCAAGAGGAAGTTATTACTTGACCTCAACATGATGGTCAAGCGTGGCAAGGTCGCCGGCAATAAGGCCTTACATAACCTTAAGTCGCACCACCACCACCACCACCACCACAAGGGGTCCTCCTCACTACACCATGATGACTCCAACGTGGACCAACATGATGATGAGGACGAGGAATACGAGTTCAGCTGCACCAATAGTCCTAGCACTACTATTAAGAAACATGAAGAAGAGGAGGAGGATGTTGACATTCGGGCTGTCAATGCGGCCGTGTTGAAGGCCATGAAGATGATTCAAAGTGAGACATCGCCTTCAGGGTTTGGGAAGAGTAGTAGTAGTCCCGTGGTTAGGCAACTGAGGGTGACCGACTCCCCGTTTCCATTGAATAGCGTGGCGGATGATCAGGCCGAGGATAGCCATGTGGTGGATGAGGCAGCTGAGAAGTTTATAAACCGGTTTTACAACAAGCTAAGGCGACAGAACAGCAATAATAATGCTTCATCATTGTTTGGTTGATCATGATATTGAATTGTGTTATATTTTGGTTGTGGTTAATAATTGTATGTAATCCCTTATACAAACAGCGACAAAATTATTCGAGGAGGATCGAGTTGATTAATTAGTTATCTTTTAGATTCTTGTAATTACAGTTAGTTGTTTGTATTCGAATTCGATTGTGGGGTGTACAGTCCAAGCAGCTACTCGAATCTACTAAAACAGTAATACATAGTTGAAAGAAATGTAATATAATATATTTCATACAAATAAGTGAACTAGTAGACGGTATATATGATCCTAAGACTTGTTTGTTTGCTTAATTAATTGCTACTAACATTTTGTATATATATTTATAAACAGTTTTATTGTACAATTAAAATGACAAAATGGTAACGGGTAACCTATGTAATTATGCATCTACTTATTGTGTATTACATTCATTTGAGTTTTCATTGTATAAAGCCGAAACCTATGACCCATATACCATAGTAGTAGTCTATAAAGTTCGGAGTATAATTTTGCATTGCAACAACATTCAAGAGGTCAAACCAATTATGAATGAAGTAGTCTATAAGGTGTTTCAGAGAAGTCAACCAAAGCCTGCCGAGTAAATTGCATAACAAACTTATCGGCCCAAATGTTTCAATTTAAGCAATTATTGTTTAAAAATAGTTTCAACAAGTTTATATGTTACCACAAAATTTCCCGGCGGTTAATTTTTGATTTTGTATGTATATTAAAAAGTTGCAGAGGTTGTACCTGGTGCTTCAAATATTGAGCAGTGTCATAATGTTAAGAAACAAAGTTTTGTGGCCAATGTGAGAAAGCAAAATATGTTCCTGTAGTAGAGCGGACCTTGATTGTAATTGTAATATTAATAATTGCACTATCAAATTCACGACCATGAATAGAATCTGACAATTTAGGATTACAATCAGTCATATGTTTCTCACATCTGTTAATATACAGGGGATTCTTTGAGTGAAGGGAGTGGACAAAAAAAAAGGGCGAACCTGCTTATGTGGCATGGGGTCGCCCCAAACACCGCCCCCATGGGGCAAACCTCCCTTTAAGCGAATCCGCACGGTCGCCCTTTTTTTTCTTTGACTATCACGTGGACCGAGGTAAGTACATAAAATTTGATTTTTTAATTATTTTTTTTCTCTTCCTCCTCTATATATATACAACACTTCCCTACCCCACATGCCACATTACGCAAGTCGCCCCACTCTTCAAAATTCACCCATTTCTACCTTTTTTCAAGGGCAACTCTTTCTACCCCACATGGCGCAAGTCGCCCCCCCCTCCTTCCATCACCACTCCTCTTAGTCTTAGTCATTTTTAGCCCATCATGCTATATGTTTCAAAAGTTTGACCAGTGTCTCATGAGCATAGTTTGAGAACCACTGTAGTGATCGTGGAACTCAACGTATAAGGTTTTGTACTTTGAATGGGCATCAGATATTAGGGAACGGGTTCAATTTTGTTAACGACGCCCCTGATTCAATGTATAAACGTCTACATAAATGAAGAGTGGTTATGTACGTTCAACAACCTTATGGTTTTGGCAATGAGAGTTTGATGTTTGGAGAAGCCTTAACTATATATGGGTTCGATACATATTTTTAGGTGAAAGTGGGTCATATATGTTGGGTTAATCGGGTCATTCACGAGTCACGGGTCAACGGGTCATGAGTTTGAATACACACGGGTCATGGAGCAGCAACAAATGGGTGAAGAATTGGTGACTGGTTCTCTTGGCATAAACGTGCAAAACTAGCAAGTTAAATGTGGAGTATGATGTTGCTAGAAATCAGGACTACGTGGGTTTTTTTGTGCATGTGTTTGTTATAGTTTCATTATAAATAGGTGTATTAGTTTCTTTTGTTATGTACCCTTTTCATATATTCAAGAAACATTCAGTTAAAACTCTCTCTTTTATAATACTCCATACATATATACATATATATAGAGTTATTGTGTGTGTGAGTGAGGGCTTGTGAAATCCAACAATTGGTATCAGAGCGAAGGCTAAAGAAAGAGGGCGTTTCGAGAGTCGTTTGTAGAAGGGATCGCCCCAGGCTGCGGGGAAAAAACAGCAGCAACAAGAACCGAGTCTTGGTTCATATAGGGGCTGATTTTGAGACTGCAAACAACAACGGTAGATGAAGACAGCATGTTGTTCGGGTCGAGTGTTGTCAGGGTTGAAACGGGATTGTACCGTTCAAGATAACAAGGGTGACCGTGATGATCAAAGGAGGCTGTTTATGGGCTGTTTTTGGTGTTATTTTGGGACTGTTTTGGACTGTTAGACAGTAGAAAATGGAGACGGGAAGGTGTTTGTGTCAATAGTTGTCACGGGTGAAGTACCGGTTAGGATGACGGGGGTGTGACGGGTAAACGCCGGTGTGTCTCTAGGCTGTTAGTCGTGATCAAAATAGAAGAAAAAGGGCTGTTTCAAGACGTTTTCAGTAGGGGGTGCTGTTGTGTTTTGAAGTCCTTGATCGGGTTGTTCGTGATAAGAGGAGACCGACGTATGTGCGTGTAAAACGAGCGTAGAAGATCCGTCAAAGCAAGTGGCTTTGGATTTGGTTCGTTTGGCAAGGTGAAGGAAGACGTTATAAGCGTGTGGCTTTGTTTTTCTTGTCGGTGGAGATGCCTCTTGAACAAGGGTGATCAGAAAAATATGAGATTGGAGAAAGAACACGGTGACATTATGGCGTTGGAGTTCAAATCGTGTGGCTTTGGATGTGGCCGGGGTAGAGGTCGTTGATCCATGACAAGTCAAGATGTTAGTGAACGTTTCCAACGGGATGCCATGTTAGATGTTGCAAGTGTGGTGAATTTAATCGGGTTGAACCGAGATGACTTGAACGTGACAGAAGCGAAGGTCGGGTTCATTAATGGTCAAGATGGTTCAACAAGATGGTGATTTGGCTTCAGTGGACGAGTGTTGTGAATAACTTATTAAAGGGGTGAAATGTTGGGTTAATTGGGTCATTCACGAGTCACGGGTCAACGGGTCATGAGTTTGAATACACACGGGTCATGGAGCAGCAACAAATGGGTGAAGAATTGGTTAAGGTTGACTGGTTCTCTTGGCATAAACGTGCAAAACTAGCAAGTTAAATGTGGAGTATGATGTTGCTAGAAATCAGGACTACGTGGGTTTTTTTGTGCATGTGTTTGTTATAGTTTCATTATAAATAGGTGTATTAGTTTCTTTTGTTATGTACCATTTTCATATATTCAAGAAACATTCAGTTAAAACTCTCTCTTTTATAATACTCCATACATATATATATATATATATATATATATATATAATATACATATACATATATATATATAGTGTTATTGTGTGTGTGAGTGAGGGCATGTGAAATCCAACAATATATTGGATATATTTCTTCAATCGAGTTACAATCTTCTGTTCTATGAGTATATACGTAAAATTTTCAAGTTCAAGCATCCAATAACATTTGTCGTTGATGATGAAGTCATGTAAAAAGGCATATATAGAGGCTAGGAATGTAATTCGAAGTCCTTACAATTTACCAAAAATATGGACTTAGCTCAATATCATTCACTGACAGCTTTCTCAACTATTTAACTTTTGGTCGATAATAATAAGTGGACGACATTCTAGATCGTTAATTTAAGGTTATTCCTGAGAAAACAAATCATTTTGGTAGTGCTTGTGGATTTTTTGTATTAACTTATGTATAGCCAAACTAAAGCAATAACCACAGAGTAAAAAGGTAAGGGATTGCTTTCCGGCCCTTTCATAAAACACCACGTACCAAGATTATGTTTCGCAAAGTAATGGAGATTTTTGGTTAATTTATCGTTACCAAATGACAAGAGTACACATGTATGTATAGCAGCAGCACTCCAGATTTCGACGTATTTTACTAATTCTAAACTTTCTAAATATAGTTAATCTAAATCTATTAAAAGTTAATGTATAAAATACATCCATATATTACTTTTGTGATCGATTAAAAAGCTAATTCTTAACATTTACTTCTTTGTTTTTTAACAAACTAACCATTTCAGACCAAATAACATATAGTCACAGTAAAGTTTGAGCATACGTGATCCTTCTTACACGGTGCTGCCGGCCTGGTCGTGTGGACCATTACAAACCCAGCGTAATTTGGGATGCATAGCTAGTGGAGCTCAACGAGTGGCTACAGACCCGATAGAAATCAAGGGACGAGGTGGCTAGCTTTTGTTTATATAGTTACTAGGTATTACACGGGTATAATATATAAGGTGTTATGGTCCATATTCCATTTAACTGAATCTAACCCGAAGAGTGTTACATAGTTTTGGTTCTCTTTAATTGTTTTTTGAGTTGATTACAAAAATTGTCCCTGTGTTATATTATAAAGAGTAAACGACACAAATCGTCCCTGTGGTTTATCAAAAAGATCACGTTTCGTCCTTTCTAATTCAAAACATCACTGGCAGTCCTTTATAGGAGGATAAGGTTCACGTATAGTCCTTTGACCAGTCAACCGTCATCTAGCCTCCGTTAAACCCCCCACGTGCTACCCACGTGAGGGGTACTTTTGACATTTTCCCCCCTTTTCTTATTATATTCTTCAGCTCAAAACCTAAAAATCAAAACCCACCTAAAATATAATCGCAAAACTTAATCTCAAAATAAAAAGAGAAGATCCCATAAAATTTCTTTGTTGTCATCTTTCTTCCTAAGATAAACATGATTTCATACATTCAATTCTTCATCATCATCATCTTAACTACAATCTTCAACCCAATAACTTCATAAGTAACACCATCTTGAAACTTGACCTTAATTTGGTAAACCCATTTCAACAAAAACAACACAATCAATACTATATATGTTGACCAATAAGAATAGAAAAACAAATTCATCTGACTTTTCCAGATATGTATCCTATATCAAAAAATCAAAATAAAAAGTATCTAATCTGTGCTTTCATCGATCATAACAAATGGGATATATTCATATATCATCATCTACAATAACACAATCACCTCCGACAACTACCATGGCCAGCAACCACTATCGCCGCGACAACAACCATGACCGGCAACCACTATCACCGCCGACAACCACCACCGCCAACAATTACCAATTAGAAATCTGAACTAGAAAGATCTATAGTTTATATATATAGATCTAAGTATATATATAGGTTCACTTTCCTTTCAAAACAATTTTTTTTTTCAAAACAAGACCTGTAGTCCTGTAGCGTGTAGATCTAGGTTGTGGTGGGTTGGTGGTGGCCAGATTTAAGTAAAATGAGTTTGAACTTGTAAATATTTTCGGCATGGAATAAAGACAGAAAAGAATATAGGAATGAAGGTGATTATGAGGATGACTAGAAAAACCAAATGGAAATAGATGGTAACGACGATGACTAGAAAATGAAAGTGAGTTGGTATTGTCTATTGTGGATGGATGGTTGACATTTATGAGTATGTGTTCTGTTATAGATAAAAGAGGTTTTATATTAATGATAAAACAAAAAAAATATTGGGGGAAAATGTCAAAAGTACCCCTCACGTGGGTAGCACGTGGGGGGTTTAACGGAGGCTAGATAACGGTTGACTGGTCAAAGGACTATACGTGAACCTTATCCTCCTATAAAGGACTGCCAGTGATGTTTTGGATTAGAAAGGACGAAACGTGATCTTTTTGATAAACCACAGGGACGATTTGTGTCGTTTACTCTATTAAAAAAATACATTTTATTCTTATATTTAATAGAGTGATCGACACGAATCGTCCTTGTGGTTTGCCAAAAAGTCTGGTTTCGTCCTTTAGTTTTAAAATTGTCTGATATCATCCTTTATAGATGGAAAATGATCACATATCATCCTTTTCGAAAACGGACGTTAACTCGAATCCGTTATCCCCTTACGTGCATTCCACGTGAGGGTATGAAACTGAAAGTACATTCCTTTTTACTCCCGGATGATTTTCCTTTTCCCTGACTTTGAAACTAGTCAACAGTTTTGGTCCATTGACTTTTTGACCAAAATTGTCGATTTTTAAGAATAAAACGTTTTAACAATCAACAGATAAAGATTTTTGTAATTACCTCTTGCTTTTCTATGAGTACAGTACATACATGTAAATTAGGATAACTTTGATTTGAAAGCAAAAAGATGGTCGGTTAAGTTTCCTTAATAATGTTTTGTAAAAAATATTGATATGAAACTGAAAGTACATTCCTTTTTACTCCTGGATGATTTTCCTTTGGTTGTCTACATCGATTACGTCCAAATCGCCTCGTATACGTAGAAGGAATAGATATAAATTATAAATACTTACACATCGAGTTTACATGGAGATTAACATGGCTAGACTACAAGGCTACTGAAGAAAGTAGTATTGACTATATTGATACTGACATTATTATATTAATTAGCTAGACTTTCAATTAATTAGATGGAAAATGTAATTGAATATTACACTTAACGTACCCTTCCATTAGCGATTACATCAGTATAACCGGCCTATAGAGTATCTTTAGGATTGGAGTATGATAAGTATATACTGAAGCCGTGGCACAAATCGATCTTTTGAGCTTGGTGTGGTCATTTCCAAATGTAGAGCTTTTAAGGAAAATACCATCTCGGCCTCATATTTTGCTTTTAAGATCCGAATTTTATCTAATTAGTTACTTTGTTATTGTCTATCGTACATTGTGATCTGTCTTAACATTTATGGTTACAATCGACTTTAATAAGTTATCAAATCCAATCCAATCCAACCATAAGATTCTGACATTACATTTCAATTCGTATTACAATTACTATTCAAGATACAATGGAATGGAGAAACTTGGTATCATCAAAAAGAGTTAAAGAGATCGGTTTGTGGCTTTATTGATTTTTAGGTATTTCACTATTTCGTTTCTATATATATAGCTTCCAAATAATCCAAGTGACAGACTTCACCACAGCATCCAAATATATATTTGATAGATATCATATGAAGCGTTAATTAGACAAGTATGTAATTCGTATACAAACGTAAAATTGGATATTAATGACATGTTTGTTAGGGGAGAGGGAATACAACGTCGGGTAAGGATCGGGTAGGGGGACCACGATCGGGTACACCATTTCAAGTCTTCGGGTAAGCTTCCGGTAGGTGAAATCGGGTACCATTTTGAGTAGTGAAGCCGAGGAGCGGGTAAGGAGTTTTGAACGTTGGGGCTTGTGGACCCCCCTCCCAAACGGCTAAATTCTTGATTTAAAAAAAAAAACCTTTTTACCCCCTATTTACACAAGCTCATCCTTATTTCACACACAACATAAAATTACCATCTTCTTTCTTCTTTCACATATTCTTCAATATTTTTACACAACAACTTCCTTTCACACACACTTTCATTCACTACAATGAATCTTCGGGATTGTAAAATGGCGATCCAAGCCCACCTAAATAACGACTCTAAACACCGATCTGAAGTGAATAACGTCATTCAGGGCGTTTCTGAGAACAAAGCGGCTTACCAAGCAGAAATCAACCGACTTACTGCCCCGGGTTATTCTCGTAACATCGCGGAAAGTGAGTATCTTGTATATCTTCGACAGAAGATCGACTGGCTGAATCAAGTTATTTTTCAGCTTACCGCCGCTTCTTCAACGTTGACTGCGACGCTAGACCACGGGTTATTCTCGCAAGGCAGTGTCGGTGGTGGTCAGGATGTAGACTACTACTCTGACCCGGGTCAGGAGATGTTAATAACTACTATAGTATAAAATATCTTATTAATCATACATTTTGAAAGCTACACTTTATGTTATTTGTTTTTTAATATTAATATACTATCTCTACTACATTATAAAGCATTTGTTCCCGCCAAATTTTTTCAACTTTTCAACTATAATACCCTTAGAGGAAATCTCAGCCACTCATTTTCATCTCTCTCCTCAAATCTCAACCACTCATTTTTTTTTCTCCCCTCCATAAATCATTTTATTCCTCTAATTCATTTAAAATCTTTTATCTCAAAAACCGTACATCGATAAATTATAAAATTATATGGGTGTTCTTAAAATTTCATGCTCTTTCATTAGAGATGTCATTCGATATACTTTCGACGAATTTTTAAATTCGAGGGGACCCGTACGGCTAAGGCATTTGGCTATCACACTCTATGACCTATCACCTCCTATGACCTATCACCCCACCATCTCACCGCCGCAACGCGCGGGTACTTTCTCTCGTATTATAAAGCAAATAAGGTTTCAACTTTCAACTTTCAATTTCAACAATGTACACATGATAATGCATGATGTACCATACATCAATGCCCCACAATTTTCAACTTTCAACTTTCATTTTCATCTCTCTCCTCAAATATCAATCACTCATTTTTTTCTCTCTCATCCATAAATCATTTTATTCCTCTAATTCATTCAAAATATTTTATCTCAAAAACCGTACATCGATAAATTATAAAAATTATATGGGTGTTATTAAAATTTCATGCTCTTTCATTAGAGATGTCATTCGATATACTTTCGACGAATTTTTAAATCCGAGGGCGGAGCCCGTACGGCTAAGTCATTTGGCTATCACACTCTATGACCTATCACCTCCTATGACCTATCACACTCTATGACCTATCACCCACACCATCTCACCGCCGTAACGCGCGGATACTTTCTCTCGTTTATTTAATATCTGCTCCATATTTATTTTTTTAAATTGAGTGGGATGAAAAGTTAAACAAGAAAGAAATAGGGAAGTGGCACAAGAAGCATATCACTTATTTAAAGTTAAAGTACACCCTATAATTTCTGCCTTTAAATACTCCTCCATTCGTACGTCCTCTCCTCACCACAACAAGAAAAACCCACATATTTTTCGATACATAATATCTTGATCTCTCTTGACAGTGAACAAATTACAAAAATGGAACAAAATTTACCACTGGTTGCAAAGAAAGTATGGAGTTTGGTACGTGTGATGCTTTTCATGCTAAGAAAAAACATATGCAAGAAAAAATTGTTACTCGACCTCAACATGATGATGAAACGTGGCAAGGTTGCTGGAAAAGCATTGCAAAACCTCATGTTTCATCATCACCATAACTGGGCATCTTTCGCCTTCAACCGCCGGTCACATAACTCACAAAACTTCACTTTTCGACCTCCACATATTGAAGAAGACTACGAGTTCAGCTGTAGCAATAGCCCCGCGTATCCACTTTCTCTTTTTTCCAGCCACAAAAAACACCAATACAAAAAAACCTCAAAGAAATCCGCAGTTGAAAAAGGCCATGATGAGATATACATTGATGTTGCGGTTATAAAAGCGTTAGAGATGCTAACAAGCGCGACCGCTTCTCCAATTTTACCAGGGTTTGGAAATGGAAAGAGCCCGATGGTTAGACAACTAAGGGTAACCGACTCTCCATTTCCATTAAGTAACAGTGAGGAGGATTGTTATGTTGATGAGGCTGCTGAGAAGTTCATAATGAAGTTTTATAACGAGTTGAGGCGACAAAACTAAACCTTTGGGGGGAAGTTGTATATCTTGAACTTATCAGGGGGTTATTATGCACTATATATCTTGTGCTGTGTTTGATATGTAATTGCAGCCAGTGTATTTGTTTTGAAGCTTCTCTGATAATTGATGATTGTGTGTTGTTTGAGTCAACTGTCAAAATATATATTCTGTATGTATTTAAGTTGTAAGGTTTATGACAGAAATTAATAAATAAATACTTTGAAACCTATATATGTATTTTGGTGCTTGTTATTTTGCTGTTGCATTAGCATATAATCATATCGATAACTAGTTTTACATTTGAAAAATTCATACTATGAGTAATATTTTGATGCAGTACATGTACGTGCAAGTACATCATATCATAGTAAACAAAATTGTACAATTGATACCAAATTCCGACGGCCCTTTTAAAAAGATTTGGTATATCAAGATACGGAGTATTTTTTTAGACTCTGTCACATATTTTAGGATTTGGAATCAAATCTGTACCAGAATCTATCTTTGGATTAGTTTAGTACTTTAGTTGTAAATTAATACTTCAATTTGTTTAAATGTTATGTTATTAATATTATTAATTTTTGGAAAATGTAGATGGTGCATAAAAATTTTATATCTTTCATATCAAAAAGTCCACCTTCTAAATTTTGTAATAATTGTACAATTATTTAATGCACGTTACCTACAGTCCTCGAGATTTTATTTAGCAAAAACCTTAATTTTTAACGTGATATACTTTATTGAAAGGGTTGAAAAGTAGTTTAGTGTAAGAGAAGCAATGTCATAATGATCATAGATAACTTTCCATCATAATGATCATAGATAATTTTCCAATGATACAAATTTTACAAGACTTTTGTATAAGGCTAAGTCAACTAAAAAACTCAAAAATCTCAATGCAAATAAGCCTAGTAATAGCCTCAAAGCCAATGATAACCAACCTAACTAGAGTCATTCTCGGTTTTATCCAAGATCTTTAATTCAATCTCCAATGATAGCAAGCGTTGGAGGTTTTCCCTCTGAATACTTGTAACGGCCCATAGTTAACATCTCCTTGTATAGGGTACGTGCAAGCTTCACCACTATACGCTGAGGGTTTTCTAATGTCGTATCCCGACTGAATGTTCGGAGAAAAAATAGCCTAAAAATCAAAAACTTATGATTTCTCACAAAAAGCTTAATCAAAGAGTATAATTAATTAGTTAAAGATATAGATTGACAAGAACACCATTGAACCCCAGATGCCTTTTTGTCTCATTGTAAATAGTGTATATGCCCTGGTAATTTTTACAGGCTTTACGAGACCCTGCCTTGAATGATCGAGGAATGCCATGCTCTTATTTTTAATGATACTATGGTTACTTTCCACCTTCCACTTTCCAGTTCCCTAGCTTTGTGTAAACTTAATTGGTCCTTTCTATGTGTCATTTACTCATTTTAATTAAGCGGAAGTTTAATGTAAACTTGGTTGTGTACTTGCGTAGCTCACTATACAAAGTCAAGCTAGTTCCTAACGGGCTAATTCATACATTAATGCTAATATATACTCCGTATATTAAATTACTTCAATTGTTCGTACTTGTATATATGCAAAAATATCATATTTTTAAAATTTTGTATCATTTTATACAAATTGATGGTGCAACAAGTCAATAACACGATACTCCTATTGGTCTTTTAATCATTAAAATCCCTAAATATTAATAATAATCATAGTTTAATAGATCAAAAGTATATGTTTAGCTAAATGTTATAAGTTAAAATAAAATAATTACAGAATCCGAGAATATGGAGAAAGAACTTAGTTATACACAAAAAGATTTAAAAGTTGTAATTTTATTTTTTTTTACAAAAAAACTGCATGATATTACCATAATCTACAAGAAAGTAACTAGCTAGAATAACTTCAAATCTTCGATGTTAAATAAGACTATTCCCAATGTTAACCGTGTTAGGTGCCCTTAAGTGTCGTACCATTGATCATATATATCATATTTTTACACCTTTAAAAACTTTAGAGTTAATTGCACAAATCATCCCCGTGGTTTACGTATTTTCGTGGTTTTCATTCCTTCAAGTTATTTTTAGTGGATTTCGTCCTTCAACTTTACCTTTTTAGTGGATTACATCCTTTTGAGGGATAAGATTGCTAACTTTGAACACTTTTTCGTGGTTTTCATCCTTCAAGTTTATTTTTAGTGGATTTCGTCCTTCAACTTTACCTTTTTAGTGGATTTCATCCTTCATTTCCTTTTAGTGGATTTCGTCCTTCAACTTTACTTTTTAGTGGATTTCATCCTTCAATTTTTTTAGTGGATTTCGTCCTTCAACTTTACCTTTTTAGTGGATTCATCCTTCAATTTATTTTTAGTGGATTTCGTCCTTCAACTTTACCTTTTTAGTGGATTCATCCTTCAATTTATTTTTAGTGGATTTCGTCCTTCAACTTTACCTTTTTAGTGATTCATCCTTCAATTTATTTTTAGTGGATTTCGTCCTTCAACTTTACCTTTTTAGTGGATTTCATCCTTCAAGTTTATTTTTAGTGGATTTCGTCCTTCAACTTTACCTTTTTAGTGGATTCATCCTTCATTTATTTTTAGTGGATTTCGTCCTTCAACTTTACCTTTTTAGTGGATTTCGTCCTTCAACTTTACCTTTTTAGTGGTTTCATCCTTCAAGTTATTTTAGTGGATTTCGTCCTTCAACTTTACCTTTTTAGTGGATTCATCCTATTTACCTTTTAGTGGATTTCGTCCTTCAACTTTATTTTTAGTGGATTTCGTCCTTCAACTTTACCTTTTTAGTGGATTCATCCTTCAATTTATTTTTAGTGGATTTCGTCCTTCAACTTTACCTTTTTAGTGATTCATCCTTCAATTTATTTTTAGTGGATTTCGTCCTTCAACTTTACCTTTTTAGTGATTCATCCTTCAATTTATTTTTAGTGGATTTCGTCCTTCAACTTTACCTTTTTAGTGGATTCATCCTTCATTTTTTAGTGGATTTCGTCCTTCAAGTTTACATATTTTCGTGGTTTTCATTCCTTCAAGTTATTTTTAGTGGATTTCGTCCTTCAACTTTACCTTTTTAGTGGATTACATCCTTTTGAGGGATGAAAAACACGAAAAGTGTTCAAACTTTTTTAGCATCTTACATCCCTAAAAGGATGTAATCCACTAAAAATAACTTGTAGGGTTGAAAATCATGAAAATGTGTAAACCACGGGGATGATTTATGCAATTAACTCAACTTTATATCTTATTTACAACCATACATATATCATTATCTTCCATAATTTTTATCTCAATATATAATCATGCATTACACTAGTATTATTCCTCGCGCGTTGGGATAAAAGTATTATTTATCAACGTATATTATACCATTTTACACCTTTAAAAACTTTAGAGTTAATTGCACAAATCATCCCCGTGGTTTACGTATTTTCGTGGTTTTCATCCCTTCAAGTTATTTTTAGTGGATTTCGTCCTTCAACTTTACCTTTTTAGTGGATTACATCCTTTTGAGGGATTTGCTAATTTACTTTTAGTGGATTTCGTCCTTCAACTTTACCTTTTTAGTGGATTCATCCTTTTACTTTTCGTGGTTTTCATCCCTTCAAGTTATTTTTAGTGGATTTCGTCCTTCAACTTTACCTTTTTAGTGGATTACATCCTTTTGAGGGATGAAAAACACGAAAAGTGTTCAAACTTTTTTAGCATCTTACATCCCTCAAAAGGATGTAATCCACTAAAAAGGTAAAGTTGAAGGACGAAATCCACTAAAAATAACTTGTAGGGATGAAAATCATGAAAATGTGTAAACCACGGGGATGATTTATGCAATTAACTCAACTTTATATCTTATTTACAACCATACATATATCATTATCTTCCATAATTTTTATCTCAATATATAATCATGCATTACACTAGTATTATTCCTCGCGCGTTGGGATAAAAGTATTATTTATCAACGTATATTATACCATTTTACACCTTTGTACATGATGTGTAAACATTCACGTAAAGATTAGTTGTTAGTTGCTTATGTGTAAAAGGTGTTTGATAAAAACTTGAGAACCCAAAACTTAATTTGGTGTCAAAAAATTGAAACTTAGAACTTTGATGGGGTGCAAAAGTCAAAATATGAAAACTTTAATAGGTAAAAATGAAAAAAGACAAAACTCAAAAGTTGAAGGCAAAAGTTAAAAGATAAAAACTTGAAGTGCCAATGGATTGGTGACCCATTGGTAAGGTGTTAGACCTTAGGGTACTCCATCAGGGTTTAAATCTCACTTCTTACATTTGTATGAGTGGATTATTAGGGGAATTATTGAGAGCCCTGGGTTACATCTTAGGCATGCGTTAGGGCTGTCAATCTCGACCCAACCCGAACCCAACCCGAAAAAAGTCAGGTTAGGGTTGGGGATTTTCGACCCACAACCCGCCAACCTGAATTTTTTCAGGTTGGGTCCGGGTTGGGTTGTTGGGTTGTCAGGTCGACCCGCCAACCCGATATCTTAAAAATATTTGATTTATATATAATATCTTATACTCCACAATCTACTTATCCATACGCCCCATTCGCATTTTCTATATATCTAATCTAAAGTAACTTCACATCTAAAATAAGAGGAGGATTCAAAATTTTGTGAGATGCTAACTGATGTTGAGTGGGACGGCAAGTTTGTTAACTTTGTGCCAAGTTCTATCAATACCCTCGTATTTCTTTTTTTTTTCGTATTTTTTGTTTTCAGCGTACACATCAATGATAGAGCTTTATATTGGTTGATTTATTCCGTTATATATTTATATATATTTGCTTATCAGGTCATATGGGTTGGGTCATGGGTTGGTGGGTTGTGGGTCAGGGTTGAAATTTCTGACCTGAAACTTTTAGTGGGTTGGGTTAGGGTCAGAGTTTTTCAACCCGCCAACCCGAACCCGCCAACCCGAACCCATTGACAGCCCTAACATGCGTGGTTCAACCTCTGCATATTGCCCAGTTGGATGTGACTGTCGTGTCTCGAAGGCTAACTGTTAACTGCTAACTACTAACTATAACTCGTTGTTCAAAAAAAAATAAAAAAAGAAACAACCTAAAAATAAAATTAATAATAAAGAAAACAAAATGGTATTGAGGATCAAAGTTAAAATATAACAAACAACAAAAAAGTAAAATTAATAAAAGTAAATTGTTAACTATATAAACTTGATTATACGATGCATATTATTTTTAGAGTTAAATGCAAGAACGGTCCCCGTGGTTTGTCGCTTTTTGCAACGGCAGTCCCTCTCTTGATTTTTTAGCAACGGTGGTCCCTGAAGACATGTTTCAGTTGCAACGGCAGTCCCTCTCTAACGGAGCCGTTAATTAGTGTCGTTAAGTTTTCCATGTAAGTAGCACGTAAGGGGTATTAATGTCCTTTCACCTACACAAACATAGGGGGTTCAAAAGTATCCGTATTCGACCTTGTAATATGAAAATTCGATCTGATTTTATCTGAAAACTCGGATATTCGAACTTCGGATATCCTAAATTTCGGATCCGAATAATGATTTTTGAAAAATTTGGGCATTCGAAAATATCCAAGAATATCCGAAAAGTTTGGATATTGAAATTCACTATGCGAAAGTTCGAATATCCAAAAATCGGATAGCTGAAACTTGGATATCCCCCCAATATTTCGGATATTCAAAATTTCGGACAAAGGATTTCAATATCCGAACATATTCAAAATTTTGGATATTCGAAGTTTTCGGATATCCGAAGTATCCGAATTTTAGAAAAAAAAATATTTTTTTGGATATTTTCGTAAAGTTTAGAATATTTTCGGATATTGAAAATAATCTTTTTTGATATTTTTTTGACATTTTCGGATATTTTCGAATTTAAGAAAAAAAAATATTGAAATTCTTAAACTTTTTCAAAAGTCACTATCCGAATTTAAGTCTGAAATATAGGATATCCGACTTTTCAAAGAAAATCAGAATCAGATTTTCAGATAACAGGTTCGCATATAGATAGTTTTGAACATCCCTAGGTTAACGTTTGTGTAGGTGGAAAGACATTAATACCCCTCACGTGCTTCTCTCATGGGAAACTTAACGACATTAATTAACGGATCCGTTAGAGAGGGACTGCCGTTGCAACTGAAACATGTCTTCAGGGACCATTGTTGCTAAAAAATCAAGAGAGGGACTGCATTTGTAAAAACGGACAAACCATAGGGACCATTCTTGCATTTAACTCTTATTTTTATTACATATATAATGAAAAAAAAATATTTTTCCACTTTGATCACATCTCACCACATGAATTGAGAGAGATCTATATCTATATTCATAGTAAACAACACCTCATTTAAGGGTTTTTCTGTAAATAATTGATACTAATAATAATAGAAAAATGATTAATTCTTATAACTCCTTTTTTTAAAAATTCTTTTAAAAATATGATCATGACACATAACACAATAAAAGATGAAATTAGAAATGAGAATTAATGAGTTACACTTTACATGAAATTTAATGAAGTAACTAAAATTTGTACTCATAAGAGATTCAAACCATTGGCCTCACACTTTTGGAATTCTTATAAAGATGGCGGGCTCAAATGAATTATTCGTATGTAATTGTCGAAATGAGGTGACACATGAAATGATTACTTTATTTCTTAGGCGTTAAGTTAAAAAATACCAACAAAAGGAAAACGTTAAAAATATTTGTATGTTAGTTTTCATCTCGCGATGCACTGCTTAAGTTTTCAATCATTTGAATATTTTGTATTCTTTGTACCTGCTTTCTCAAATACTCCGTATGTATTAAATTTTCTTTTTCATAGCCCCTCAATCAAACAACAGTTTTTCTGTAATTGCTTTTAACAAGTAATCGTTTTCTTCGATCTTGAAGTTATTCGCTCTTTTATCAACATTCATTTATGATTTATATGTTCACATAGCTTGTTCAAAGCTATCAACCATAGGAGGAAATATCTAAGTCCAAAAGGAACGAAATATTTGTTGAAAATTATGGTTGGTGAGTGATCACTTGAAATCGGCTACGATAAATAATAGTAATGTAATCTTCATTTGTACTTTTGACTTTTTAGATTGTACATATTACTACCTCACAATGATGTAACTTATAAATTGAAACAAACTAATACTCCATAGTTTTGAGTATAAAAATTCATAATGCGACTGGACTTCAAAAAATAAATCTATGTACATCGATCAAAATGATTTTTTGAGTATGAGATATTGAAAAAATCATTAGTGGGCAATAAAAGAAAAAGACATGTAGTGCCGTAAGAAGGGGCCTTAACACACATTTGATTTCTCGGGCATTATTGGCTAAAGACTAGAGATGGCGTATCTAATAGAAACAAATGAATAAAACTTATGGATCATAATTTTAGCGAAATTAACTTAATCTCAGCCGAAAATATGAACTTAATATGGCCTGGCTAGTAAGTGTTTTTTTTTTTTGGACAAATTCATAACCAAATTGCAAAGACGACGGTCTAACAAATCTTAGTGAAATTTGACAAATCGCAAGAAGCTAGATGATCAAATCTTAATGTTAACCTTGTGATTTTATCGGCTACTTTGTGACAATGTGAAAACAATTGGTTTACTAATCCATATCTAGCTCATTTCTTGGCCCTCGAGTTACTCTCTTGAAACTCATTACACTAGAAGAGTCTAGATTGTGTAGTGTTATTTTATAAATTCGTAATGGTAATTGTAAGTATTTTTAACTTCTAGCACCTTGCTAAGAGCTTTTGTTTATATACAAAACTCATTACACTTGATTATATATAACTTTGTTTGTGAAACAATGTGTTTATCGACTTTACTTTAAAAGGTTTATATCACGCTGTTTAAACACCAAAAGCAGAAGGATATATCACGCACACACGTACTTTTGACATTGAGCAGGTAGACTTGTAATAAGAACCAAGCAATCATAACCTAGACTTAAATTTGTGGGAGAGAGCTGCCCAAAATGAATGACAATAATGTGACAGTACAAAAGATGTTTGCTTTTTGTAAAGTTTGGTTACTTTCCCCCACAGCTCTTTTTTCCCCTGTTAACATATCCAAGTGGTCACACCCATTTACATTAGGCCCTTTACATTATACTAAAACTTTGTCTTCCCTCCAGACTCACTCAGCCCATGATTCGTCATATATGTGTATGTATTACATCCATGCAACCCTAACTAATATAATGATTCTTATTTTTATTTTCTTTTCAAATAATGTATATTGGTTATCAACAAACAGAGATAATATCATGTTAAAAACTTTTGTTTTGTAAAATTAAACCAACTCAAATGTACTTTTAACTAGCACTTGAATTATATTGATAAGGCAAAAAAAACGACATCAAACTCATTTTGTAAACATACATTGTGGATAAAGTTAGACTTTGAGCATGTTCGATTGGCGTTACTTGTTAGCATAGAAAGTCATAAATCTAGTACATATGTCTATGAAATGTTATGTCTTCATAAATAAAAAACAATCTGATCAAGCCACTTGGAAAATACTTCTAAGTTCTAACTCTCGCACCAAATATTAATCATACATATGGCCATATCGGTTATTGCAATATTGCATTATTAAAACCTTTGTATGTGTCTATGTGTCTTATGAAACTAATTAGAATAGAAAAATGGTAGTGGACTAGTGGGCTTGGGCTAGAATCTAGGTCCATTCTTTGAAAAAGGCTGGGAGTGGGTTGATGTGGAAAGCAAAGTATTGAGTGGCCGGCCTCGTCGATTCTCTTGTGGCCAAGCAGCATATGTTTTGTTTCTAATATAATTTCGCATGTATAAAGCTAAACTATTAGTGTATTTCATGATTTTCAATGATATATCGTAAAGTATTATAAAAAGTTTAAATAGTTTAGAAGTTTACATGTTGGAGTATGCTTAAAACTTAAAAGTGATGCATAACTTAAAAAGATGGGAAACGTTTTAATTTATTCCCTTTATTCTTTTACGGAATTATATAAATCATAAATCTTATGACAATTTGAGTAGATCAAAGTTCTTTTTTGAAAAAACGAAGAGGTTATATGTTTTAGGCTAGTGATCTGTACATTACTAAATTTTAATCGTATACCACCAAATATGTATAACATGATTGTACTATATAACATCTTTAAACATATTTGGTGGTGTATGGTTAGAAATTATGGGGTGTTTCGTAGGATGAAGAAATCATAAATAATGAAAATGGAGTGAAGAATAGAAATGATTGAAAAAAGAAAATGAGTATTTAAAAAGAGAAAAAATTTCATTGTTTAGTACAAACAACGAATGAATATAAGAGAAATATAAAAAATGTTAGGTCTAGATTTACTGGACTCGCTTCAGACTCGACTACTAGAGCCTTACTGAAGATCTGTCCAGAAATGGTATTTACTGGACCTACTCCAGACTATGAAACTGGAGTTCTTCTTAAGATTTGTCCAGAATTAATGGAAGACAAGTGAGCAAAATACTTGTATAGAAAATCTGGAGTATTCCAGATTAGCTCACTGGACTTCACCCAGTCCAGATCTATTCTACTGAAGACATTCTCACTGCAGTCAAAGACTGAAGTTAGAATAAAGAAGACTGACAAATGGCGGAGCCCACTGGAAGTCTTACCAGATCTGAACACTGGAGGTTTGTCAGTGTTCTAGACCTTACAAGTCTGAACACTGACTATGAGGTTTGACTTTTGCCTTTACACACTTTCCAAAGAACATTTCACTTATTCTTTACTAAAGTACCTACGTGTGTAAAGGTGGTTGGTTAAAAGAATAAAGTCATATTGATGTGACTTTATCCTTGTACCTTAACCAATGCATTTAATTACCTTGACGGTTCATTAAATGCATGCAACCATATTTGTACGGCACAAATTCACTGGTAAATTTGTTTGCCTATAAATACAAAGTCATTTCTTTGTTAAAATTACTTTTAGATATTAAAGGTGCATTTGTCTAAATACTCTCGATCTTAAACAGGGATACTTCACAACTTTAAGTATCTCGATCCAAAGAGTTTATTTGGCAAATATAGATCATTTGTAATTCATAGGTTGTTAGGATACTTACATATTTGTATTATCTTGATTCCGCACAACTTTGTATTTTATTTAACATCATAAATAAAATACACTTGAAAATATTACATTGTGTTCCACCTTTACTTTAAGTCGTGTATTACTTTGTTTATATACTTGCATTTATATTCAAGTAATACTAGTCCAATCTAGTGCTTATTAGACTTGTTGTATTTTACATTCTGGGTTAAACCATCAAGAGAGTTTGGGACTTACAAAAAATAAACAAATTAATGTAAAAAATAGTTTAACAAAATATAATTATTCAATCATAACATAAATAACTAAAATTAATTAGAATTTAAACCCATGAGAAAAAAAAAGTAACTTGATTTCATTCTCATTATTTCTCACCATTTTGGAAGAAATGCCGAGAATTGAAATGATTCCCACTTCTACCTATTTGATTTCATTCCTTGATGCAATCAAACAAGAGAAGTGTTTCTAATCAATTTCTACCTTTTTCATTCCATCCTACCAAACACCCCCTATTGGTATATAGATCATCACCCCTTACAATTTTAGATTTTGATCTAGATTTATAAGGTTTAGATTAGATTTAAGGAAAATGCTAAATGAAGTACTTATGACTTCACTTAACGTGCATACAAAAATTATATCTTTTTATATCAAATGTCCACCCTTAAATTTTATGGTAAATATACAACTATTTATTGCACATTAACGAAATCCTTAAGGTTTCGTTTAGTAAAATCCTAGACTTAAGTATTCTAAACCTTACAATTTTAGGTACATTAGACTGTCATCCGAATATAATTAGTTAACATGTCATTAGCTATATTAACATTTTGGGAAGAAAAAAAAACCACTGCATTTAATTAACATATTTTTTTGCTATATAAGTAATCAAGTTTGTTATGATACGTTAGTTTTTTTTTTTTGTTACTTTTCATTTTATTGTACTCTATCTATTAAAAGTTTTAGACTGTAGACATATTTCGGATATTAAGATACTTTAGATATCTTTTTGGTTAATAGTAGCTCAATTATATTATTAAATACTTAAAAAGTTAAGATTTAATCTCCTAACATTTAAAATACTGGATAGATTAATAGATCATAAAAAGACTGCATAATGAATGGGTTCATTAGTTTTGGTACTCAATATGCATGTCACAACGATTTAATGTTATCTTTGTATGCAAATGCTATGGCAAGTTAGCAACTATCACCTATTTTTTGTTAATAAACCTTGATCAAAACGGAAAATGGATGTGTTGCCAATGATATAGTTGGATTGGCTTTTGCTTTATAATATTGGCTGCTTTGTTTATATTTTATTTGTCTTTTTCATTAATTGGGTCATGTGTAACTCTTTTAGCCACCCACAAATTAAATCCACCACTTGTTGGTTTTCTTGCTTTCGTTTCATGGATTCCAAAACATTAATTCAAAAAGCAATATTGTATAATTTTAAAGACAAATTACATAAATATTTGATCAAATGTTACTAAATAAACGATGATATGTATTACATGAAATTGAGTTGTTCTTATCAATTGTAAACGTTTCACTAGCAACATAATTAACTAAACGAATGAGGCTTCTTCATTATTTTCGTTACCTGAGGATGTCGAGTTTTCTTACTCAAATGCATGCATTTCAATCGGGTTTCATCTGTTGTTTAGAGAGGTATTGAACCTAAACCTTTTTAACCAATAAACTACCTTGGTGGTAGTTTGGCAACATAATCAGCTCTGCATATTATTTGAATTGTTAAAAATTAACCAACAAAGAGGTGGCCTATTGGTAAGGGAAGAATTTGATAACTTTAAGGTCTCAAGTTTGATCCCCGTTTGGAACAAAAAAAATTCTTTTAAGGTACCCGTTACCAATGAAGTCTAGACCTACATATGAAGTTCTAAAGATGCGGTTTCGATCATTCGGTGTGCCAAAATCATGTGGGGATTAGGATAAAGGTATTATACCAGCATCATATGAATCATACGGGGTGAATCGATGAATATTCAATTGTGCTACCGGAGCTAGGGCTCCCCCAATTATCTTTTTTAGAATTGTTTAAAACCTCTAAGGTTATACTTTACATATAGTGGCATAAGCTAAGTGGGAAAATATAATCTGTGTATTTGCCCTACCAACCCTATGTGTGTTAATGCCGTATCCTTATCAATCGACGTAAATAATTATGGTGAGGTTTCAAGGTGAATAATATCTTTTTTAGACACTCGGCTACTTCAATATTCACTTAAAAATATTATATATGATTAATTTGATAGCTCTTTAAATCGTAAAGGCATGATTACAAAAAATAAAATAAAAATAAAAAAATAAATAAATATTAGGAAAGAATGAGTGGAATCAGTGTATCGATACTAGATATTTAGGCATGTTTCTAACTTTCTCAATTTATCGCATATATTATTACTCGTATCCATTTTATTGGTATATAACGAAAAAAAGCAAACAACTGTTGTTAAAAGTGCTTTGTCTTTTCCTTACAAACCATATCTACCAATAAACTAAAACAAGATTGACATATTCTTGAAACGACACGTGGCGTAATCCTTGATCGACACATGTCTTTTAATTTATTTATTTTATTAAATTAGCTTTTTTTAATTGTATATAGATTCAATTTCCTTATTAGACTTAGAATTAAACTCTAACTCTTGACTTATAAATACAAAACACATTATAACCTTATTTGATTGATCGTTTTCTCATTAATAAAATTGTTTTTTTTTCTTTCTCAATTCTTCAACTTCTATTACTTATATTATTTGCCGTCATCCACTATGCTTATAAGTTTCGATTTTTTTTTTTTTTTTTTTTTTTTTTTTTTTTTTTTTTTTTTTTTTTTTTTTTTTTTTTTTTTTTTTTTTTTTTTTTTTTTTTTTTTTTTTTTTTTTTTTTTTTTTTTTTTTTTTTTTTTTTTTTTTTTTTTTTTTTTTTTTTTTTTTTTTTTTTTTTTTTTTTTTTTTTTTTTTTTTTTTTTTTTTTTTTTTTTTTTTTTTTTTTTTTTTTTTTTTTTTTTTTTTTTTTTTTTTTTTTTTTTTTTTTTTTTTTTTTTTTTTTTTTTTTTTTTTTTTTTTTTTTTTTTTTTTTTTTTTTTTTTTTTTTTTTTTTTTTTTTTTTTTTTTTTTTTTTTTTTTTTTTTTTTTTTTTTTTTTTTTTTTTTTTTTTTTTTTTTTTTTTTTTTTTTTTTTTTTTTTTTTTTTTTTTTTTTTTTTTTTTTTTTTTTTTTTTTTTTTTTTTTTTTTTTTTTTTTTTTTTTTTTTTTTTTTTTTTTTTTTTTTTTTTTTTTTTTTTTTTTTTTTTTTTTTTTTTTTTTTTTTTTTTTTTTTTTTTTTTTTTTTTTTTTTTTTTTTTTTTTTTTTTTTTTTTTTTTTTTTTTTTTTTTTTTTTTTTTTTTTTTTTTTTTTTTTTTTTTTTTTTTTTTTTTTTTTTTTTTTTTTTTTTTTTTTTTTTTTTTTTTTTTTTTTTTTTTTTTTTTTTTTTTTTTTTTTTTTTTTTTTTTTTTTTTTTTTTTTTTTTTTTTTTTTTTTTTTTTTTTTTTTTTTTTTTTTTTTTTTTTTTTTTTTTTTTTTTTTTTTTTTTTTTTTTTTTTTTTTTTTTTTTTTTTTTTTTTTTTTTTTTTTTTTTTTTTTTTTTTTTTTTTTTTTTTTTTTTTTTTTTTTTTTTTTTTTTTTTTTTTTTTTTTTTTTTTTTTTTTTTTTTTTTTTTTTTTTTTTTTTTTTTTTTTTTTTTTTTTTTTTTTTTTTTTTTTTTTTTTTTTTTTTTTTTTTTTTTTTTTTTTTTTTTTTTTTTTTTTTTTTTTTTTTTTTTTTTTTTTTTTTTTTTTTTTTTTTTTTTTTTTTTTTTTTTTTTTTTTTTTTTTTTTTTTTTTTTTTTTTTTTTTTTTTTTTTTTTTTTTTTTTTTTTTTTTTTTTTTTTTTTTTTTTTTTTTTTTTTTTTTTTTTTTTTTTTTTTTTTTTTTTTTTTTTTTTTTTTTTTTTTTTTTTTTTTTTTTTTTTTTTTTTTTTTTTTTTTTTTTTTTTTTTTTTTTTTTTTTTTTTTTTTTTTTTTTTTTTTTTTTTTTTTTTTTTTTTTTTTTTTTTTTTTTTTTTTTTTTTTTTTTTTTTTTTTTTTTTTTTTTTTTTTTTTTTTTTTTTTTTTTTTTTTTTTTTTTTTTTTATTTATATGTTTAACATTTTAGTACTACATGTTATTCTTAGGGAACGTCTATACACAAACCCACCAATTCGACATAAACACTCCCTAAACGCGAGTATGCTCTTATACGGAAAGTATACTTATTTTGACCAGAAATGACAAAGTACAATACGAGAAGTATCAATGTATACTTCTCGTATAGTAAATGTTTGGGTGTTTATGCCGAATTAGAATGTTCCTGCGGAACCCTATCCATAACCTTTATAGCTATTGATAGCAAAATACAATTACAAAAGAAGTTTCTTCCGATGATATTAGCCTTGTTATCATATCAAAATAAGTTAGTTGAGTTTGAGTTTTTGTACAAGTTTTTCACTCGAAGGTTTCCCATGCTTTCACTTCTTAGAAAGACTAGAAAAGATTCCTCTTTACTAATAGACTCGTGACATCCATGTACAACGTCGTCAAATGAGCCACGTCAAGAAAGCCCAAGTTATATACATTCGCCCACAGGGTGCCCCACCCCAATAGGGTCAGAATGAAAGACCCAAGTCTACATGTGCGTGCGTCTGAAAAGATAGGCCGACTGCTAAGCCCACTCTGGCTCAGTGTTTTCCCTCTCTAACTCCCCCTTTCCTGGGTGTTGCATCTTTTGCTCCTCCGCTTCAGTAAGTATAAGTTCATCAATATGAATTGAAAACAGATTTTTGTCACGTAAAATGAATATCACGACTTATATTACTGGAAATGATATGGGATTAATATTCTAGTATGGGATTAATATTCTAGTATGGTACTTGTTAAGTGTAAACAATGATACATGACTTTGTTGTACGTATGAATTTCTGATATTTGTATGATCGATCCATAGAAAGAAATTTCAATAAAATGTATGTTACTATGAGTTTATTGATGCTAGCACTGCATTCAAGTGCAAATGTTAATGTTAATGTTAATGTTAATGTTAATGTTAATGTTAATGTTAATGTTAATGTTAATGTTAATGTTAATGTGCACTATAATGTTAATGTTAATGTTAATGTTAATGTTAATGTTAATGTTAATGTTAATGTTAATGTTAATGTTAATGTTAATGTTAATGTTAATGTTAATGTTAATGTTAATGTTAATGTTAATGTTAATGTTAATGTTAATGTTAATGTTAATGTTAATGTTAATGTTAATGTTAATGTTAATGTTAATGTTAATGTTAATGTTAATGTTAATGTTAATGTTAATGTTAATGTTAATGTTAATGTTAATGTTAATGTTAATGTTAATGTTAATGTTAATGTTAATGTTAATGTTAATGTTAATGTTAATGTTAATGTTAATGTTAATGTTAATGTTAATGTTAATGTTAATGTTAATGTTAATGTTAATGTTAATGTTAATGTTAATGTTAATGTTAATGTTAATGTTAATGTTAATGTTAATGTTAATGTTAATGTTAATGTTAATGTTAATGTTAATGTTAATGTTAATGTTAATGTTAATGTTAATGTTAATGTTAATGTTAATGTTAATGTTAATGTTAATGTTAATGTTAATGTTAATGTTAATGTTAATGTTAATGTTAATGTTAATGTTAATGTTAATGTTAATGTTAATGTTAATGTTAATGTTAATGTTAATGTTAATGTTAATGTTAATGTTAATGTTAATGTTAATGTTAATGTTAATGTTAATGTTAATGTTAATGTTAATGTTAATGTTAATGTTAATGTTAATGTTAATGTTAATGTTAATGTTAATGTTAATGTTAATGTTAATGTTAATGTTAATGTTAATGTTAATGTTAATGTTAATGTTAATGTTAATGTTAATGTTAATGTTAATGTTAATGTTAATGTTAATGTTAATGTTAATGTTAATGTTAATGTTAATGTTAATGTTAATGTTAATGTTAATGTTAATGTTAATGTTAATGTTAATGTTAATGTTAATGTTAATGTTAATGTTAATGTTAATGTTAATGTTAATGTTAATGTTAATGTTAATGTTAATGTTAATGTTAATGTTAATGTTAATGTTAATGTTAATGTTAATGTTAATGTTAATGTTAATGTTAATGTTAATGTTAATGTTAATGTTAATGTTAATGTTAATGTTAATGTTAATGTTAATGTTAATGTTAATGTTAATGTTAATGTTAATGTTAATGTTAATGTTAATGTTAATGTTAATGTTAATGTTAATGTTAATGTTAATGTTAATGTTAATGTTAATGTTAATGTTAATGTTAATGTTAATGTTAATGTTAATGTTAATGTTAATGTTAATGTTAATGTTAATGTTAATGTTAATGTTAATGTTAATGTTAATGTTAATGTTAATGTTAATGTTAATGTTAATGTTAATGTTAATGTTAATGTTAATGTTAATGTTAATGTTAATGTTAATGTTAATGTTAATGTTAATGTTAATGTTAATGTTAATGTTAATGTTAATGTTAATGTTAATGTTAAGTACTCAGCAATGCTGAGTCAGCATCATATAAGCTGGTAGTTAAAATATTTGGGCTACTCAACTTATATTTTACAGGCTTAAACAAGAAAGTAAGAATGCATCGAATTGCTTAAGAGTCAAAGGGCCAATTCAATATAAATCTTCAAAAAGAAAGAATATAAGAAAGTCAAAGGCCCAAATGATAAAAAACTTGAAAAAGAAAAGATAAAAACAAATCGCCCACCGTGGGGCTCGAACCCACGACCACAAGGTTAAGAGCCTTGCGCTCTACCAACTGAGCTAGACGGGCTTCTTCTTATACTGAATTCCAAATAGGATATATCATCTCAGTATTTTGTGTATCAAGAACAGAAATTCAACTTACAACTAATTTGACTATTTGTAAAAGATCTAACTTTGCATTTATATATGTATAGTTCTTCTATTTCATGAACAAAAAATGTAAACATAAGTTTGGTGTAACTATATATAGCTTATAGGACACAAGGGATGGAGTATAAATCATTTATAAGAGTTCATTCATAATATAAAAAGAAAAAAAATAAACAAATCATGTGCATCGTAATCTGATCCCTTTTATACTGAGATATGTGTGGCATGTTTCGAATTGTTCTTGAATTTGCCTTACAATTTGTAACTGTTGCCCAATGCTCACTAATCCACATATTACATCAATGGATGGCAGTTTGAAAAACATATATTTTATGTATTATTACTGTAATATGTTATTTGCCATTCACACTCACTCATTCCATGACATGCCATTTTAATTGCCATACATGTTTATGCATAATGTTATGGCTAGAGGTTTGAAGGCAATTGCTTTATTTTTGGAAATGGGCAATGTCCACGAATCTCCTAGCCAGGCTAGTGTCCAGGTGAATCTCAACCACTTAATAATCCTCTAATTATCTCAAGTTTGCCTTTGGCAAGACTCGAAATCAGGAGGATCCCGGGAAGGGGCGGCTGGTGGCCACTGGGCTATTACCCAGTGGTTTGGGTAGTGACAAATGGACAAACAATACTTTTCCATTTACAACAAATATATACATTTTATTACACGGTATACGATTGTTTATGATATATTTGTATCTCTATTTGGATCTATAACCACTCAAATGGTTCTTTTAGGAACACTTGTAATAGATTGATAAGCCAAGATATATAAACGACAACAAACACCATTTAGACAATTACAAATTCTCTGATTGTTTTATTAAAAAAAATGTAATAAATAATAAAAATACTAGCTTAAGTTAAAAGTGCTTTTCCTTTCCCATACAATCGATTTGGAGATGTCTATAATATTTAAATTAAGTTCTATCCAATAGTATATGCCATGTCATATTAAAATAATTTAGACGAGTTTAACTGCTTTGTTCCAGGTTGTTTTTTGTCACTTCACTAAAAGTTGATCAAATTGAAACTATATTCTAGTCACATAAAATGTATTATTTTCCATGTTATAAATCACAGCAAAGCGGGATATTGTTTAAATTTAAATATTGTCTTGTGAGTTTTCATATAAAGTATGTTAGAGTTTGTACTGCAAAGTTCTTTGTATAAATGTCTACAAATGCAAAATTACAAAAAGTAACAAACAAATACTCGTAATTTGATTAATATGAAATACAGGTGTACAAGTACAACCGAGTAAAGCCGTTCATAAAAAAAAAGAAAAGGGTACAACTGAGTAAATCCTTTTGGGCTTTTTGCTAAGAATACATCGATCTGTTTAAAAGGCCCAAGATAAACTGACAAGAAAAAAAAAAAGGAAAAAAAAAAAAAAAAAAAAAAAAAAAAAAAAAAAAAAAAAAAAAAAAAAAAAAAAAAAAAAAAAAAAAAAAAAAAAAAAAAAAAAAAAAAAAAAAAAAAAAAAAAAAAAAAAAAAAAAAAAAAAAAAAAAAAAAAAAAAAAAAAAAAAAAAAAAAAAAAAAAAAAAAAAAAAAAAAAAAAAAAAAAAAAAAAAAAAAAAAAAAAAAAAAAAAAAAAAAAAAAAAAAAAAAAAAAAAAAAAAAAAAAAAAAAAAAAAAAAAAAAAAAAAAAAAAAAAAAAAAAAAAAAAAAAAAAAAAAAAAAAAAAAAAAAAAAAAAAAAAAAAAAAAAAAAAAAAAAAAAAAAAAAAAAAAAAAAAAAAAAAAAAAAAAAAAAAAAAAAAAAAAAAAAAAAAAAAAAAAAAAAAAAAAAAAAAAAAAAAAAAAAAAAAAAAAAAAAAAAAAAAAAAAAAAAAAAAAAAAAAAAAAAAAAAAAAAAAAAAAAAAAAAAAAAAAAAAAAAAAAAAAAAAAAAAAAAAAAAAAAAAAAAAAAAAAAAAAAAAAAAAAAAAAAAAAAAAAAAAAAAAAAAAAAAAAAAAAAAAAAAAAAAAAAAAAAAAAAAAAAAAAAAAAAAAAAAAAAAAAAAAAAAAAAAAAAAAAAAAAAAAAAAAAAAAAAAAAAAAAAAAAAAAAAAAAAAAAAAAAAAAAAAAAAAAAAAAAAAAAAAAAAAAAAAAAAAAAAAAAAAAAAAAAAAAAAAAAAAAAAAAAAAAAAAAAAAAAAAAAAAAAAAAAAAAAAAAAAAAAAAAAAAAAAAAAAAAAAAAAAAAAAAAAAAAAAAAAAAAAAAAAAAAAAAAAAAAAAAAAAAAAAAAAAAAAAAAAAAAAAAAAAAAAAAAAAAAAAAAAAAAAAAAAAAAAAAAAAAAAAAAAAAAAAAAAAAAAAAAAAAAAAAAAAAAAAAAAAAAAAAAAAAAAAAAAAAAAAAAAAAAAAAAAAAAAAAAAAAAAAAAAAAAAAAAAAAAAAAAAAAAAAAAAAAAAAAAAAAAAAAAAAAAAAAAAAAAAAAAAAAAAAAAAAAAAAAAAAAAAAAAAAAAAAAAAAAAAAAAAAAAAAAAAAAAAAAAAAAAAAAAAAAAAAAAAAAAAAAAAAAAAAAAAAAAAAAAAAAAAAAAAAAAAAAAAAAAAAAAAAAAAAAAAAAAAAAAAAAAAAAAAAAAAAAAAAAAAAAAAGGATTTCTATTAAAACGTTACAATACTAAAGACATTCAAATTGCATATGAAGTCAAGATGAGTCATAAGTTATCACGCTGAGGAATATAACAATTTATACTAATATAGCTGAAATTTGATTATACTTGTGTATCTATGCCCTAAACAGACGTTGGTATCTACGTCGATGCCTCTCGAAAATAGATTTAAATACGTTGGAATGCACTCACGAACCAGCCTCCATGCAAATAAATTAACTTTCTTTGGAACCAAAGAATTCCACCTATTCTTGTAGATGTTATTAACCTGCAGCTTATTATGATCAACATAAGTACGAACCTAAGCCACCGTGAAACAAGATTTATTGTTAAGCGACCAAATCCACTTGTCATCTTGGACAGCCATTAAAGTCTTTGGAAGCACTTTTAGTAAATTGTCCAATTGTAGTTGTTCACATCCTGATCTAATATATCTTCTCCAAAACCATGTCCATTGATTATCACCAAATCTATCACTTATTTTACAGTCTTTGTCCGTTTCCAAAGCATAAAGACGAGGAAACGCAGCCGCAAGAGTTTGTTCCCCATTCCAAAGATCTTTCCAAAATTTAGTATTGTTTCCATTCCCGACTTTTCTTTTTACAAAGTCTCTGTCATTATTGGAAATAGCATGAACACTTCTAATAGAATCTGCAATCTTAGACCAAACACCCTTGTTCACGGCCGTAAGATTAATAAAGCAATTATCACCATGAATAGCCATCAAAACTCTAGACCAAAGACACATGGGTTTTGAAATCGCACGCCATCTCCATCTATATAAAAGCGCAAGATTCATAGCATCGAGACTACCAATTCCCACTCCACCATCATCTTTTGCGGCTAGAACTTCTTTCCAACTAATCCAAGCCATTTTTCTTTTGTTCTTGGAACCACCCCAAAAGAACGATGACCTGATGGATTCCAATTTCGAATTAATCTGTTTTGGCAGCCTAAAAATTGACAAAAAGTATATGCCAAGAGAACCAAGAACAGAAGATACAAGCGTCGCTCTACCCCCCATAGATAACAGCCCGCTTTTCCATCCATCAATCTTTTCTGGAATTTTGATACAATTGGCTCCCAAGTGGATACACTTCCACGTCTACCACCTAATGGGATACCCAAATACTTAAAAGGAAGAAATTCAGCTTTGCAGCCGACTTTATTAGCCAAAAACTCTACTTCATCAGTTCGTTTTCCAATGCCAATGATGGACGATTTATCAAAATTTATTTTCAACCCAGACACACAATGAAAAAATCTAAGAGCATTGGAAATGTTAACCAAATTCACTTCCGACCATTCCCCCACCAACATGACATCATCAACATAAAACAAATGCGAGACAGAAATATGATTAATTTTGGCACAGTTAAATAAGCCTTTACTAACCATATTGTCGATGGCCACGTGAAGACCCTCCATGGCGAAGATAAAAATAAAAGGGGCCATAGGGTCCCTCTGACGTAAACCACGCTGAAGTGGAAACTCTTCGGTAGGACTGCCATTAATTAAGACCGAAGACCTAGCAGAAGAAAGGCACGATTTAATCCAATTAACCCACTTATTCCCGAAGCCCATCGCCGTAAGAACAGTTAACAAATAGTCCCAAGCCACTGAGTCATAAGCTTTTGCAAAATCAATCTTGAACATCATTAAACCTTTCTTACGAGCTTTGTACCAGTCGATAATCTCACTAAGAAGAAGAGGACCATCTAAAATCTGTCTTCCTTTAATAAAGGCAGTCTGTTCCGGACTCACAATCGAATCAATAACCCCCACAAGACGGTTTGCTAAATCCTTGGCAACAACTTTATACTGAACACCAATTAAGCTGATAGGTCGATAATCATTGAGCAGAATTGGATTATGGACTTTAGGAATCAATGTAATGAACGACGAATTACATCCTCCCGGGATACTCTCCTGCATGTATAACGTATCCATCATACTGAAAATATCGTTTTTCATCAAGTCCCAATACCGCTTAATCAATGCGAAAGAGAAACCATCCGGGCCTGGAGCTTTATAACCTCCTGTAAGTCCCAACTCAATAGATGGTACTACTGAAGACACCTCTATGTCGATGGTGGAGTTACTTTGCAATATATGCACTGAACTGGAGACGACCAGTTGCAGTGAGTATATACCAAGTTCTAGATAGATTACTTATTTAAATGACAATAAGTAAAGAACAATGCAATAATACAAATAACTTGTAAAATAAATTGATGAGACAATATGTAATTTTCAATGTGTAATTTATTTATTGATGTTAAATAAATTACAAGGTTGTTGCGGAACCAAGATAATACAAGAATGTAAATATCCTAACAACCTATGAAATACAATTGATCTACACTCGGAATTTCTCAACATAAAACAAATGCGAGACAGAAATATGATTAATTTTGGCACAGTTAAATAAGCCTTTACTAACCATATTGTCGATGGCCACGTGAAGACCCTCCATGGCGAAGATAAAAATAAAAGGGGCCATAGGGTCCCTCTGACGTAAACCACGCTGAAGTGGAAACTCTTCGGTAGGACTGCCATTAATTAAGACCGAAGACCTAGCAGAAGAAAGGCACGATTTAATCCAATTAACCCACTTATTCCCGAAGCCCATCGCCGTAAGAACAGTTAACAAATAGTCCCAAGCCACTGAGTCATAAGCTTTTGCAAAATCAATCTTGAACATCATTAAACCTTTCTTACGAGCTTTGTACCAGTCGATAATCTCACTAAGAAGAAGAGGACCATCTAAAATCTGTCTTCCTTTAATAAAGGCAGTCTGTTCCGGACTCACAATCGAATCAATAACCCCCACAAGACGGTTTGCTAAATCCTTGGCAACAACTTTATACTGAACACCAATTAAGCTGATAGGTCGATAATCATTGAGCAGAATTGGATTATGGACTTTAGGAATCAATGTAATGAACGACGAATTACATCCTCCCGGGATACTCTCCTGCATGTATAACGTATCCATCATACTGAAAATATCGTTTTTCATCAAGTCCCAATACCGCTTAATCAATGCGAAAGAGAAACCATCCGGGCCTGGAGCTTTATAACCTCCTGTAAGTCCCAACTCAATAGATGGTACTACTGAAGACACCTCTATGTCGATGGTGGAGTTACTTTGCAATATATGCACTGAACTGGAGACGACCAGTTGCAGTGAGTATATACCAAGTTCTAGATAGATTACTTATTTAAATGACAATAAGTAAAGAACAATGCAATAATACAAATAACTTGTAAAATAAATTGATGAGACAATATGTAATTTTCAATGTGTAATTTATTTATTGATGTTAAATAAATTACAAGGTTGTTGCGGAACCAAGATAATACAAGAATGTAAATATCCTAACAACCTATGAAATACAATTGATCTACACTCGGAATTTCTCAAGACAATCGAAACACTTAAAGTTGTGAAATGTTCCTTTTAGCGATTGAGAGAATATTGCACAAGTTCACCAAGAATATTGCAGGTTTGCAAAGTGTGAAGTTATTTAACTTTGTGAATTCACTTGAATATTCTTGTTGTGCAATGACTTGTATTTATAGGCAAAGTTAACATTGGGATGTTAACTTTGGCCGTACAAATGTGGTTGAGATCATTTAAGGAATAACATTTAATTCCTTAAAAAGCAGTGTAAAGTCGCATGATAAAGCAACTTTACTCAACCACCTTTATGTACCTTTTTGCAATTAAATAATAAGATAAATCTTATTATCCGGGTAAAGGTACATAAAGCATAAAAGTCAATTCCTCGTAATCAGTGTAAAGCCTTGTAAGAGCTTTCCACTGATGGTCTCCAGTTTGTAACTGACTACAATGTCAACTGGGCTTCGCTGCCATTGTCATTCTCTATCTTCCATTTGTTGTCTTCGACTTCAACTGGAATGATTCTTCAACTTGGTCAGTTCTCAACTGGAGGAAGTCTTCAGTTGCGTTGACTGTACGGTGCAACTGGACTTCAATATATTTCTTGACAAATCATCTAGGTCTCCAGTTTCACTGGACAGTTTCACTGGGTCTCCAGATGCAACTGGAGACTGGCCAGTTTACTAGGTGAACTGGTCCTAACAAATTCCCCCTATTTGTCTAGAAATATTGCCAAGTCTTTTTCAAGTTCTTGTATCTATACAAGTGTGAACTGAAGAGACTTGTTCGATTTAAATCTATCTAAGTTTTCTAAGGCATTTTTATAGATCAATAAATGCCTTAGGTTTTTCTTTTAGGTTTGTTAGATTTTAATCTATTATCTACCTTGTGGTTACAAACTAGTAACTTCATTTATACAAGGAAATGAAATTTATACAAGTTACAGAATGTAAAACAAAATACAAGTAGATAACTGAAAAGAAAGAACTTAATGAGATGGCCCTTCGCCAGTTCTTCTTCTCTTGGTCACTGAAGAAATAGGTTGTGAGTCTTCAGGGTCAATATTCAACTTTAGCTCCAGATTTTCTTTGTGTTGAATCTTGCCCTTAAGAAGTTCACCCATGCTTTCTCAAACCTATTTTCTTTGTGTTGAATCTTGACCCTTAAGAAGTTCACCCATGCTTTCTCAAACCTATTCTTTTGTGCCTTAGCATCCAACACATTCACCATTTCCACCCATTCACTGAACCCATACTGCATAGCACCAGGATTGTCAGTTTTAACCAGTGGCCCTCTGGTTAAACTAACTTCAACTTGAAAACCTTTGGTTCCTGGCTTGATTGTTACATTGACACCATTGATAGTACCACTATGTCTTCTGGTTGACATGATCTGGGAGTAATAGCTTCTTGCTTCAGATTCATTTGTTTTTTTTATACTCCTAGCACCAGCAGCCAGTACAGCGGACTTGATGTCTTCATTAGATACCTCGCCAGTTGGTTCAACAAATGTGCTAAGGTCAGCATCTCTTGTCAGTGGTCTTCTTGGTTGAGGAATCCTTCTTGGAGGATTCAATACCTTCTTCACAACCTTCTTAACATTTGCAATTCTTTTAAGAATCCCACTGGCCCTATTCTCCTTAGCCTTCTCCACTGATATGTTCAAGCTTCTGGCATCGAATTCAGCTTCATCATCATGATAGTGTCTGTCCAGTTCTACATCAAGCATTTCTTTCAACTGGTCAACTATCCTGGGATCATTCTTAACGGGATCATTCTTAACTCTGGCATACTCCTCCTTAGTGATACCCAAAAGATTGGCATCACTCATATCAAGTAACTTGATCTGTGAAAGATGTGCCCTGGCTTCAACTTGGTTTCTTTGTTTCATCTTCTTTCTTTCTTTAATATCATTGCCAAGTCTAGCTAGTCTTCTGCTATCACTATCTGAAACTGGAGGAAGTACATCAGCATTGCCAGTTTCTAACATTACATCAGTGGCCGGCTGGGCAGATGCATCAACAGCTAAACCTTTTCCCTTATCCAACACATTCCCCCTCACATCTTGCTCACCAGCTTCAGTACTGGCAGCTACAACCATTTCCATACCAGCTTGTCTTCCAGATGAAGTTCTTCCAGGTGCAACTGGTGAAAGGACTGCACTTCTTTCCCCCTTGGCAGCATCTAGACCTGCCCTAATACCTTCCCATTCAGAGGGGTGAGATGGCAACCGGTCAAGAGGCTGCCATGTTTGCATGTCCTTACACTCCTTGAAAATCCCACACATCATCCTGAAAGACCTCCACAAATGGTTGGTCTCCTTTGACTGGGTCAAAACATTTGCAGTAACCTGTTCTTGACCAGTTTTTAATTCATTTAAGATTTTGGAGTCTTCATCCAAACCAGAGACAACCTTATCCTTTATTTCATCATCCTTTTTCTTCAAATTCTCTACTTCAGTTGTCAGTTTATCTAAAGATTGAGCATGTAGAGATACCTGGGTGTTCAAATTCTCAATGCTGCCTCTCAACTGGTTGATCTCACTGGTGAGTGGGGCCAGATCAACCTGAGGAGTGGCCAGCTTGGTGATCTCAGACATCACCCTTTCAATCAATTGTGCTTCTCTAGCACCCAGCGTATCCTCTATCTTCTGACCAACTGAAGTCATCAACTGCTCTCCAAGTTCAGTCACATTTAGGCCAGGTTTTTCAATCAATTCCTTTACCTGCCTTTCAATCTCCCTCAAATCTACTTCAGATGTTCTTACAGTGTTGCCAAGCAGATTGGAGATTGACGTTGTGACCTTGAAATGAGTAAGATCAAAGGCTTCCTTCAAAGATGTTGCCAGATTATTGCAGCCAGTGACCAACTCATTTAGCTTCTTGAACACCAAGTCTTCATTAGATGAAAACTTGTTTATCCCCAGATCAACCACCTTAATGTTTGTCAAGTGATCCTTGTGGTATCTGGAGAAAGACTTGGTGTTTTTGTCAAGTGTCTTTTGAATCTCCTCCACCCAGGTAAGAAGGTTTTGGAGATCGGCTTGTAAAGAGACAACTTGACTGTCCAGTGACGAAGGAGAAGGTGTCACTGGACCAGCAGCAGTTACTACTGGAGCAACTGGAGGAGGTAAACTTAAAGAAGTCTCCCCAGTTGTCATACCAGCAGTTGAAGAAATGTTAGGAGTGGTGGAAGAAGAAAGGACTGGAAAAACAATGTGTTGTTCATGCTGAGAATGCTCAGGTGTGAACAACGGCGGCGGTGGGGGTGGCATTTATCGAGCAAGTGAGAATTGCCCAGTTTGTGAATCGTTATAAGTTGGGAATGGTATATTAGTAGGCACATTTTGTTGGGATGGTGAAAGTGAAATTGATGCATCTGGAAGAGAGACTGGAGATGAAGGGTTTTGAGCTTGTACAGAAGCCTCAAAAATCTCCAAGTCTGTTTCAGTTCCTTCAGAATCCAAAGACTCTATCAGGATTTCCTCGTCATTAACATTCATGTCCAGATCCATGAATGTAACTGAGGGCTGACCAGAAGGGTCAGTCTCCAGATGACCTTCCCCAGTTTCCTGGATGGGTGCATCTGTTGGAGGATCAGATACCGAAGTATCTTCACCAGGGATAGATGTGATTGGAGTTGCTTCAGTTATGGTTGCTCTATCCTCAACCACAACATTAGACCCTCATTATTTTGAGGCCCGCCCAATTGTCTTTCTGACTCACCTTCAATAGGTGCATCAGTTGAAGCGAATGCCAGTTGCATTCGTTCTGTAATTTCGACCTCTCCAGCTTCAGATACCAGAGAGTCTAAATTCCTCAACATATCTGGAGCAGTGTACGGTGAATCTGTACTTAAGTATGCTTCTCTGCCCAGAATATGTTTAAAACAGAGAGAGAGAAACCTTGAGAAGGGGATACAAACACCCCTTGTGCCCTTCAGCTTTTGTACTAGGCTTCTAAACAAGATGTCTGCAAAGTCTACTCTCAATCCATTCCACAAGCAGTAAGCCATTTCTGCTTGTGAGGAGTTGATCTGGTCAAGACCACCAGAACTCCCACCCATACTCTCCACCAGGTGGATGAAAAAATACCTCCATGAAGGTGTAAGACCCTTCATGGTCATCGCACCCTTCGTCTTCAACACCCCATTGTCCAAACACTCCTTATGTCCCATTTCTAGGAGGACTTGACGAAAATTTATATTTGGGGGTAAGACAACTGGAGATTCACCCTCTCTCCAGTAATTGAGGTGTAAGGCATCCCTCAATACGTCAGCGGACAAGGTACACTGGATTGTTCCATCCTTTAAAGTGAAACTGATGGAGGAACAATCGGAAGAAAGAGTGGCAGTGTACCAAAACTCACACAAGTAGTTGTGAAACAACTTGCGTGGGTTTAGAGAGAATGAGGGTCCTATTGTAGAATCCTTCAAAAAAAATTGGATTCTACCAATAAGGGTATTGGACCCTTGAGATCCTTGTAAGCTTGCCATCGGATTATTTGGATTGAGTTTGATGACAGAAGCATTACTAGGAGCACCAGATGCCGGTTTGACATCTGGTGAGGGAGCATATGGAACAGTCAAGAGATTTACATCTCTTGAACGGGATGATCTAGGTGCCATTGGAAAATGAAATTGAAATTTGGGAATTAGGGTTCTTGATTTGTGAAGCAGAGAGAGAAATGAAGCAATTTTGATGATTGGGAAGTAAATGAAAGAATGTAGAAGGAAGTAAATGAGTTCGGAGTAAATAAGGGTATTTATAAGGGATTCATGATCCCAATGAAATACAAAAATTATATTTTATTTAACCAAAAACAACTTTGTAGATATTTTAACAAAAAG
>CM067167.1:115388848-115401348 GCA_034093135.1 Erigeron breviscapus
ACAAACACACACACCACCACCCCTCCCACACACACACACACACACACACTTCACTTTTTCACTTCATTTCTTACAAACACAACACACACACACTCTCACCACACACACACACACACACACTTCACTTTTTCACTTCATTTCTTACAAACACAACACACACACACTCTCACACACACACACACACACACACTTCACTTTTTCACTTCATTTCTTACAAACACAACACACACACATCTCACACACACACAACACACACACACACACTTCACTTTTTCACTTCATTTCTTACAAACACAACACACACACATTTTCTCTTACACCTCTCTCCCTCTCATTTCTCTCTTACATCTCTATATTGTTCTTCATCTTCTTCAACCTTTTCTTCAAAATTTTCGGTTCATGCAACACAAAAAGGAGGGTTAAATCCGAGGGTTATTTCAAGCTTGGATTAAGGGTTATTAGGAGCACATAAGTCACGAAAATTCTGCCCAAAAACATCTTCAAATCCGAGTTCATCAAGGGTATAACTCATCATCTCTCTGTTTAATCTATCTTGTTTTTGTATATATTAAAAGATCTTTATCAAAAATCATGTTTTCCTTGATTTTCTTCTTGATTTAAACTCAATGAGGGCAAGGTTGATAGATCCTTATCTCACATGTTCATGCATGTAAAGATCTAGAGAAAGGATTCAAGGATTCAACACAACAAGACCCAAGAGTTAGTAGTTGTAAGATTTGTTGCTAAATGGGTTTAAGGATTTGATTAAATCTGATTTTTGATGAATATTATGAGATTATAATCTGTGATTTTTCAATAAAAAGGAGTTTTCAAAAAGGATATAAACGTTTATAGCTTGTTTGTATGTGTAATGGTTAGATCTAAACATGCATGCTTAGATTTGCACTAGTTTTGATTGATTTTGATTTTGGAAGTTGAGATGGATTATAGATGATTTTGAATTAGCTTGTAACCTGAAAATTTGATGTTAAAATAATATAAAAGTGAATAACAAGCATGTGAGAGGTGATTAGGAGAATAAAATAAGCAAGAGAGACCATTGGTTGATTTCTTGGACCCAAAAAGGAATCTGACAGAACCATACTTTTCACTTTAGACGGATAAAAGATGTATGTGAGGGCCGTTTCAAGCAAAACTTTCAAAATAAAAGTTGTAGATAAAAGAGTTAAGTTTAACCTCCAACTGGAATGACTCAAAAATACTAAACCAAACAAAAGATATGATTTTTCTACTAAAACTGGTCAAAACTGCATTTTTGTCTGAATATTTTATCAACTATAACAATTTTTATCTCCTAATCCATAAGGTTCCAGGAGGCCATACTTGGTGGAAATTAAGTCCAATGTGTCCTAAACTTAAAATAAAATCGTGGAATTTTTATTAAGAGCAAAACCCAAAGAACTTTTATAAACCTTTCGAGTATGCAAAACAGTGACTGTTTTGACCGCTTCCATTTATAAAAATATTTAGAGGTAGTAAACATTATTTATAAATTAATCCAAAATTCACAAAAATATTAGACACATATATGTAACTGTACAAAAATCACGAAGGTCCAGATAATTCGATTTAATCACAAAACAGTAGACAACATTTTATAAAATACACTAAGGCCATAATGGGCTAACTTGGCCCAAATAATGAACCCAAATGAAATATAACTCAGTGGGCCCAGGTGGCCCAATAACCCACTTGGCCCAATAAACCATATAACCCAATAACCAATATAACCCACTAAGCACATAACCCAAATAAGGTTAAGCCCAACAACTAAATTAATCCCAAGTCACTTAAAAGCCCATAACACTTAGGCCCAATTGGTGATGGCCCATAACACCTAAACGAATTTCATAAATCCGGATAATCATAAGACATATCGAGAATTATGTGAGTTTAAAAGATAAGCGAAAATCAAAATAACACAAAAGATAATTAAGTGGAATGGACATAAGTAATTACGTTAACCAAACTATAAATTTATATCACAAATGCTAATTCGTGCTAAAATCGGTTACACATCAAATGATGAATAAGGATAATATAACTTAATATGGCATTCTCATATGAAAACCTAAGATGCCAAACGAAACCACAAATGAAGGCAAGTTACCGAAACTCTAACAACTTATAACTACGTGTATAACGAAAGTAACCTTTTACACCACCAATCTTTACAACCAAGAAGATGTGAATATTAGCAATACACTTGGATCCCATAATTGATAACAACATAATAAAAGTGGCATTTCTAAGTGATGGCTTAAGATAGGAACTTACGTATATTAGTCCTCTCGTAGGGATAGTCTTGGCTTTGAAATGTGGTTGAGGACCATGATGGAATATATGATCAAGGAAGCAATAGATGGGAAGTACCCATTTTGGATAGGTATATATCATGCTCGGCATATCAAGGTGAGTCATAGCCCCCTTTCAAACTCTTTTATGTGTTTTACTTTCGGGGTGAAAAGCATGATAAATAAAATGGCTTTATATATATGAAATGATTCTTGAAAGAACGATTATGAAATGGGATATTGTATGTTCAATGTGTTATAAGTTATACGATGAGCTTGAGTTCTGTCAAACTGAGATACTTCGGTACACTACTATTAACTCCGATAGTGGAGGCCTGTAGTTAGAGGGTTGCGCAACTAGGAGTCGTCCACTCACCCACTAAATAGGTAACGGTGGAATGTTTGGTCTGCCTTGGTGGCCACTTCATTGCCAGTCCGACCCGAGCGGTGCTCTAACTATCTGTATATATTATTGGTCGTCTCCATGGCACGACCCCAATTGTGATTAAAGCACTTGATTGACAGCTTGTGCTCTGAAATGGAATATTATGTTGTTGGGACATGTAAATGGTCTTAGTAGTGGCTCAAGCATATACTCATCGAATTATGCCTTTTGGCGGAATGGAAATTATTATTGCTGTGGATGGAAATTATTGATTGAACATATGGTTTGGGTATTGGACCTTATATGGAATCTTGAAAGTCGTTGAAATTGGCAATATTGAAGTATTGATGACCAAATGGTTTTGGTATGATAAATGATTAATCGATTGATATATTTTTCTCTCACGATAAATGTGACAAATGAGAACTTATTAATTTACCATGGATTTCTCAACTATTTTGAAATGGATATGTAACGAGATTTACTTGCAAACCTATGCACTCACCAACTATGTTTTCGTAGTTGACACTTTTTCTTCATGCTTTTCAGGAATTAGCATAAGCCTTGAGGAATTATATGCATCATGATTAATTACATTGCACTTTGGAGTCAAAGATCAAACCTTGTGATGGGCAATGGAATCCGCCTTGATCATTGTAGTATATCATCTCATGTATTTGTTATTTGTTTCGTGGACTCAATATCCAAGTATGGTAGACGTATTGTACTTGGGAATTGGTTCACATGCTTGTGCATTGTAAAACTATTTTTATCAAATAAAGCTATGGTGAATGTTATCTATTATCCTTTGTTTTGAATACTCGACTTTCTGTACATCTCATTGTTCCGCCTTAGTTGGGGTGTTACAGCTGACATGAAAGGAAAGATGACGGTGTTAGAGGCTAGAGTTAATGGTTTGTTTGATGAGTTGGAGAAATAAAAGAAGACCCATGAGAAAGAGATGCAGAGAAAGCAAAAAGAAGTTGAGACGTTAAAGAAAGCTCTTAATGATGAAAGAAAGAATCATCAAGACTTTGTTAACACTCTCATGTCCAACTTTGACATGGTTCGTTGTGAAGCTACTAAGGCAGAAATTTCAGCTACTAGAGCGAATAAAGGAGTAGTTAGAGTAGCTGAACAGATGACTAAGATTGCAGATGTCATGCTAGATTGTGTGATGCAATCAGAGTTAAATGAATTGTTTGAGAAGTTTTTGGTGAAAAAGAAATTGTTTCCAAATCTAGGCTGTAAGGGTGATGAACTTTCGAAAAAGAAAGATGATGATTCAAATCAAGACCCGGATGCAGCAAAAGATAAAGGCAATAAGCATCAAGAGGATCTGACCAAGGCAATAAAGTCTCTGAATGAGATTGCAACTGGTATGGTAGGGTCTTCTAAGACAACTGATGTTGTGAGGGAAGAAGGTGAGATAATCTTTGGTGATGAGAGCTGGATGGATATCGCAGAAGTCGATATGCCAGCTACAGCTTCAAGGCTTGTGGATAAAGATGCTGAGCGCAAAGGGTTTAGTATTGATGACTTCAGAGCTAAGCTTGATAGAATGGACAGGTCTGAACAAGTCCAAGATCCTGAAGCTCCAGTCATGCAAGAACCAATTGCTGAAGATCCTGATGTGCAACATACAGAGCCTGTTGATACTAGACCAGATTGGGTTATTACTTGGAAGAAAAACATGGCTAAGTATGAGGCATTGCATAAACCTATCAAATATAAAGACAAGATTCAGGGAGAGAAGGTTGAAGCCTACGCCACTACTGCATGCTCAAGAATTGTGAGTTTTCATTGGGATGATGAGTTGAGACTTCTCATTATCAGGAGAACAGACAGAGTGCAGTATTTGGACTATAACGAAGAAGCCATCAACTCACTTACTGATGTTGATTTTTGGTGCTTAGCTAGGCTAGAACTAATCAATCCTAGTGGATCTGAGTTTGGAAATTATATTGCTAGGTCTATAGCGAAAGATATGAAGATTAAGAATCCATCTCAGAGAAAGTATCATCCACAGGAAAGCAAGATGGTCAGGGATAAATCGAAGATAGATCCGAAGACAAAGAAGCCTTTTGTTACTTTGAAGTATGAGCCAACCAAGTTTGCCAAAGAAGTACCTTTGAAGAAATTCAAGAAGGACTTATTGGATAATATGATAGGCTGGTACTTTGATAGTAAGACGTAAGAAGTTGTGATGTATGGTGATCATTACTATGAGATTGTGAGGATTTATGAGCCTTTACATCTAGTGAACTTCTGCAAGAAAGATCTGCTGAAGCTGAACAGTGTTAATATTTGGTTTCCAAAAGATTTTCAGGGTCCAGCGTTGCGATATAGAAATATAGTGAGTTTGTGCTTGAAGATCAGCTTACATTCAGACTGTGATTTTTATAAGGCTGCAGATGATTCAGAAGAAGTTCAGAAGAAGAAGAAGGCTGATAAGAAAAAGCAGAGGAAGTAGATTAATGACAAAGACAAGACGAAGACATAGGTATGTTAACGTCTAGAAGCTATTGCCAAGGGGGAGTCTGTAAGTGCACATCTATGTCAATAGCAGTCTAGATTGTTTGGGCTTATATTGTTATATGTCTTTGTAATGTGATTATCATTAATGAACTTAGTATTATGCATAGAATACTAGATTAAGTTTAAGTATTGAATGTATAGTAAATCTGCTAAGTGTGAATTGCGAGTTCGCAATTCACAGAGGAAATGCGACCCCGTATTTGCAGGGTCAAATACGAGGCCAATAACATAGGGAATACGACTCTGTATTTGCAGGGTCAAATACGAGCCCAATCACAGAATGCGACCTCGCATTAGTGACGGGCTGGGCTGGGTTTGCGAGGCCGATTCGCTGAAGCCCATGTCGGGTATTACCTATATAAAGCGAACCCTAACAGAGTTTAGGGTTGAACATTTGTCGAAATATCAAGCATTCTTGTGCAGGTTACGTCGTCAAAGGCTGTTCCGCTAGCCCGAAGAAGATCTGCGAGGCAGCAGTTGATCTAGGGGCTTTCTGTTGATCACCAAGTTATTGTGAGGGATTCCGCACCTCAAGATAACTGGATCAAGCTATTAACAATCCGTGCCAGGGGACTTACATAGACTCAAGCTCTACAGTTAAACCATCCAATTTCACTTCCAACTCAAACACCTTAAACTCCAGCGACAACTTCTCCGTCTTCAGCTTGCTAATTTGCTCAGAGGAGGGGCCAGAATCCTCCGAAAGCTCGCGCAACCTCGAGTCTAATACATTTCCAATCAGGGAAGCACAAAAAGAAGACTGAATGAACAACTCAAAAAGTTTCGCCAAGTCCATACTCATCAGCCTTGAATTCCATTCAGAATGAGCAATAGACCCAATGCTGTGATGACAAGATTGACCATCCGGAGCCTGAAGAAAAGGATTGAACTCTGCAAAAAACACACATATGAGGAATAAAGAGAAATTCAAAAAGGGGGGAGACAGTAAGCAATCTAAAAAGCACATACCAACACCCCCTCTGTCTCACCGGATCTTTTCATCCTCTTCCTAGATGAAGAAACGTTGGGCCTCTTTGCAGAAGTCTTCTTTCTGCTCCTAAGGCGACCAGCAACAGTGCCCTGTTCATCAACAGATTGATCACAATTCTCCCCACTGGTGGGACAGTCGGAAACTTCGACAACAGGATCGCCAACCAGGTCACTCCCATGTGAAATGGCCTCCAACCCTGCTCGATCAGTGACCTGAGCATCAGAGCCCCAGGCGGAAGTTTCCGAGCCTGAGGCCGCAACAGATGGAGCAGCCTTCATGACAAGCTGAGCAAGGAATGACTGCCTATTGATCATTTGTTTGAATGCCATTCTACAAAAAATAAAGGGGGAAAACGAAACCCTAGCGAGGTCAACACCAAGACAGAGGTCGATCAAATAAGAAGTACTACCTAGCGACGCCATCATCCCTATCTCAAAATGACAAAATGGGGCAGAACACAATAAGGGGATACAAGATTTAAAAGTGGGACGGCACAATATAATTGTCGGAACTAATAATAAAGTTGTGTACATAACAGAGAGACCCGGATCTAAAGACCTTCATTGGTCAAAGATCACATTAGGGTTTCAAGTTATCAGACTCAACATGTATCCCTAATAACAAGACAAGATCCGGGAAGAATCACATACCTTTTCAACAGAAGCAATGACGGAAGAAGGTAGACGATGGATAAATTGCTGAAGAAGATATCGCCCGCAGAAGGTAAAATATTTTCTTATTATTTTGACTACAATACGGAACATATATATATTGAGAGTATTTCGGCGGAAGCCGCTAATCAAATCCCAACCGTTAAAAATTAAGGAATAAGTATCTCACAATTTTTGGTCCAATTCAACACACGTTGTCTTCGAGGGACCTCGTAAGGATGACCTGGGGAACGACTATTTTTTGAAGTCTAAAGCGATACTCTACAGATAGACTCTCCCATTAGACTGGGGGGCTTGATGATGTACCCTATACGGAGCTTCACCTCCGTACCCGAAGCAGATACAAAGATACCTTCGTACAGGTAAAAATTACTTATCTATATACCAAGGACGGAGCTCAACTTCCGTTTAACATAATCATTCCGGAGCTCTTAAGGTAATAATACCCAGCTCTGAGGAAATATATCAAAAAGATCGGATATAGATTCTTTCCATGATTATCCGAATAAAATACATATATTAAGGTCCGAATACCTCGGACACGGCTCATTAAGAGATTGTCACAAATCTCCTTAGAAGGTAAAAGATATTCTCAAAAGAGGAAGAGATTTACCCTAATTCTCTTACCCTCCTCTCCAAGTTGCCTACCCTCTATAAATAGAGGAGGTATTACATCATAACAACAACCATATTCGACCTCCGAATACATAAATAAACCCTAAGTCATACAAATCGACTTAGATCACCATACAAAGGCGTAAAGCGGCCTTCGGCCCTCTGACCGGAAGGGAATCGCCAACCTACACCTCCAAAACCCCACTCATACCTTCGGTTGAGCCATAGTACGATTATTTGATCAATCAAAATGGACCTAAAAACAGTTAAATCGGACATATACGAACCTAATTGTACCTTTTTAGAAGTTTTTAGTGTTCAAAATCACTGGTTAAGATTTGTGGGTTGAAGTTTCTGGTTTTGCGTGTTCTTGATGAACTTTGCGTGTTCTCATGACCCAAATCCTTCCCAATCAATCTTTCCAGATTTTGCGTGGTTGTGGTGACGTCATCACAAAAACACGCATTTGACTGCTTTGCGTGTTTTTGTGTCAAAAATACACATTTTGCGTGTTTGTCACCATTTGCGTGTTGTGACACAATTTGCGTGTTTCATGACTTAAATTTTTAAATTAAAATTTTTAACAAGTAAAATATGAAACATAACACAAATTGACCAGTCAAACCCGACACCATATGTGTGTATTGTCACCATATGTGTGTGTATAAGGAAGTTGTTGGTTCTATGACTTACAAAAATTTTCAAAACGGGAAAATTCTCAAATAAGTCAAAATAGAAAGTGCACTTGTCTTATAAAATTGGACTTTAAAAATTTAAGAAAAACAAGGGTTTTGGTTAAATTTGGTAAAGTTCAATGTGTCGTTTATTAAAACTAAAAATGTTTTGGAAGATTATGAAACAACCGGTTTCACTATCTTGGAAAACATTAACGGTTTTAATTTCGACGTGTTGATTCGATGAAATTAGTAATGTTTTGAAAGATTATGAAACAAATGGTTTCAATATCTTGGAAAACATTAAGAATTTTATCATTCAACTTATTTGTCGATGGTTAAAGTTGATAACATTCTCAGAGCCAATGAAACTAAGAGTTTCAGGGGTTTAGAAAATGTTAGGAGCTTTAAAATTCGAATTTATTTGTTGTTGCTAACCGCTTGTTTGTTGTTGTTTGTATCTTTTTGCAGATGGCTGAGAGACACTTCCACAAGAATCATAACTACTTGATTGACTTGGACGTGAATCAAGGCAATGCGGGATAATCTGTCAGAATTCTTGAGTTTCTGCAGCAATCAAGGATCAGACATGTTCTTACTGCTGACCCAGTTATCTATCTGACTCTCTTAAGTAAATTCTGGGAATCTACACGATTGTTTCCTGGTGTTGTCCCAAGCATTGAAGAGAGGGTGAACAATCAGACCTTCCAGTTCACTGCCTTAGACTTGATTGGTATTCTTGACTTGGGAACTGAAGACCAAGAGGGAAACGTGAATGGTCCAACCACATATCCCCAAGCACTTAGACTGGGAGCATTCAGAAGAATGGGGTATGTTGGTCCTGCAAATCGAAACACATTCCAAAAGAATTGTTTGATGGGCAGATGGAAATTCTTTTCACATGTGATTCTTGTTACTTTGAGCAATAAGAAGTCGGGTTATGATTCTTTGAATGTCGAAACCCAATCATAAGTGATTTCTTTGGTGCTGAACAAGCCTTATAGCTTCTCTCGTTATATCTTTAATGAGATGTGCAGGCAGATAAGGGCGAGGGATGATGAGAGGTTTTTGATGTATCCGAGTTTCGTGATGCTGATCATTAATGCTCGATTACCCAATCTTGTTCTGGAGGGTCCAACTGATTCGGTGACAACTATGCCTAACCGTATCTTTAACGATAGTTATAGATACCGTGGAAATCTTCCTCCACAGGCTAGACCGAGGGACAGAAACCTCTTTGGAGCACTTGTTAATCCAAATTATGCTGCACCTGGACATGATGGATTTGCTCATGAGGATTCTGATGTTGAAGGAGATGTTGCTGCTGCTCCACAGCCAGTCCCTCCGCAACCTCCAGTTGCACCAGTGATACAACCACAACAACAACAACAACAACAACAACAACAACAACAACAACAACAACAACAACAACAACAACAACAACAACAACAACAACAACAACAACAACAACAACAACAACAGCAACAACAACAGCAACCAGAACAACCACCTCTAGCTGCAGCAGAGGCTCCTCAAGTGTTGTTGATCCAGGAAGAGGATGTTCAGCCAAATCCTGAGATCGTTGCTGAACAAAATCTTGCACAGAACCAAGAAGTCAACATGGATGTTGATGATAGGGGTTTGGGTGTAGAGCATGTCGACGATATGGTTATTGATAACCAAGAAGACGTTGCTGATGACATAGGAGGAGATGTCAACTAAGGAGAAGGAGGAAACGGGGATGATGATGAAGATGATGACAGGGATGATGGTCAAGATAATGCTGCTGGCAGAGTACCCATAGGTCAAGGTGTTGGTAGTACTTCTGCAGCGGTGGATCTCCCCATGGCCGAAGCTGATTCCCGGCCAGTTGTAGAAGAAGAAGATCCCTCTGGGTCGGGGCGAAGTCTCAGTAGAAAGAGACAACGTTAGGATGAAGGGGTGTCTAATGCAAATGAGTCTCTAGGGCTCATTGCGGAGACATATTTTTCTGAGGTGGAAGAGACAAGACAAGATTTGGATGAGCCGGCACCGAGTGTTCAAGTGCTTGTGCAGGACTTAGCGGAAGCAATGACTGAAGGGCCTCTCCATTCTGAGGATAAAGGTAAAGGATTGATGGGTGCACCTTCCTCGAGTTCAGCAGCACCATCAACTCCTCAAGTTCATGTCAGTCCGCCTGTCATCAAACCAGCTGTGGTATCACTGGTTAATGCAAAAGATGACCAGTCACCTCCAAAGGTAATTCGACTTTTGGTAATCAAGAATGGAGATAGACCAGTCTTGATGACTGCAAGGCCTCGTAGCTCTACAATCACACTAATCATGTCTTCGTCGACGACTCCACCGTCTACAACAAGACCATCAGTGACTTCTTTACAGCAAGGAGCTTCTCAGACTAGCAAGGAACGAATATCCAACTTAGCTGATGACATCCAGCGGATGAGAGCTCTAGTTGCAGGCTTGTCCACCAAGCTAAAAGGAAAAGAAGAGTCACACCGAAGAGATGTTGACCTCATAAGACAAAGTCACCTAGAGCTTGAGAATAGCCAGTACGACCTGCAAGAAGCCCAGGAAGCAACAATCAATTCTGTTAATGGGATTGTTGATTCTATTGGGGTGCACCACAAACTGCTGAAAGGTCAAGCTAAGCATCTTGAAAGCTTAGGTAAGAGGTCTGCTTAGCTGCATAACAAGATCAAAAATCTTGAATCTCAGGGGGAGAAGTCTGGATGCAAGGATGACACTCTCAAACATCGTCGAAGGGATGATGAGGATGAGGATCCAAGCGGTTCCAGACAGCAGGAGGAGATTCAGAGATTTCCGGCCTCAAACGTTAATGCAGCTCAGGGGGAGCAAGGTCAGCAAGGTCAATCTGGCCAAGCTGGTGCTCCTTCATCTAACCCACCGGCCTTAGAAGAAGTGGCTGGTATCCAGGAGCAACCGACTGGAGGAGTAGGAGTCGGCATTCAGGTCAGACCAACTACTGAGGAAGAAGTTGGGAGTGAACTCCTGGACGACATTGCTACGTACTTCAATTTTGATGAGTATGGGAGCATGTTTGAAGATCCATCAGACTCTTTAGCTCAAGACAAGTGTTCATATCTTAATGCAATACTTGATCTACTTGATCCAAAAGAAAAGGGATCAAATGAGCTATCTCTACAAGCAACCAGTGCAAAGGGCAAGGTTGGGGTAGACAGTCAATCAGAGTTAGACTCAAATCAGGAGTCGGGTACTGCTGAGGTGATTGAAAAGAAGAGCAGGAGTCCAGTGGGTGCAACACTTCAATTTTGATGAGTATGGGAGCATGTTTGAAGATCCATCAGACTCTTCAGCTCAAGACAAGTGTTCATATCTTAATGCAATACTTGATCTACTTGATCCAAAAGAAAAAGGATCAAATGAGCTATCTCTACAAGCAACCAGTGCAAAGGGCAAGGTTGGGGTAGACAGTCAATCAGAGTTAGACTCAAATCAGGAGTCGGGTACTGCTGAGGTGATTGAAAAGAAGAGCAGGAGTCCAGTGGGGCAACACCTGAAGTTCCTGATGACAGGGTTTTTGGCCAGCACTTAGGATGACAAACGAAGACTTGAAGGTCACATCTAGATGCTAATGTCAAGGGGGAGACTGTTGGTGCATGTTTCTCGGTGACAAGAGCATTCTAGATGTGTGATGTATATTTATATATATTCAAGTCTTGTAATTTATCTTGTAATTACCGTTTGTCAATAATATTACCTTGGCATATATTGTTGATCATATATTGGGATCCATTTATATTTATATGTGTGTATATATATATATATATATATATATATATATATATATATATATATATATATATATATATATATATATATATATATATATATATATATATATATATATATATATATATATATATATATATATATATATATATATATATATATATATATATATATATATATATATATATATATATATATATATATATATATATATATATATATATATATATATATATATATATATATATATATATATATATATATATATATATATATATATATATATATATATATATATATATATATATATATATATATATATATATATATATATATATATATATATATATATATATATATATATATATATATATATATATATATATATATATATATATATATATATATATATATATATATATATATATATATATATATATATATATATATATATATATATATATATATATATATATATATATATATATATATATATATATATATATATATATATATATATATATATATATATATATATAT
>CM067167.1:115403848-115433848 GCA_034093135.1 Erigeron breviscapus
AAACATGTTGGAAGGAAGTCTTGATCGATCAAAATCTGGAAAATCGAAGAACTTAGTCGTTTTTGAAAATCTGTCGATCAGCGGTGAAACGAAGTTAATCTTCGTTATGGTTATTTTCGTTAGTTAAAAGTTATCTTCGTAAATTATGTAAGTTCGTTCAGTCACTATCTTCGTTGACTAAGTTCGTAAAATGAAAACTATTTTCGTGAAGTAATCAAACGAAGTTGAATATTAAGTTCGTAAGAAAGCAAAACGAAAATGAAGTTTAAATTCGTTTATCGGCCTATCTTCGTAAAGTGCGACTTAAGTTCGTTTTCTGCTTAAGTTCGTAGGAATGATTTTGAGTTAACTTCGTAAGACCAAATTAAATTCGTAAGAATCCATTTTCGTAAAGTAAAACCAACGAAGATAAAGTTCGTACGAAGATTAAGTTCGTAAGAACCAAACGAAGATAAGGTCTAACTTCGTAAGGTGTAATTCTGGAATTTTACGTAGTCAGTCTTAAGTTCGTACGAGGGTCCATTTAAGGTCCTAAATGACTTATACTTTATATGTTAATGAACGATAGGTGTCGGAGGTTACCGATAAGCATTATTAGCTACTTGTTTGTGCGCGTGTACTACAACCAGGTAAGATACACTACTTTGTCACGCTGGGGGATCAACTAAAAGCTGGTTTCAAATCATAAATACTTCCATTCGGTACCTTATTATTGCATGTGGCTTAAGGGTTACTTGGGAGGTATTATGGGTTATGCAGTTGACCATGAGACCTGAGATGCAGTCCCTATTGTAGTGTAATGCAGTATTGCTTAATGTAGTATGTAGCTATGCAGTTGATGTAGTTTAATGAAGTATCTTTATATGCATAATGTATAGAAATGAAGTTGATGTGTGATATGCATGCTTGACCTGTACGCCTAGTTCACTAGACTTGCTAGGTTGCTATGTCACTTGCACGTTTAAGGATCCAAACGTAATGAAGTAAAGTGTGTGAATGTCTAGGAATGTGTGTTACCTAGACTATATGTGTGTGAATGTTTGGGAATGCAGGGACCCAATCTATATGTGTGAAATTGAGCTCATAAAACAGATGCAGTGAAAAGTGTTAAGCTTAACCCGTACTAGCCTTAGCCGGGCAAGTGCGTAGATGCAGTTGTTGCTTGGGTGGCTCCTCGCAACATGGTCTTTATAACGCAGGGCGAGTAATACGAGGGGTTTGACCAACCTCTATATACGGATTACTCAAGGATTGGCTTGCCATTCCTTAACGACGTAAGATGAGTAGTCTTTTGACTAATCATCCAGTCGGGTGTGATGTAGGGCACACTTATATGCAGTTAACGAAGATACGTGTGACTATGTGTGAACTAATAATGCAGATAATGAAGTTATGTGTGATAATGTGGGAACTAATGCAGGATAGGCACATTTAGGATGATTATCCTAATTGAGATGAAGTGGAAATGCAGTATATGTGTGAACGTGTGATGTGTGTTGTGCCTAGTAAACTTGTCTAATAATGAAGATTGTTTTAATTGGACAAATGCTTTTAATTAAGTGTTATCTTACTTAGCTATTCTTATAGTTAACACTTGTTTCTTAATGTGGTTGTTCCCTCAGGTTTAGCTTGATGGAATCTAGATGCAGGACGTGTGAGCTTGGGTAGATGCAATGCAGGAGCCTTAGCTACCCTTAGACGATGCTTTCTTAGACATTCGTTACATTTCGTATTTAATGTCGAATCTACGTAGTGATGTGTGAACGGTTGTTTTATGTTGGGCAACCGTTGGGTTTTCAATTGAACTATTGTTTGATATGGCATGTAACACCAAATAAATGCAGAAACCGAAATGTTTCTATCGGTTTTGACTTTTACAGTCTTTACTTCCGCAATTTAACACCGTTAGGTGAAAAGTTTTTGAAAACCCATATTTTTAAACGACGGGTGTTACAAGTTGGTATCAGAGAAGTAGTTTAAGTGAACCAAGGCCTATTGACCATAGGATTTGGACTTAAACTTAAGGTGTGCATGCTAGGTACTCGTAGGATGCCTTAGCTAAAGATGACATGTGATGTAGGATGGGTTGGGATGAGTGCGAGTGTTGTAGGGCTTATGAGATGTTTACGTTACGATGATATGTTTTAGCCTTATCTCGACGAGCTTTTGTTTTATTTTGCGCTTATCGACTCCACCATTTTATTGAAGGAAAATGGTTAACACTCGCAACCGCAACATCCAACGCGACGGAGCTACTGCTAGCGTTACTCCACCTGTCCATCCGGGTGCAGGTGCTTCTAATGCTGCTAATGCTGCTGCTAATGCTAATGTGAATCGTGTGAACCCCCGCCGTGTTAATCAACCAGGCTCATTGGGTCCGATGCCTCCACCACCTGGCAATCCTCCGAGAGTTAACGATGTAGCGGTGGATCAGATTCCCAATCAGACGGAGATGTATAATCTTGTGCTAACTCTTCAGGCCCAGTTGGCCCAAACGCAAGAACAATTGAATCAGGCGTTGGCAGCTAACGCAGAAGAAACTGGTAACAGTCACTCTGTGCCTTCTCACCACACTGAGCCACCGGTCGATAATGTTGTTATTCCCCATGCTAATGTTAATGTGGTTCCTCGTAATGATGTTCACGCCCCTCGATTCAAGTTTGAAAGTTTCCAGAAGTGTGGAGCTCAGAAATTCTATGGAACACTTAATGCAGTAGGTTGCATGGAATGGCTTGATGATACTGAGATGGTCTTTGAAGCTTGTGATTGTCCCGAGGATAAGAAAGTGTTGTGTGCTAGTAGGATGTTGAAAGAGGGTGCTCGAGACTGGTGGAAGAGCATTACTATTTCGATGACTCCGGCTATGGTAACTGCTATTACGTGGGCTGACTTTAAGCAGAAATTCATTGAGGAATATATTGGGGTACATGAGCAGCGTAAAATGGAAAAAGAGTTCCGTGCTTTGACAGCTGAAGTTGGCAAAATTAATGATTATGCTCGTTCCTTTATGGAGAAGATGAAGTTCGTAGGCCATCTGTTCCGTACTGATGCGGATCAGGTTGCTTGCTATGTTGATGGTTTGCCTCCGAGTTATCGAGGTATCTGCAGGCAGCACAAGACTCTGACTGAAGCAATCAAGGAGTCTAAAAAGCTTGATGATGATTTCGCTTCGGACAAGAAAGTAGTTGAGAAAGTCGACGACAAGAAAGTGGGATTTAAAAGAAGGTCAAATTGGTCTTCCAATAACAATAATAATAAGAAGTTCCGTGGAAGTGGTAGTTCGAGTGGTGACAAGGATAAAAAGAAGAATGGGTCATGGTGTACATTTTGCAAGACTATTCATGAAGGGCATTGTACCGACAAGACAAGAAGGTGCCATAAGTGTGGGAAGTCGGGACATCTTGCCACTGAATGTAGGGACAAGACTCGTTGCTACAAGTGCCAAGAAACGGGTCATCTCATTGCCGATTGTCCACAGATGAAGAATGCTGGAAAGAAGACCGCCACGACAGCAACAAAAGTGAGAGCTCTTCAAATGACGGTTGATGACGCAAGGAACAACGATGAAGTGGTAAGTGGTACTTTCCTTGTTAATTCAAAGCCTGCCTCTGTTTTATTTGATTCAGGTGCAAATAGGTCGTTTGTGTCCACATTATTTGCTCCTAAGCTAGAAAGAGTCACTACTCCCTTAGATTGTTCATTAGAGGTAGAAATTGCTAATGGTACGGTTAATAATATACGTGTGGGATACGACGATTGTGACATTGAGATTGAAGGTCGTTCTTTTCCGGTCCAACTATTGCCTACTACCTTAGGTGGTTTTGATGTAGTGATTGGTATGGATTGGTTGGCTAGAAATGAAGCTAGTATTTTATGTTCCCAAAAGATAATTCGATTGCCTATATCCGAGGGTAAAGTGATAACGGTGTATGGAGACAAGAAGAGAGGAGGAATAAAGATTATTAGTATGATGAAAGCTATTAAATGTATAAGGAAAAACAAGAGCCATTTCTTGGCTTATGTCATAGATGCAAGAAAAGAGAAGTCTCCAATCGCTAGTGTTGAGGTAGTATCCAATTTCCCCGATGTGTTTCCCGATGATCTACCCGGTATTCCTCCCGATCGTGAAGTTACTTTTCAGATAGATCTTATTCCCGGTGCTACACCCGTTGCTAAAGCACCTTACCGATTAGCTCCTACAGAAATGAAGGAATTAATGACGCAACTACAGGAGTTACTTGACAAGGGGTTCATACAACCTAGTTCCTCGCCTTGGGGAGCTCCGGTTCTCTTTGTTAAGAAGAAGGATGGATCAATGCGCATGTGTATTGACTACCGTGAGTTGAACAAACGAACGGTCAAGAATAAGTATCCTCTCCCGAGAATTGATGATCTTTTTGATCAACTACATGGTGCTTCGTATTTTTCAAAGATTGATTTGCGGTCCGGTTATCATCAGTTAAAGGTGAAGAAGGAAGATGTAGCAAAGACGGCTTTCCGGACTAGATATGGTCATTATGAGTTCTTGGTCATGCCATTTGGGTTGACCAATGCTCCAGCCGCGTTTATGGACTTAATGAATCGGGTATGCCGCCCCTTTCTAGATCATTTTGTTATTGTGTTTATTGACGATATTTTGATCTACTCTAAGTCAGAGGATGAACACCGTGAGCATTTGAAAGCAGTTTTGGAGGTGTTGAGGGAGAAGAAGTTGTACGCAAAGTTTTCTAAATGTGAGTTTTGGCTCCGAGAAGTGCAGTTTCTTGGTCATGTTATTACATCGGAAGGTATTAAAGTAGATCCTTCAAAGATTGAAGCTGTTTCAAAGTGGGAGCAGCCAAAGACTCCTACCGAGATTAAGAGTTTTCTTGGTTTGGCTGGGTATTATAGAAGGTTTATTCAGGATTTTTCCCGAATAGCCAAGCCTATGACGGAATTAACAAAGAAGGGTGTGAAGTACGAGTGGACTGAAAAGCAGGAAAATGCATTCCAAACGTTGAAAAAGAAGTTGTGTGAAGCTCCTATCCTTGCCTTGCCTGAAGGTACTGATGATTTAGTGGTATATAGCGATGCTTCTATTACGGGTTTGGGTTGTGTCTTAATGCAGAGAGACAAAGTGATTGCTTATGCTTCACGTCAGTTGAAGCCTCATGAGAAGAATTACCCTACCCATGATCTTGAGCTAGCGGCGGTTGTGTTTGCATTGAAATTATGGAGACATTACTTATATGGTACTAAATGCACACTTTACACCGACCATAAGAGTTTACAATATATGTTTACTCAAAAGGAGATGAATGTGAGACAAAGAAGGTGGATGGAATTACTTAAAGACTATGATTGTGAAATCAAATACCATCCGGGTAAAGCCAATGTAGTGGCGGATGCACTAAGTAGGAAAGTGCAAAGCTCTTCCTGTAAGTTGATGAGCATGCAAGTTCAGGCCAAGTCGGGTCTATTAGATCGAATTAAAGAAGCACAAGAGATGGCATTAATGAAGGATAATATTGATAACGAGAGTATTGGGAAGAAGAAACGACTTGTGATGGAGACTAATAGCCGTGGGTTTAAAACATACAAGGGTCGCATTTGGGTGCCACTGCTTGGTGGTAACCGAGAGTTGATCCTTGAAGAGGTCCATAGAAGTAGGTATTCGATGCATCCCGGTGTCACCAAAATGTATGCAGATTTGAAGCCGATTTATTGGTGGCCGGATATTAAAGGTGAAGTAGCTCATTTTGTAGCAAAGTGTTTGACGTGTGCAAGAGTGAAGACGGACCATCAAAAGCCGTATGGTTTGTTGCATCAATTAGAAATTCCCGAGTGGAAATGGGATCATATTACCATGGACTTTGTAACGAAGCTACCTAAAACGCCGAAAGGGAATGATATGATATGGGTGATTGTAGATAGATTGACGAAGAGTGCTCATTTTCTAGCTACCCGACAAGATGTGCCTTTAACGAAGATGGCAAAGATGTACATTGATGAAGTAGTTGCGAAACATGGAGTTCCTTTATCTATTGTTTCGGATCGAGACTCGAGGTTTGTGTCAAACTTTTGGAAGGGTCTCCAACGGGAGTTGGGTAGTAGAATAAATTTGAGTACCGCCTATCATCCCCAAACCGATGGGCAAAGTGAGAGAACCATTCAAACCTTGGAGGATATGTTGAGAACGTGTGTACTTGAATACGGTGGAGCATGGGATGAACACTTGAAGTTGATTGAATTTGCTTATAATAATAGTCACCATGCAAGTATTGGGATGCCACCATTTGAAATGTTATATGGAAGGAGATGTAGGACTCCAAGTTGTTGGATGGAGCCCGGTGAAAAGCAGTTGACCGGTCCCGAAATTATTGAAATTACCTCTGAAAAGGTTAATGTAGCTAAAGAAGCCTTACGTGTGGCAAGAGAAAGGCAGAAAACATATGCAGATAAGAAAAGGAGACCGATTGAGTTTAATGTTGGTGATTTAGTGATGCTGAAAGTATCACCTTGGAAAGGAGTTATCCGATTTGGAAAGAAGGGAAAGTTGAGTCCAAGATTTATTGGACCTTTTAAAGTGGTGAAGCGCATTAAAGATGTGGCATATCAGTTGGAATTACCTCCAGAATTGGATGGAATTCACAACACCTTCCATGTATCCTACTTGAGGAAATGTTTAGCTGAGGAGTCGAGTGTGATTCCTATTAAAGACGTGAGTATTGACCCAACGAAGAGAATAGTAGACGAACCGGTAGCGATACTTGGAAGAAAGCAAAAGAAGTTACGCCGAAAAGTGATTGAACTTGTCTTGATAAAGTGGAAGCATAATCATGGAGAAAGCTTGACTTGGGAAACTGAAGCAGTAATGAAGGAGAAATATCCCGAGTTGTTCCTATCTGATGAGATTCCGGGGACGGAATCCTCTTAAGGGGGAGGTATTTGTAACATCCCAAACTTTTATTTAATGTTTGACTAATGCCGTTAAGTCAACTTGGGGTGTCATTAAGTCTTGACTTAATATTTGAATGTAGTTATGTGTGGTTAACGTAGATAAAGTAGTTAGGTTTAAAAGCCTAAATTTTAAAGACGAATAAAAGTGTGATTAATGTCGCTTAAAGGCTATGTAGTGCCTTTTAATGAAGGACTAATATTGTATATGGTCAATAATGCAGTTTGTGACCAATAATGAAGGGTTTAGAAGTCCAGGGACTGATTTTGACATAGGTTGAAATCTAAAAACGGGTTTAAGGATTTGTTGTGTGTAATTAGGGCTGAATTAGCAGCCATTAGCAATTGTTAACTCACACACAAAGTCTCTTTAATCTTTCTTGAATCCTAAAGCAATTAATCTAGTTTTTGGGTCTAACGATTGGGCATTTTGGTGTTGTAATCGATCGATCATCGAGTCAAGCAGGTAATCGTTGATGTATTGATTGTATTTTCAGATTTAGAGGTTGTTTAATTATGAATCAAATCTGATTAAAAAGGGATTATGCAAGTAATTAGGGTTTATGTGGTGTTTGGGGTAATTAACATTGAAAGTGATGTTAAACGAGTCTATGATCGATCCAGTTAATCAAGAGATGTTTATTTGTGTCAAAAACATGTTTGGAAGGAAGTCTTGATCGATCAAAATCTGGAAAATCGAAGAACTTAGTCGTTTTTGAAAAATCTGTCGATCAGCGGTGAAACGAAGTTAATCTTCGTTATGGTTATTTTCGTTAGTTAAAAGTTATCTTCGTAAATTATGTAAGTTCGTTCAGTCACTATCTTCGTTGACTAAGTTCGTAAAATGAAAACCATTTTCGTGAAGTAATCAAACGAAGTTAAATGATAAATTCGTAAACTAGAAAGCAAAACGAAAATGAAGTTTAAATTCGTTTATCGGCCTATCTTCGTAAAGTGCGACTTAAGTTCGTTTTCTGCTTAAGTTCGTAGGAATGATTTTGAGTTAACTTCGTAAGACCAAATTAAATTCGTAAGAATCCATTTTCGTAAAGTAAAACCAACGAAGATAAAGTTCGTACGAAGATTAAGTTCGTAAGAACCAAACGAAGATAAGGTCTAACTTCGTAAGGTGTAATTCTGGAATTTTACGTAGTCAGTCTTAAGTTCGTACGAGGGTCCATTTAAGGTCCTAAATGACTTATACTTTATATGTTAATGAACGATAGGTGTCGGAGGTTACCGATAAGCATTATTAGCTACTTGTTTGTGCGCGTGTACTACAACCAGGTAAGATACACTACTTTGTCACGCTGGGGGATCAACTAAAAGCTGGTTTCAAATCATAAATACTTCCATTCGGTACCTTATTATTGCATGTGGGCTTAAGGGTTACTTGGGAGGTATTATGGGTTATGCAGTTGACCATGAGACCTGAGATGCAGTCCCTATTGTAGTGTAATGCAGTATTGCTTAATGTAGTATGTAGCTATGCAGTTGATGTAGTTTAATGAAGTATCTTTATATGCATAATGTATAGAAATGAAGTTGATGTGTGATATGCATGCTTGACCTGTACGCCTAGTTCACTAGACTTGCTAGGTTGCTATGTCACTTGCACGTTTAAGGATCCAAACGTAATGAAGTAAAAGTGTGTGAATGTCTAGGAATGTGTGTTACCTAGACTATATGTGTGTGAATGTTTGGGAATGCAGGGACCCAATCTATATGTGTGAAATTGAGCTCATAAAACAGATGCAGTGAAAAGTGTTAAGGTTAACCCGTACTAGCCTTAGCCGGGCAAGTGCGTAGATGCAGTTGTTGCTTGGGTGGCTCCTCGCAACATGGTCTTTATAACGCAGGGCGAGTAATACGAGAGGTTTGACCAACCTCCATATACGGATTACTCAAGGATTGGCTTGCCATTCCTTAACGACGTAAGATGAGAAGTCTTTTGACTAATCATCCAGTCGGGTGTGATGCAGGGCACACTTATATGCAGTTAACGAAGATACGTGTGACTATGTGTGAACTAATAATGCAGATAATGAAGTTATGTGTGATAATGTGGGAACTAATGCAGGATAGGCACATTTAGGATGATTATCCTAATTGAGATGAAGTGGAAATGCAGTATATGTGTGAACGTGTGATGTGTGTTGTGCCTAGTAAACTTGTCTAATAATGAAGATTGTTTTAATTGGACAAATGCTTTTAATTAAGTGTTATCTTACTTAGCTATTCTTATAGCTAACACTTGTTCTTAATGTGGTTGTTCCCTCAGGTTTAGCTTGATGGAATCTAGATGCAGGACGTGTGAGCTTGGGTAGATGCAATGCAGGAGCCTTAGCTACCCTTAGACGATGCTTTCTTAGACATTCGTTACATTTCGTATTTAATGTCGAATCTACGTAGTGATGTGTGAACGGTTGTTTTATGTTGGGCAACCGTTGGGTTTTCAATTGAACTATTGTTTGATATGGCATGTAACACCAAATAAATGCAGAAACCGAAATGTTTCTATCGGTTTGACTTTTACAGTCTTTACTTCCGCAATTTAACACCGTTAGGTGAAAAGTTTTTGAAAACCCATATTTTTAAACAACGGGTGTTACAACAATCATAGGCGTAAAGCGGCCTACGGCCCTCTGACCGGAAGGGAATCGCCAACAAACACCCCAAAACCCCACTCATACCTTCGGTTGAGCCATAGTGCGATTATTTGATCAATCAATTGGTTTGTCCATTAGGACAACTATGTTGTGAGCTTGAAAGTACCTTCGTAGTCTTCTGGCGGTGTGAACTAATGCCAAGACTAATTTTTCAAGCTCCGGGTACCGTGTTTCTGCTCCCTGCAGTATTCTGCTGACGAAGTAGATTTGATGATATACCCTCCCAGCGGTACGCAGAACCTACCACACAAGGAAACAGTAATACGCTACGACACGGAGCTTCCCCGTAACGAAGGCTCCCACAGTAAGATAAAAAGATAAGAATTGTTCCCCTATATTTCCGGGATTTGATCTTATCACTTAAGTCCAGTAAAAAAGGAAAGAATCCTCCTGGACTCTTATGGCCTAAGACTTAGGAAACCCTAAAGAGGCCTACTTATTCTCCAAGGATATTCTCTCCTATAAAAGGAGACTCGTAAGACCTTCAAAAGGCATGCATTTTTCATACTCGATCACACATAGATCGCAAAACTCTTCCTTCGGGGAACCGCCAACAAACAGCCTCAAAACACTCATCATCCCACATTTGTTCTAACCCCGGTTCGGTGCGCAAACATTTGGCGCCATCCGTGGGACCCCACACTTAGATCCCATAACCACTCTCGATTCTGTTTTTTGCATCGAATCAAAACTAGGAGAAATGGCCGATGTTCCACCAGGATTTGAGCAAAATCCCCAACAGACGACTGAAAATGAGCCTGCCGGAAACACTCTGCCCAGATCTGGGCCAACCACTGAAATACCGACCAATGGCAAGCAACAAGCGAATCGCCGAACTGACGAAAACTCAGAACGGTTGACCCAGATACCAAGAGGACAAGGCGGGTTCACTCTAAGGTCCCCATCCAGGACCCCACAATTATTCGATCTGGACTATATTCTCCGAAATTATAGTCATATTCAGCAAACTATGAGACATCTACGAAGGATCGGAGCACTGGGTAGCACCAGTAGGGTGTTGAATTTCGATGATGAAACGGAGGATGACTACGATGCGGAAACTCCCCCGAGAGGGTCTCGACGATACCCTCGAGACGGAAGGTCCAGGATCAGAGCCGATTATGGCTTTGGATTGAACAGTGAGGGCCTTCGGCGCTGAACACCTCCGCATCAGACACAGCCAGATGCGGCCGAAACCTCAAGACCAGAAGAGGCGATTCCCTCTGGGAATGACACACAAACTAATGTTCCCCACGGTCCCGCAGGGCCTAGGGACCAGCAATCCAACATACCGCAAGCAGGATCCGTTCCCATGCAGAACGCCCAGTATGTCCCTCTGAGTACCGGAGGTAATAGCACTAATCCGGCGTATAATACTCCAGCCGGATACAATTTCCCATCAGGAAGCTACCAAGGACCTCCGGGCCAAAGCTATCAAGGACCTCCGGGCCAGAACCACGGAAGCACGTATGGGCCGCAGCTAGGGGCTCAACAACACCCCTCCCTGCAATATGGTGCTCAGCCTTCGGGCTACTCGCAGGGAGGACCGCAAGGCAATCAACCAGCACAGCCCCATCAGCACCATGCATCACAATACGCCACGCCGATCCAGGGGCCCCCGCAGGGTATCAGAGGACCACGGTACGTCACACAAACCCCCGGATCTGCACCAATCCATGATCGTACGGCCCTCAGAACTGGGGGGCTCCGGTGTACCAAAACGTGTTGGAATTGCAAATGGTCGGAGGAAGTGTCGAGAATTCGCCGTTCGTCGCCTGGATACAAAACTATCCTCTCCCGAAGGATCTAAAATACCCCTCGCACCTGGGAACGTACAAGGGTAAGAGCGACCCGGATGATTTTTTGGAAGCATTCGAAGGAGCAGCAGAAATGAAGGTATGGAACGTACCAGTTGCGTGCCGAATGTTCAGATATGCACTCGAGGGAGACGCCAGAGAATGGTTGAAGAACGTAACGAAAGGATCCATCACCAGCTTTGATGACCTCAAAGAGAAATTCAGGGCCCGTTTCAGACAGCAAAAGAAACACAAGAAAATCCACGTGGCAGCCCATGGAATAAAGCAGAGAGACACGGAGGGTTACAGGACATTTATTGACCGGTTCACCACTGAAACCGAGGATATGGATCTCCCTGAGTCATAAAGGATATCGGGGTTGTTGCATGGCCTCCGGAGCAGAGGATTAGTCGAGTTCCTATACAGGGACCTCCCGAAAACGTACGAAGCAGTCCAGAAGAGGGCCCACGTGTACTTGGACGCTAGGGACACCGCTTCAAAGGGAGACACCAGTCCCCCACAGGAAAAAGAAGTCTCGACAAGTAGAAAAGGAAAATGGGGAAATGACAAGGAAAAAGCAAGATATAACCCGTACTACAAAGACGATAAAGGGTACCTCAAGATTAACCTTCCGGAAATGCACAAGAGCCCAAAAGAAATACTGCTCACTGAAAGCGTCGCAAAGACTTTCGCCACACCACCCAGATTGAGCGGAAGGAATAGGAAAGACCCAGAGAAGTACTGTAAATTCCATAGAGACCATGGTCATGACACGAATGCATGTTGGCAGCTCCGGAAAGCCATAAAAGAAGCATTTAATGAAGGGAAGTTGTCACACTTGGTGAAGAGTGTCAGATAACAGCAGGGCCCCAAGAAAGCGGATGACATAGATGAGAAAAAGAAAGGCCCCGAGAAAACTATTTATACTATCATAAAAAACAAGCCTGGGACAGGAAGTTCCCTCCCAAAGACCTATAGGGGAGACATGGGAAGGATCACATTTCCCTCAATCTATAACGGCAAGGCCTTCAGGGACCCCCTGGTAATTTCGGCACTTTTGGAAATATCAAAGGTTAAGCAAATTATCATAGATACGGGAAGCGAATGCAACGTCCTGTACGAAAAAGCATTCTGGAAGTTACATCCTGTGTCACGGATGAACTTCAGAAAGACAGAAGCTTCGGTACAAGGGTACTCCGGGGATATAGCTAAACCAATAGGGAAATTTTCGGTAAAAATGACAATTGTAAAGGGACGCTGGGAACGAACTGGGAAGATTACGTTCTTGGTGGTCAGTGGAACTTCGCCTTTCCAAGCAATCCTAGGAAGACCCGGAATCCAGAAATTCGAGATGATCCCGTATGTGGTACATGGTATGATCAAGTACGAATCGGATGGAGGGATAGGGACCTTGGTGACAAAGACAAAGAGATTATCTGAGGAAGGCCAGGATGGTCCCCATTGGCTCTCATGGAGCGAAGGACCCTATTATGGGCGCTTAGACGGATAGTGATCCGCCCGACAACAAGCCCCATTCACAGGACCTATTAGTCTTTCATTATTATAAAGCCTGTTAGGTCCAGATTTACTGGACTCGCTCCAGACTTGACGACTGGAGCGACACTGAAGATTTATCCAGAAATAATGGAAGACCAGTGAGCAAAATACTTGTATAGGAAATATGGAGTCTTCCAGATTTCAGCTCACTGGACTTCACCCCAGTCCAGATCTATTCTACTGAAGACATTCTCACTGAAGTCAAAGACTGAAGTTATAATAAAGAAGACTGACAAATGGCGGAGTCCACTGGAAGTCTTACCAGATCTACGACTGGAGCTTTGTCAGTGTTCTAGACCTTACAAGTCTGAACACTGATTACGAGGAATTGACTTTTTGCCTTTACACACTTTTCAAAGAACATTCCACTTGTCTTTTACAAAAGTACTTACGTGTGTAAAGGTGGTTGGTTAAAAGGATAAAAACATATTGATGTGACTTTATCCTTGTACCTTAACCAATGCATTTAATGACCTTGTCGCTTCATTAAATACATGCAACCATATTTGTACGGCACAAATTCACTGGTGAATTTGTTTGCCTATAAATACAAAGTCATTTCCTTGTTAAAATTACTTTTTAGAAATTAGGTGAATTTTTCTAAATACTCTCGATCGTAACAGGGATACTTCACAACTTTAAGTATTTCGATCTAAAGAGTTTATTTAGCAAATATAGATCATTTGTAATTCATAGGTTGTTAGGATACTTACATATTTGTATTATCTTGATTCCGCACAACCTTGTATTTTATTTAACATCATAAATAAAATACACTTGAAAATATTACATTGTGTTCCACCTTTACTTTATTAATTGCTTTAAGTCTTGTATTACTTTGTTTATATACTTGCATTTATATTCAAGTAGTACTAGTCCAAATCTAGTGCATATTAGACTTGTTGTATTTTACACTTTTGGGTTAAACCATCAAGTGAGGGACTTTACATTTGGTATCAGAGCAGAAGGCTAAACAAACTTGCTTAGATCTGCTTCTTTGATGGCCAACCCAGAAAATACACAAGGAGGTTTTGGTCCTGATCCTAATTTTAATGACCAAAATAATGAACCACCACATGTCATTAACACTAATCCACCACCTCCTCCTCCTACTCCTTCTTCTCCACATGTGCATGTGCACTACTCAAACAATCCTGTTCCTAAATTCAGTGGGAATAGTGATGAATTTGTTACGTGGAAAGCTAGGATGATATTGCATATCACTGGAATTGAGAGAAATATGATGAAAATTTTAAATGAAGGACCTTACGTCCCCACATCACCTCTCAATGCTCTTCTTGATCCAACTGGATCTAGAACAGGTAGGGAAAAGAGGGAGGAACATTGGTCTGAAGAGGAGAGGAGATTGTTAAATTTAGATACCCTTCTCAAAAACATGATCCTCGGGGCTGTTCCAGAAACCCTAATTCCCACACTAGTTCTTTTTCCCAGTGCTAAAACTGTTGGTGCACATAAAGTGCACAAATTGTTGTCCGATGCAATAATTCTAAAAGGCTGAGAAATTCGTACATATATGCCTTACGAACTTTAAGTTCGTAAGAACTAATAAGTTCGTACATATATGCCTTACGAACTTTAAGTTCGTAAGAACTAATAAGTTCGTACATATATGCCTTACGAACTTTAAGTTCGTAAGAACTAATAAGTTCGTAAGGCCAAGCCCATTTTGTACGAATTTGACAGCCCAGCCCATTTGTACCTATAAATATAGGACTTAGGTTTCAGATTTCGGTGATGATTTAATAGCTATGTAATTCGTCTATGGCCGGCTGAGGGATCGCGCAAACCCTCAGTCGTAAGTCCACCATATTCATTATTGTTAGTCGTCTTGTTGATTGTGATTCATAGTCTTCAAGATGTAATCATACGAATTCGTTTTGTATTGTAATCATATGACTAATGATAATGTTTATTATTTCTCCCATTGTAATTGTTTTCTTATCTTTGTATTATACAAGAACCCTAATAACTAATCTAGATGGATTTCGCACTTCTAGTTTAGGATAGATCACGATTTACGATCAACACACGTTCCTAACGTGTTCTCACAATATTTATTTAGCTCTGATACCACTTGTGAGTCCCTCGATAGCTACTGATCGCTCTCGAGATCGTCTATTGTTATGTCGTGAGTGCGGAATCCTCACGAGATAACTAGTTTGATTAGTTATCGTATATATTGCTAATTATATCAATATAATCAGCCTTATGTGATCTATCTTCGTTTTCTATAAGCTAGAAACGAACTTAGTCGCTCTTGGTGTGTTAAATCTGAACTGGAATCCTCAATTTAGGGTTTCCATTCGTTTATATATGTTTCAAATCGATATTGGGCCTGCTGGGCTTTGTTCTTACGAACTTAGCAATCCAGCCCATATAACGAAGATTATCTTCGTTAGTTCCTAACGAAGATTATCTTCGTTAGTACTAAATACCATCAACATCTATGCTTAGTTATTTCCAAGTACTTTATGTACAAGAAACCTAACATATATTATGCTTGTACTTGTATAACATACATAACAAACATCATATATAAACATATAAATAACACCAAAACATGTAATCGATCATTACTAAAACACGAAGTCCATAATCTATCAATTACATATAAATGAATAAGACATAAAACAACATAATGTCTTAATCTAAAAGACTAATCAAATCTAAGTTGCTGTTGTCACATCAACATGCATCAACAAAAACCATGTGGGATGAACTAGTGAACCAGTATGAAGGAGGAGATGACACCATTGTCACCAGAAAGGTCTCCTTAAACAAGAGGTATGAGTCATTTTTTTCCTCAGCCCAATGAATCTCTCACTGGTACTTACACCAGATTTATGAGCATTATTAACCAGTTGAGAGGACTGGGGGTTGAGAAAGACAAGGATATACTTCTGGAGAAATTTTGTGACATATTACCCACCAAATGGTCTCACATGATCCTGGTCTTAAGACAAGGTAAAACTCTGCACACTCACACTCTTTCAACTTTATATGGAGCCTTCAGATACACTGAAGAAAATCAGGCTCAGAGAGTTGTGGCAGAACAAGATGCCTATAACCATGCCTCCAGTAGTTCTAGTGTGGTTAGTCATATTGAACCACAAGGTTCAGCACTAATATCTTCTGAGAATGTATTTTCTATGAAGAAGATGGTGTCTGAATTCATAGAATCTGGAGAATCTAGTCTTATCTCTCCAGACTGTGATGAATCTGAAAATGATGACCTGGTTGCAATGTTTGCTAAAACGTTTAACCGTTTCAAAGCAAGAGCAAATAGGCCATCTGGACAATTTGCATCCAGTACTTCTACTGATAAGACCAATCTGACATGCTTTAAGTGTGGCAGAAAAGGTCATTTCATGAAAATTGCAAGTCAGTCAGTTTGTATCCCAGCCTGGTCCATTTACTTCTAATAAAAAGCCTGATGATAGCTATAAATCTAAATATAAAAAGCTTAAGGCTCAAATTGCTCTCATGGCACAACAAATGGAAAATAATAAATGCATGATTGCAACAACTAAAGAGAAATGGGTTCCTTCTGATGATTCATCTGCTGATGAAGAAGAGGAAAGAGATTGCTGTTACATGGCTCTGGCAGACGAAGAGCATCTGGTGAAGGAAGATGTCACATCTGGAAGATGGGTGGACATTGTTATCAAAAAGGTCAAAGATTATGATGTGGAAACTGATACTGAACTAAAATTGGACATTGCTGAAGCTCTTAATTCTGATTTAATCTTTGTTGAAACTGTTAAATCTGACTGTGTAAATGGTCTAGAAACAGATTTTTCTGAAATTACAGTTTTAAAATCAAAATTAAAGGAACTTCAAGATATTAAACTGGCATTTCAAGCCCAAGTTCTGGTAACTGAACAACTGATTCAAGAAAAACAAGATCTTGAAATCATTTTAGAAAAAGAAAAACTGGTTATTAAATCATGGCTTGAAACCAGAAAGCCATATGATGCTGGAGTAAATCAATTTCCCACTCAAAAACGTGCTTATTTAGATGGAAATACTCATGTTGCATCATTAATACCAGTAATTGATCGTTTACCAGAGGGGTTCAGGCCCATTACCATTTATGATGAGCCTGTAACTCCTAAGGCCAATATTTTCCCAGTTCAATCCCAGAGGTAAAAACTAGAGCACCTCAGGTGACTGCTCTAGTTAAAAAGGTCAAGTGATTATGATGTGGAAACTGATACTGAACTAAAATTGGACATTGCTGAAGCTCTTAATTCTGATTTAATCTTTGTTGAAACTGTTAAATCTGACTGTGTAAATGGTCTAGAAACAGATTTTTCTGAAATTACAGTTTTAAAATCAAAATTAAAGGAACTTCAAGATATTAAACTGGCATTTCAAGCCCAAGTTCTGGTAACTGAACAACTGATTCAAGAAAAACAAGATCTTGAAATCATTTTAGAAAAAGAAAAAGGTTTCAAAACTATCTTTTCCAATTACATTTGCAGAAAAATCTATTTTGGAAGAAAGTGAACTCAACCAGATACCTCCAGGCTATAAGGGAGGGTCCAGTGAACCCATCAGTCGATGGGTTCCCAAATCTAACTGATATATCTGGTGGATGTGCAGGGCGATCGAAAGAAGTTTATCTGGTATCTTGACAGTGCAGCTGGCAGGACAATGACCGGATGTAAGACCCTGCTGGAGGAGTTCATAAATTCTGATGGACCCTCCATTACTTTTGGAAATGATGGTTGTGGAAAAACTGAGGGGTATGGTGTTCTGAACAATGGATAAGTCAAATTCAGACGAGTTGCATTTGTGAATGATTTGAAATATAACCTGATCAGTGTCAGTCAACTGTGTGATGATGGCTATCAAGTTCTGTTCAATATTGCTCAGGGCATCGTATTCAACAAGGACTGGAAGGTAGTATTGATTGCTCCTAGAAGAGGGAATGTGTATGTGATGGATATGGAAAGCTCTCCTTCAGAGCAGTATTTCTATACTCAAGCTGATGAAGACACAAACTGGTTATGACATAAAAGGTTATCCCATTTAAATTTCAAAATTATAAATAAGTTGTCTAGAAAACAACTGGCAGATGGGATACCTTCAGTTTCCTTCAAAAAGGAAAGGCCATGTCCAGGATGTGAGATGGGTAAGCAGAAACGTACCAGTTTCAAGACAAAGCAGAATTTTAGCATATCTGAACCTCTTCATATGCTTCATATGGACCTCTTCGGTCCAATGAATGTTCAGACTCGTGCTGGTAAAAGATACACTCTGGTAATAGTCGATGAATTCTCCAGATATTGTTGGGTTATCTTTCTCAGGTCTAAAAATGAAGCTGCTGCTGAAATCATCAGTCTTATCAAGCAAATTGAGCTCAAGTATAATCGAAAGGTTTGTCAGTTAAGAAGTGACAATGGAACAGAATTCCAGAATGCAACTCTGGATTCATTCGGTACTGACACTGGCATCTCCCAGAATTTCTCATCAGCCCGCTCTCCAGAACAGAATGGAGTGGTGGAAAGGAAGAATTGAACGCTGATAGAAGCTGCCAGGAGTATGCTTGATGAATCTGCTCTTTCTACCAGTTTCTGGGCTGAAGCAATTGCTACTGCTTGTCACACCCATGTAACATCCCAAACGTTTTATGTTTGACTATTTGACTTTCCGTTAGTTAACGTCAAGTCTATTATGTTTATGTGCCTTATAAGGGATTATGTGATTAAATGCTTATGTGTTTAATATGAAATGAGGTAAAGTGAATTAAATGAAAGTAATTTAAAGTAAAGTATGAAAGTTAAGTGCTTGTTAGATCGTTAAGTCTCCCGGTAAGTTAATTAAGCTACGAAAGTAAAGTTTAGGAAGTCGAGGGGCCTATGGGCACTAAAGGAAACTTATGGTCAGGAGTTTAAGGTCTAGTAAGACCCCAATAGCTGCTAATTTTTGTGATTAAGCCCTAGGAACAGATCCCCTCCCTCTCAAGACAAGTTTTCTCCAAGAATCAATCGTTTCGTGTCGTTTCGATCAAGTTTGATTAAGATTTCGAATCCTCAAAGTCATCTACAGGTAATATGGCTGATCTTACTCTTAAATCTGATCATGTATGTCTTAGAAGTGATTTCGATCCAGGCCATAGGGTTTGGGTTGGGGTATTTGATCAAACGTTTATCGAATTCATGTTATTCGAGTGTTTTAAAGATTGATTTATGATGTAAAGGATTAAGGGATTAATAGGATGGTTTAAGTTGATGAAAATGCAATTAAAAGGATTAATTTTAAGTCCCCAGGTTGGATTTGGGGTATGGGTTCGTATGGAATTCGTTTGATCATAGAACAAAGATTAGGTGCGGCGCACCTGCATCTATTCAGAATTTCTGATGGATTTGTGCGACGCACCAAAGATTAGGTGCGGCGCACTGCTCTATTCAGAATTTCTGATGGATTTGTGCGACGCACCAAAGATTAGGTGCGGCGCACTGCATCTATTCAGAATTTCTGATGGATTTGTGCGACGCACCAAAGATTAGGTGCGGCGCACCTGCTCTATCAGAATCTTCTGATGTGGTGCGACGCACCACAGCCAGATTTGGAAAAATGGTTTTCAGCCAAAAGCCCGATATGCGGCGCACTTGCATCTATTCAGAATTTTCTGATGGATTTGTGCGACGCACCAAAGATTAGGTGCGGCGCACCTGCTTATGTTCTGAATCTTCTGATCGATTTATGCGACGCACCATGTGGGAGGTGCGACGCACCTCTTGTCCAGTTTTCACAAAACATTTCGTCTAGCTTATATCTCGATCTTATACTCATTCTAGGTTGTCGGGAGCACTTAGCAAGCACTATAAGATACTTTTAACTTGTTGGTAAGCTGTACCGAGGTAAGTTAACATCTTTTGTCACCTGTTGGTACAACAAAAACACATTTTCTTAAGTTAAACCTTCCAATTGAATATGTATGTACATTTTATGTTCATGGGTGACTATGGGAGGTTGCAAAGGGATATATTACTTACCGTTTATGATGATTAACATTCATATGCAGGTTGCAATGGTATGTGGTAAGTATATATGCATGAGATGATGAAATGATTATAAAAGCATGAAATGATGAAATGATTATGTGTGTATGAAATGATGAAATGATATGATATATGTTTGCATGTGTGGCTTGATCACCTAGTCACTAGTCCTTGATTAGGATTGCCATGTTCACGTGCACGTTAAGGGCCCTAAAGTAAAAGATGTTATGTGATTAGCTTAGGTGAAAGAGTAGCCTAAACTAATTAAGCGATTAGAGTCTCGAGCATTATGTAAAGTCTTGTGTTAAGCTTAACCCGTGCTAGCTCTTCGGGGCTGGTGCGTACGTGGTCACTTGAGTTGCTCCTTATGGCATAGTTACGTTTGAGTATTCCGGGTGGAGTAACTAATCACTAATGCGTAAAGGCATAAACGGTTTATTCAGTTGGATTGACTTTGTCATTCCTTAACGACGTCGATGGACCACCTTATGGTTTACCCATCATGTCGGGTGTGAGGACTCCATGTATGGTCTATGACCGCCTACACACAACCCCACATCCCTATGTAAGTGGCATAAGTCACTTAGCCTACGTCTTGGCAAAGAAATAAAGAAAGAAAGATGAAGAAAGAAAGTATAGGCACACTTTAGGACATGTTGAACCTAATGTGTATCTTATGATGTTATGTGATTAGCTTAGGTGAAAGAGTAGCCTAAACTAATTAAGCGATTAAAGTCTCGAGCATTATGTAAAGTCTTGTGTTAAGCTTAACCCGTGCTAGCTCTTCGGGGCTGGTGCGTACGTGGTCACTTGAGTTGCTCCTTATGGCATAGTTACGTTTGAGTATTCCGGGTGGAGTAACTAATCACTAATGCGTAAAGGCATAAACGGTTTATTCAGTTGGATTGACTTTGTCATTCCTTAACGACGTCGATGGACCACCTTATGGTTTACCCATCATGTCGGGTGTGAGGACTCCATGTATGGTCTATGACCGCCTACACACAACCCCACATCCCTATGTAAGTGGCATAAGTCACTTAGCCTACGTCTTGGCAAAGAAATAAAGAAAGAAAGATGAAGAAAGAAAGTATAGGCACACTTTAGGACATGTTGAACCTAATGTGTATCTTATGATGTTATGTATGTGTGTGATATTAACTTAAAATGCAGATTTTGTTAATATATGAAATTGGCAAACGTTTTCAAGTTATGTTATCTTACTTAGCTAATTTTATTAGCTAACACTTGTTCTTTGAAAATGTTGTGCCTTCAGGAAATGGTGTTAACCTAAGGCCTCCTCGAAGACCACTTTCGGGTGCACAACCTACAAGGTCTGAAATTGATAGAGCTAACCCCGTGATTGAGCAAGTTCCTACTCAAGCTGAAATGCATGAAGAGTTGAGGGCTATTCGAGCTCTTTTGTTGAGAAATGAAGAGGAGTTGAATCAACTTAGGGCTGAAAGAGAAGCTAGCTTGCAACGGGATGAGCATACGGATGGGAATTACTCCAACCGCTCAAACCGTACCGAGCCATCAATGGTAAGGTCACAAGTTGCTCCTGAAAATGTTGTTGCTAATGTGAATGGTGTTAATAAGGCCTCCTCGAAGACCACTTTCGGGTGCACAACCTACAAGGTCTGAAATTGATAGAGCTAACCCCGTGATTGAGCAAGTTCCTACTCAAGCTGAAATGCATGAAGAGTTGAGGGCTATTCGAGCTCTTTTGTTGAGAAATGAAGAGGAGTTGAATCAACTTAGGGCTGAAAGAGAAGCTAGCTTGCAACGGGATGAGCATACGGATGGGAATTACTCCAACCGCTCAAACCGTACCGAGCCATCAATGGTAAGGTCACAAGTTGCTCCTGAAAATGTTGTTGCTAATGTGAATGGTGTTAACCTAAGGCCTCCTCGAAGACCACTTTCGGGTGCACAACCTACAAGGTCTGAAATTGATAGAGCTAACCCCGTGATTGAGCAAGTTCCCACTCAAGCTGAAATGCATGAAGAGTTGAGGGCTATTCGAGCTCTTTTGTTGAGAAATGAAGAGGAGTTGAATCAACTTAGGGCTGAAAGAGAAGCTAGCTTGCAACGGGATGAGCATACGGATGGGAATTACTCCAACCGCTCAAACCGTACCGAGCCATCAATGGTAAGGTCACAAGTTGCTCCTGAAAATGTTGTTGCTAATGTGAATGGTGTTAATAATGTGGTGGAGCCTCGTGTTGTAGTCGCTCCTCGTACTAGTAACTTTAAGTATGAGAGCTTTCAGAAATGTGGAGCAAAGGCATTTGATGGTACTCTAGATGCTGTAGGTGCCATGGAATGGTTGGATGATATCGAGGTTGTGTTTGCTTCATGTTATTGCCCTGAGGATATGAAGGTATTGTGTGCTTCCCGTATGTTGAAGAAGAATGCTCGTAATTGGTGGAGGGTTGCTACTATTTCTTTGACCCCCGAGGTGCTAGCTAATATGCCTTGGGGTACCTTTAAGGAGAAGTTCTTGGAAGAATATGTGGGTACTCGTGAACTGAGGTTGATTGAGAAAGAATTCAGAGCTTTAACAGCTAAGCCGGGTGCCATAACTGAGTATGCCCACTCATTTATGGAAAAGCTTAAGTTTGTTGGTCATTTGGTTCGTAGAGATGTGGATCAGGTTGAAGCTTACTGTGATGGTCTTCCCGCTAGCTATCGTGGCCTTTGTAGACAACACATTACATTGTCTGCTGCGATTAAGGAGTCCAAGAGGTTGGATGATGATTTCAAGGGTGAAAAGGTTGTAGTGAAAGCTAATGATGATAAGCAATCAGGTTTAAAAAGGAAGCATGATGGGTCAAGTGGATCTAATAGGAAGTTCAAGAAAGGTCCGTCTTCAAGAGGTGGGGGCAGCAGCTATGCAAAGCCAAAGAATTGGTGTGGTACTTGTAAGGCGCCTCACTCGGGTCCATGTTCAGATAAGACCCGAAGGTGTGATACTTGTGGTGGTACGGGTCATCCTACTTCAGGATGCAAGGACAAGCCAAAGTGTTATCGGTGTCAACAAACCGGTCATTACATCAAGGATTGCCCACAAGGAAGAGATGATGGAAAGAAGACGGCTGTCCAAAAGCCTAAAGCTCGAGCCTTTCAGCTGACAGTCGAAGCTGCCAAGGATAACGACGAGGTAGTAAGCGGTACATTTCTTGTTAACTCAAAACCTGCTTCTGTACTTTTTGATTCGGGTGCAAATAGATCTTTTGTGTCCACTTTATTTGCTCCTAAGCTTGATAGGGTCACTACTCCTCTTGATTGCTCTATAGAGGTTGAAATTGCTAACGGTACCATTAGTGACATTCAAGTAGGTTATGATGATTGTTCTATTGAGATTGAAGGTCGCTCTTTTCCGGTTCAATTATTGCCTACCACTTTAGCCGGTTTTGATATAGTGATAGGTATGGACTGGTTGTCTCAAAATGATGCTACTATTATATGTTCTCAAAAGGTCGTACGATTCGCTACTCCGGATGGTGAGGTCATTTCCGTTTATGGAGATAAGAAGAAGGGGAGCATAAAGATTATTAATTTGATGAAGGCTCTCAATTGCATTCGGCATAACAAGAATCACTTTCTTGCCTATGTTATCGATACACGAAAAGAGAAGTCTCCGATCCCAAATGTTGAAGTAGTTTCTGAATTTTCTGATGTCTTTCCGGATGATCTTCCCGGTATTCCTCCTGACCGAGAGGTTATCTTTCAGATTGATCTCGTACCCGGTGCTACTCCTATTGCAAAAGCACCATATCGTTTAGCTCCTACAGAAATGAAAGAGTTAATGTCCCAGCTTCAAGAGCTACTTGACAAAGGTTTCATACAACCAAGTTCCTCGCCTTGGGAGCTCCGGTTCTTTTTGTCAAAAAGAAAGACGGTTCTATGCGCATGTGCATAGACTACCGTGAGCTGAATAAGCGAACGGTTAAGAATAAGTATCCTCTCCCGCGTATTGATGATCTTTTTGATCAGCTCCATGGTGCTTCTTACTTCTCTAAGATTGATTTGCGGTCTGGCTATCATCAATTAAAAGTCAAAAAGGAAGATGTGGCCAAGACAGCTTTTCGTACACGTTATGGGCATTATGAGTTTCTTGTCATGCCTTTTGGGTTGACAAATGCTCCAGCCGCTTTTATGGATTTAATGAATCGGGTATGTCGCCCATTCTTAGATCATTTTGTGATTGTCTTCATTGACGATATTCTAATTTATTCAAAGTCCGAAGCCGAGCACTGTGAGCACTTAAGAGCTGTTCTTGAGGTTCTTAGGGAGAAAAAGTTATATGCAAAGTTCTCCAAGTGTGAATTCTGGCTCCGAGAAGTTCAATTTCTTGGGCATGTTATCTCTTCTGAAGGTATTAAAGTTGATCCTGCCAAGATTGAAGCTGTATCTAAATGGGAACAGCCAAAGACACCCATGGAGATTAAGAGTTTTCTCGGTTTAGCTGGCTATTATAGGAGGTTTATTCAAGATTTCTCCTGAATAGCTAAGCCAATGACGGAATTGACAAAGAAAGGAGTAAAGTTTGTATGGACGGAAGCTCAAGAAAAGGCCTTTCAAACGCTTAAGACAAAGTTATGTGAAGCTCCTATCCTAGCCTTACCCGAAGGTACTGATGATCTTGTTGTTTATAGTGATGCTTCTATTTCAGGTTTGGGTTGTGTCCTTATGCAAAGGGACAAAGTTATGTGAAGCTCCTATCCTAGCCTTACCCGAAGGTACTGATGATCTTGTTGTTTATAGTGATGCTTCTATTTCAGGTTTGGGTTGTGTCCTTATGCAAAGGGACAAAGTTATGTGAAGCTCCTATCCTAGCCTTACCCGAAGGTACTGATGATCTTGTTGTTTATAGTGATGCTTCTATTTCAGGTTTGGGTTGTGTCCTTATGCAAAGGGACAAAGTTATGTGAAGCTCCTATCCTAGCCTTACCCGAAGGTACTGATGATCTTGTTGTTTATAGTGATGCTTCTATTTCAGGTTTGGGTTGTGTCCTTATGCAAAGGGACAAAGTTATGTGAAGCTCCTATCCTAGCCTTACCCGAAGGTACTGATGATCTTGTTGTTTATAGTGATGCTTCTATTTCAGGTTTGGGTTGTGTCCTTATGCAAAGGGACAAAGTTATGTGAAGCTCCTGTCCTAGCCTTACCCGAAGGTACTGATGATCTTGTTGTTTATAGTGATGCTTCTATTTCAGGTTTGGGTTGTGTCCTTATGCAAAGGGACAAAGTTATGTGAAGCTCCTGTCCTAGCCTTACCCGAAGGTACTGATGATCTTGTTGTTTATAGTGATGCTTCTATTTCAGGTTTGGGTTGTGTCCTTATGCAAAGGGACAAAGTTATGTGAAGCTCCTGTCCTAGCCTTACCCGAAGGTACTGATGATCTTGTTGTTTATAGTGATGCTTCTATTTCAGGTTTGGGTTGTGTCCTTATGCAAAGGGACAAAGTTATGTGAAGCTCCTGTCCTAGCCTTACCCGAAGGTACTGATGATCTTGTTGTTTATAGTGATGCTTCTATTTCAGGTTTGGGTTGTGTCCTTATGCAAAGGGACAAAGTTATTGCTTATGCTTCACGTCAGTTGAAGCCTCATGAAAAGAATTACCCGACCCATGATCTTGAATTGGCTGCAGTAGTGTTTGCTTTGAAGTTGTGGAGGCATTACTTATATGGCACCAAATGTACATTGTTTACGGATCATAAGAGTTTGCAATATGTGTTCTCACAAAAGGAAATGACATGGTATGGGTTATTGTGGATAGATTGACAAAGAGTGCTCATTTCTTGGCAACAAGACAAGATGTACCACTAACTAAGATGGAAAAGATGTATGTGGATGAGATCGTAGCAAAGCATGGTGTTCCTTTATCCATTGTTTCAGACCGAGACACGAGATTTGTGTCTAACTTTTGGAAGGGTCTTCAGCGAGAGTTAGGTACTAGAATTAAATTGAGCACCGCCTATCACCCTCAAACTGATGGGCAAAGTGAAAGGACCATACAAACGTTGGAAGACATGTTGAGAGCTTGTGTATTAGAATATGGTGGAGCATGGGATGAACACTTGAAATTGATTGAATTCACTTATAATAACAGCCACCATGCAAGTATTGGAATGCCACCATTTGAAATGCTTTATGGTAGGAGATGTAGGACTCCGAGTTGTTGGATGGAACCCGGTGAAAAACAGTTTACGGGTCCTGAAATCATTGAAATCTCAGCTGAAAAAGTTAATGTGGCAAAGGAAGCACTTCGTGTGGCTAGAGAACGACAAAAGACTTATGCCGACAAGAAAAGGAAGCCAATTGAGTTCCAAGTTGGTGATTTGGTAATGCTAAAAGTTATATATATATATATATATATATATATATATATATATATATATATATATATATATATATATATATATATATATATATATATATATATATATATATATATATATATATATATATATATATATATATATATATATATATATATATATATATATATATATATATATATATATATATATATATATATATATATATATATATATATATATATATATATATATATATATATATATATATATATATATATATATATATATATATATATATATATATATATATATATATATATATATATATATATATATATATATATATATATATATATATATATATATATATATATATATATATATATATATATATATATATATATATATATATATATATATATATATATATATATATATATATATATATATATATATATATATATATATATATATATATATATATATATATATATATATATATATATATATATATATATATATATATATATATATATATATATATATATATATATATATATATATATATATATATATATATATATATATATATATATATATATATATATATATATATATATATATATATATATATATATATATATATATATATATATATATATATATATATATATATATATATATATATATATATATATATATATATATATATATATATATATATATATATATATATATATATATATATATATATATATATATATATATATATATATATATATATATATATATATATATATATATATATATATATATATATATATATATATATATATATATATATATATATATATATATATATATATATATATATATATATATATATATATATATATATATATATATATATATATATATATATATATATATATATATATATATATATATATATATATATATATATATATATATATATATATATATATATATATATATATATATATATATATATATATATATATATATATATATATATATATATATATATATATATATATATATATATATATATATATATATATATATATATATATATATATATATATATATATATATATATATATATATATATATATATATATATATATATATATATATATATATATATATATATATATATATATATATATATATATATATATATATATATATATATATATATATATATATATATATATATATATATATATATATATATATATATATATATATATATATATATATATATATATATATATATATATATATATATATATATATATATATATATATATATATATATATATATATATATATATATATATATATATATATATATATATATATATATATATATATATATATATATATATATATATATATATATATATATATATATATATATATATATATATATATATATATATATATATATATATATATATATATATATATATATATATATATATATATATATATATATATATATATATATATATATATATATATATATATATATATATATATATATATATATATATATATATATATAGAGATATATAAACAAAGTAATACAAGACTTAAAGCAATAAACAAATAAAGTGGATCATTATGTATGTTTCATGGGTATTTTATTTATTGATGTGTAAATAAAATACAAGGTTGTTGCGGAATCAAGATAACACAATTAAGTGAGTATCCTAACAACCTATGAGTTACAATATGATCTATTTGTCAAATAACTCTTTAGGATCGAGATACTTAAAGTTGTGAAGTATCCCTGTAAGATCGAGAGTATTTGGACAAATTCACTTAAATGCAAAAGGAATGCTTAAAAGTATTTTTATCAAGGAAATGACTTTGTATTTATAGGCAACAAATTCACCAGTGAATTTGTGCCGTACAGATATGGTTGGCATACATTTAATGATCCGACAAGAACATTAAATGTATTGGATAAGAATAAGGATAAAGTCACATCAATTGCAAGTGTATCCTATTATCCAACCACCTTAACACACGTATACTTTGTTAAAGAACAAGTGGATTGTTCTTTGGAAAATGTGTTAAAGGCAAAAGTCAATCCTCGATATTAGTGTTCAGACTTGCAGGATCTAGAACACTAACAATCCTCCAGTGTGCAGATCTGGTAAAACTTCCAGTGGACTCCGCCATTTGTCAGTCTTCTTTCTTCAGACTTCAGTCTTTGACTTCAGTCAGAATGTCTTCAGTAGAGTAGATCTGGACTGGGGTGAAGTCTTCAGTGACCTAATCTGGAGAATGCTCCAGATTACCTGTACAAGTAAATGCTCACTAGTCTTCAATTATTTCTGGACAAATCTTCAGAGGGACTCCAGATTCCAAGTCTGGAGGTAGGTCCAGTAGAATATGTTTTCTGGTCAGATCTTCAGTGAGCTCCAGTAGTCGGGTCTGGAGCGAGACCAGCAAAACAAGTTTCTTAAATCTTAACAAACCTAAATAAGGTAACATACAGTGATAATTAAATTAACACTGGAAAAAATGACACCTCAGTTAAAAATCCAATGTGACAAAAAATACTTACATAAAATAAAAATGTCACCTAAGAAAAACATATTCTCTCTTAGTTATATAGGGAGATTGAATAATTAATTTATTTTAATAATAAAACTTTATATTACTATTAATTATTAAAAAAAAGTCATAAAGTTAATTTGACGTATATACATGTAAAATACATGTGTCATGCATATATATAAATACACTACATACATACATATACATATACACATACACATACACATACATACACTATTTGAAGGTTGTTTGAATATATTTTTTTACGTTATGCAATTTGATAATATATATTTAAATACAATATTACCTTTAGCAAGGACAATGTCCTCACAATAGGTGACCCTGGAAAATTTTGGTGTTGGGGGGAATTAAAAAATACGTATGAATGCAAGTTATAATTGTTTTATATCTTTCTGTGGAAGAATAAATAAAATAATAAACAGTATTTTTATAATATCGTGTCTTGTAGGAAAAGAACCACTTTAGGGTCGATTTTAAGTCTAAGGAACTAACTTAGTACAGTTATCACGTTGGGATTAAACCCCGGTTATATTTTTTATAATATGTTGTGCTGGGAATTGAAATGTTTGTTGTAAATTCACCAAAGTTATCATCTTTTTAAAGTACAACTTATATAGTTATAACTAATAAATTCTCTAATATTGATTTTCGTTATAAGACATAAACAATTATGTAAATAAATTATATAAAAACATTGTCTACTATACAACTATATTAAAGTAACCTAATTGTTCACCTCAAAAGTCTGAATTGAGATTATCAATAACCTCCTCTACTTTTTGTATATTTGCGTTGGAACTGAAAAATATATTTTACGAAAACACTAAATTACAACAAATGTATATACTCTCTAAATTAATGGTAAAGATGATATCATATGGCAGACTACTTGCTTCTTTTGAGTGTGCGCTTATTGCATACTGAAATAGTGCATACAAATACAATGGTAAGCTTATTCTTATGTAGCCTTCCTCTTAGGAGATGGAGATGATGGAACAGACACTGGTGGTCTCAGACCCAACACAGCTTCCATTTGTTGAATTCTCTTCCAGACTTTCTTAATT
>CM067167.1:115441348-115601394 GCA_034093135.1 Erigeron breviscapus
ACTTAAGATAGTACACTTAACAAAGTCGGCTCTTTCTTTTCATGACAACTACAATGATAAGCAAGACCGTGATATTTAGATAATACGAGTAATCACTTAAGATAGTACTTGCAATAGTAATTGGCAATGAACAACTTGCAACTATATATCTTATTTCCTTCTGGTAAACCACTTTGTTTCCTGTTGCTTATCTTGCTTTAACTTTCTTCAACACCTAAGAAAAGTAGTGATAGTAATATTCTCAATCAACACAGGTTCACAACTTGATAATCACACAACTATTTTTTACTATCACAACCAATTGTTTAAAATGTGGACCATTTACATAAAGTTACGCTACAACAAAACACATGTGAGCCGCGAATTGTAGATCAAAACACATTTGTGCATCGAGCCACACACGTGACCATATCCCAAAAGACAGTTGATCCAAGCATTACATGCAACATGTGGCCCTTACCTACCATGTGGACATTTTCGGTAACATTCGTACACATGAAGCCATCACGAACAATACGTAAACATATGAATTCTTCGTATACTGGGTTACTAAAAACACACATGCGCAGAGACCAACATAGGAACACATGTATACGAACCAAATAATCACACATGTGTACAGATTAACCACAAAAGATTTTTAACTCTGTTTCTTTGAACATGTGTCTAGATTACACTACATCAACAAAATGTGAAAACACTTTGCAAAACCTAATTTATTTTAACAAACACTTTGTAAAAACTAATTTATTTTATCACACATAATACAAAAACAACTCACTACATCTTTATTTACATCAAACGAACGTAGGTACTAATTCAAAGGAAAATTAACTATAAATTTAGTATCCCAAACACAATGCTTTAGATTACCTTCATCTTGTAGCTAAAAGATGTACTTGCTAAAAGATGTTGACATTCTTATCCTGTCGCTATGTCTCCATCTTCCAAACCAAAAAAGCAACAACCAGCCAAAAAATCCTAATTAGTTCATTTATTTTATCAAACAGAGTACAAGAACAATACTACTTTTTAGGTTAACAAATACCTCTTTTCATATTGATGATATGCTTGTCTTCTATATATACTTGAAATAGCCACTTAGAAGATCCCAGATTGTTGGTTCCTCGCTCGATTTCCACGGAATTTTTGCTTCAAATAGTGATTTTGTTTTAATTGTTGGATCAAATTGAATCTTTCATACGAGAGTTTCTAGGCATTTTTTCTGGTAAAGAAAATCTGTAAATGATAAATGGGAGAAAATATGTGTTTTCATAATTTATTTAGTAGATAAATTGTAATTTTATTATACCTATTCTACCCTTTTGCAACGGCATGTGCTTAAATGTGTGAAAATATTTACAAAATTGCCATTGTTGCTTGTTAGCCTTTGATCATCTTAATCTAATGGTTACAATTAGTTTTCGTAGTTCTCGACAAATTATTGGTTCTCATAATAACTTTACTCTCTCTCTCTCTCCCTCTCTCTCTATATATATATATAGTCTAGATCTCCTGTTGCGAGCAAATGATCCACACCTTTCAAAAATATATATTATATATATCATATATATATATATATTTCCTACATTATGATAATTATAATTAATTGTTTGTGATAAATATATATAATAATTTGAAAGAAAATAAATTTTTCTACAAACAGTTCCACTATTAATGTACTACACATTTACATACCCAAATAACGAAAGTTTTTTCTTAAACTATACTTCATTTTTTCTATTAAAAATCAAAACAACTCAAGTTTTTTTAATCTCCTAATGAAAAAATCTATCTCAAAATTAATGTTTCGATGACCAATGACATCCAAAGAATAAGCTTATGACAACGAAGGTAACATTTGTATTTATTTCCTACTTATTTTTTCTTACTTTTAGAAAAAAATTACAAATATACCATTTAAATTTTAAAAAATTACATTGTACTAAAATTGAAGTGGGGGCAGCTGACCCCACTGCCCCCATGCTGCCGCCGTCCCTGCTCACGTGAACTCATTTTTATTTTTGTTGGCATTGCCACTACTCACCCACCACTCACTACAATTTTATTTTTAGTTTTAAAACTAAATTCCATTAAACATTAAAAACATTACATAATACTAGAAAAACATAATAAAAACATTACATAATACTAGAAAAACATAATAAAAACATTACATAATACGAAAAAAACATAATAAAAACATTACCTAATACTAACATTCGGAATAGTCTGAGTCCACAGTACTGTCGTCGTCGTTGCGATGAATGTATCGATAGGGTTCAGGAGACCCGGCAGCGTCGCCGGTTTGAGGAGATGCGTACTCCTCCCCCGGATCAGTCTGGTAATCTACAGGCCGACCACCACCGACACTGCCTTGCCAGAATTCCGCATGGTCTAGCGTGGCTGTTAATGTGGAAGAGGCAGCGGTAAGCTGGAAAATAACTTGATCCAGCCAATCGATCTTCTGTCGAAGATACACAACATACTCATTTTCGACGGCGCTACGAATCCGATGATCGTCCAGATGTCGCGTCGGATGATCGTCCAGATGTAATGGGGAATCAAGTCTAGTTTAATTCTAGACTGTTGTTATACATATACATTAGAAAGCATTTGGTTCCTTTCATTTTTTTCAATTAAGTTGTTATAACCCCAAAATACCCATTCCTTTTATTCACTATTTTAAACATCCCCACTTGAAATACTTATGTATCTACTTGAAATACCTATAATACCTTTAATGATATAATTTACAACATCTACCCTTAACTCCTAAAATAACTACATTACCCCTTTTGCATCCATAACCTACACTACTCACCGTCGCCACCAGCAATCGCATCGTCGCCGCCACCAGCGCGCCACCACCGCCGCCGCCATTACATCTTTGCATCGCGCGGGCATATGACTAGTAATAAAGATAAACATATATGGATCCATCAAATTAAACTAGACTTGATTCCCCAACAGTCATAGATGATCGGATTGTTGTAGAACCAAGTTAGCAATACTTCGGGCCGCTTCCGACCCCGATGATCGTCCAGATGTCGCGTCGGATGAGCTTGACAACCGACGGCTAACATTGCGACCCGGTGGTCGCCTAATAGGGTCATCTCCATACAATGCCTCCATAGCCGGCCTCGAACCTCCGCAGCCGCACCTCCCTGAGCCGCATCTCCTTGGGCCTCACCTCCCCGAGTCTCCTCATCGGCAGTCAAATCTATTGCCCCCTCCTTTCCCCTTAGCTTGTGCTCATCCCAAAACCTTACTCTGTCCTTCAGAATCGTGTAACACTCACAATATGACCATTTTTTCTCTCCTGACGTTTGTTTGTACAACTTAATAGCGGCGTCATACACATCTTTCTCGTTGGCACCACTCTGTCTACCTTGCTCGTTAACCTTTTTAAAGGCGGCACCAAACTCTTTCACCGCTTTTTTGATCTTGTTCCACTTCCCGTGCACCTGGCTCTTAGTGCGCTCCCCATCTTTGGTTTTGGAATTAAACAAGTCCACAATCTTATTCCAAAAAATACCATCCGTCATCGAGTTACCCACAACTGGATCTTGTGAAACGAATACCCAACATTTCGTCAACAAAACACAATCCGCTTCAGACCAACCCCTTTTTTCAAGCGGTTTTTTCGGCTTCTTTCTCTTCCCCGTAGCCGCGACCTCCTCCACCTCTTCTACCTCATCCGCTGAAGCCACACTATCCCATTCGGGTACATTATCGTTGATCTTTAATGGTGGATTTCGTTGTGTGAATTCTTGTTGTCGTTGCTCAAATTGTTGTTGGCTCATCGCCATTTGTTGTTGAAGCATCAACAATTGTTGTTGAATTTGTTGTGGAGTTTGGTATGCACCCGCAACCGGATTATAACCCAAATTGCCATAAAAAGTTTGTGAATACGGGTTAACGGCACACGGTGGGTTAACAAACATAGAACTTGATGGGTTGGAAATCGATGGGTTGCTCATTTGGCTTTGATTAGAAGATGACGAACCCGCAAATGTGTTTTCAAGTAGATTCATGAACATGTCGTTGGCTTGATTCGAAAGAGGGTTGTTTTCGTTGTTACGAGACATGTTTGAATGGATAATCTAGTGTTTGAATGTAGTGTTTTTGATTAGATGATAGTGTTGTGTTTGAATGATTGTTTTTGATTTAGTGTAAAAAATAAGATTTATATAAACAAAATGGTAGTAACCGTTAGCTTTGATTCAAAAAATTTGAATTTTTTGTTTTTTTTTAATTGCAACGGGACACAAGCATAGCCGGACCCCACACTCATCCGTCGATCTTGTTCTTAAATAGGAAGGAGGCTATTTTCGATGGGGAGGAACACTCGCTAGCACCAACTTCCTTGAGGAAGATGCTAAGAACGAGCTCGTCTTTTCTCTCTACTACGAGCGGCCTTACAACCGGACAATATTGACACAATTTCATTCACAAGATCACCGCTCCGTCCCTTTTAGATGATTAATCTGGTATATATGTTACTTCACTTGATTATTTGGAATTTTATTATTCCCATAACCAATTAGATACGAGACGGAAGTTAATTGGCACGTTACTGTTCTCCACATAACTATATATCTGTCAAAGTGGAGGTATTTATACGACTTTGATTAAGTAAACAAATATTCATCTAATATGTATATATACAGTGTTTTTCCTTTGATGACATGAAATGAATAGTTTTTGTTGGGATATGACATCACATAAAAGCTATCAATTCAAGTGCATAAAATGAAAAAAAATCAATTGTGAGGTTTTTTCAGTTCCCTTTCAATTTTTATCTTTTTCATTACGAAGTTGTATCACTTTTTTTTATTGGATATTTTCTCTTCTAGCAACAAAAAACAAACAATCTTACTTTTGGGTAAGTTTATGGGAATAGATAACCTTAATTACCAAACAAATAGATACATCAACCAATATTATGCAATACTAAATAATACAGTGTATTCAAAAAATTATATATAGCATATGATAAAATTATCAAAAACAATAGTACATGTATCATTATTAAAACCCACTGGTCTTCTTTTTTTTTCGTTCTTAATACTTTAATTAATATTGTTATTGTCATTGTTAATTCATCTTACTTTCAACAGAGTTATCGTCCATCATCACACCAAGTACAATAGGCCCATCTACAAAAAAAAAAAAAAATAAAAAAAAAAAAAATTGATCAGCCAGATATTCACTAATCACTAGAATAAAAGAAAATATTAAAATGGAGACTATCCATCTATATATTGTTTGATCCAGTCAAACGTTCACACCTAGGCCCATCTACCAACAAACAATGACTGATCAGCATTACAAAAATTTCAACGAAGAAGACCTGTTTGTATAAGCCGATGAGAATTTTGCAACTCTTGAGTAGGTAAATGTGGAGCCATTTGTGATACTTTATATCTAAACTATACTTTACTACTACGTACGTACGTACTGCTGCTTCTTCACTAACCAAGTTGTTGAACCACAAATGTTTGTGATTAGTATAGTAACACCTCATCATGCATATATGTGCTACATTTTCAATAGTTCACCAACCAAATACCACCACTAGTTTAACTTATAAGGTGTACGCGTGTGATAATATCATTGATCAAGGCATCAAGCGACATTTAATTTGACTATTAAGCTCAACTATATACACACATGCATTAATAATAGTTACTCTGTCACACTACACAAAAACCATAACGCCTAACTAATTTCCCCTGTGCTTTTCTTCTTCGGTTATTGAAAGTTTGTATTTCGGATATACTATGTATATTACTTTGTATCTATAACTTATCTCATCATGATTTTACTATATGTATTTTCTTTAATTTTTTCTTTTTCTTTATGTAATAATAGCATTTCGTGTATAGAGTAGACATTCAAAATACGTAATTTGCCCAGATATATATCCGGGTTAGTTAGTTGATTAATTAGATTATAATACAAAAAAACGTGAATACTTAAAAGCATTTAGTAGGCCCATGAGTATTGGCTAGTTTGAGGAAACAACCCATCCTCATGGTGTTAGCAATTTTTTCAAGTCTCTATTCTCTTTTAGTATCATAAAATAGTATTGAATTTCAAGTGGAATCGAGATTAGTATCAATTTTTGATGACTTCAATACATGTGCTAAAAATGTCCATACAATATGACGACAACAGTGGTAGCCGGGGGTGTGGTGACGACGGCGACGAGTAGTGGTGGTGGCGATGGCAACGCTGGCAGCGGCGGTGGCAACGTGGTGGTCGTGGCTACGTGTGGTGGCGGCAGTGTTATGGTGATCGTGAATGGTGGTGGTGATGATATTAGTACCACAAAAGTTGATAAATTTGCATAAAGTACAAATTATAAAGATATTATGCAAGTGTTTAATGCACAGTTGTGTTATATTTATTAATTTTTTTTCTTTTCATTTTACTTATTGGGATTTATTTAACATGCGGCGAGATTTGTCTTTGAAAAAAGAAAAAGACTGCCGAACTTTTGTTTAACTTTGAGAAATACGACCAAGATGGACTAGTTCAAACCCGTTTGGAATAATAAGAACATATACAAAACGTTCTTATACTATAAACTAGAAGAACTTGTTTGTCTCACTAGAATATGCGTGCCTTTAATCCCAGTCTCCCACATCCAAAACTTTTTAAGAAAAACATTTAAATTTATGAATTTGGAAAAAAAGTTATAATTTTTTTTTTATTTTTTAAAAAGCAATCTCATTTAAGTTTCACTTTATCATTTTAAACTAAAAGACACTTCAATGTTCAATCAATTCAGATTAACTAGACTTTTCAAAAATTGTACTCGTATATTTCTTCAAATATGATGCGGGCGAGGATGGTAGGTAAAAGTGTAAAACCGGAAATCCTCTCTATGGACTCGGTAGAGCAGGCTTTCATATTTTTTAATTTATGAAATTTGACTTTTTCCTTCAAGATTGCTCTCTCCAACCCACTTAAACCTTCTTGTTACCCCAAGACAAAACAAAAACAATACTTTGATTTTGGTAACTTAGCAACAAGTGCATGTTATTTTATAACACTTAAATAGTTATCAAAGAAAGAGAACTCACGGACGCCACCGATAAGAAATCATGATATATAATTAAGTAGTTTAAAATACTATCTAAAATATATTTAATAAACCTTTCTTTTGAAAGGCAAAATATATCATTATATCTAATGAACTAGATTATTGTCTTGTGCCGAGGCGGTACCAAACAGGAAGGGAGCAACATCTCTTAAAATTTTAAATTTTGTTATGAATTTTTAAACTTTTTCTTATAGATTTCATATTTTGCTTCTTTTTTATTTTTTCATGGTATTTTTAATTTTTCTTTCTCTCTTGATTTTTTTCTTGATACCATACTAGTCTTGTGTTATCTAGTTTTGTATATAAAAACGTCTAACAGTTTATCAAACTAACAACGCTAAAATGTATATATATGGTTGTTATAGGTATTGATATTTTAAATTAACATGCATGTATATATATCCTTTAGCTATAGAACTTTTCTGTTTCAATCATCTATACTATATACCACTATCGATCACTATCTCATTATGATCGGAGGTCTTATGCGAAAGTAATACATTTACTATATGGTAGATGTAAGACTCTTTACATCATATTTTCTCATAGCTCACTTATGTCGTTATTAGGTATCATTGTTGTTGTAATCATCTAACACTTTACTATAAATTAGTTTAAATTGTGCATGTGTATCTAAATTATACTTAGTTTTATTGTGATTTATATAAACTAATTAAGTGAATACTTAAAGCATTGGGTACCCTCTTAGTAGGCCCATGAGTATTGGCTAGTTTGAGGAAACAACCCATCCTCATGGTGTTAGCAATTTTTTCAAGTCTCTATTCTCTTTTAGTATCATAAAATAGTATTGAATTTCAAGTGGAATCGAGATTAGTATCAATTTTTGATGACTTCAATACATGTGCTAAAAATGTCCATACAATATGACGACAACAGTGGTAGCCGGGGGTGTGGTGACGACGGCGACGAGTAGTGGTGGTGGCGATGGCAACGCTGGCAGCGGCGGTGGCAACGTGGTGGTCGTGGCTACGTGTGGTGGCGGCAGTGTTATGGTGATCGTGAATGGTGGTGGTGATGATATTAGTACCACAAAAGTTGATAAATTTGCATGATATTAGTACCACAAAAGTTGATAAATTTGCATAAAGTACAAATTATAAAGATATTATGCAAGTGTTTAATGCACAGTTGTGTTATATTTATTAATTTTTTTTCTTTTCATTTTACTTATTGGGATTTATTTAACATGCGGCGAGATTTGTCTTTGAAAAAAGAAAAAGACTGCCGAACTTTTGTTTAACTTTGAGAAATACGACCAAGATGGACTAGTTCAAACCCGTTTGGAATAATAAGAACATATACAAAACGTTCTTATACTATAAACTAGAAGAACTTGTTTGTCTCACTAGAATATGCGTGCCTTTAATCCCAGTCTCCCACATCCAAAACTTTTTAAGAAAAACATTTAAATTTATGAATTTGGAAAAAAAGTTATAATTTTTTTTTTATTTTTTAAAAAGCAATCTCATTTAAGTTTCACTTTATCATTTTAAACTAAAAGACACTTCAATGTTCAATCAATTCAGATTAACTAGACTTTTCAAAAATTGTACTCGTATATTTCTTCAAATATGATGCGGGCGAGGATGGTAGGTAAAAGTGTAAAACCGGAAATCCTCTCTATGGACTCGGTAGAGCAGGCTTTCATATTTTTTAATTTATGAAATTTGACTTTTTCCTTCAAGATTGCTCTCTCCAACCCACTTAAACCTTCTTGTTACCCCAAGACAAAACAAAAACAATACTTTGATTTTGGTAACTTAGCAACAAGTGCATGTTATTTTATAACACTTAAATAGTTATCAAAGAAAGAGAACTCACGGACGCCACCGATAAGAAATCATGATATATAATTAAGTAGTTTAAAATACTATCTAAAATATATTTAATAAACCTTTCTTTTGAAAGGCAAAATATATCATTATATCTAATGAACTAGATTATTGTCTTGTGCCGAGGCGGTACCAAACAGGAAGGGAGCAACATCTCTTAAAATTTTAAATTTTGTTATGAATTTTTAAACTTTTTCTTATAGATTTCATATTTTGCTTCTTTTTTATTTTTTCATGGTATTTTTAATTTTTCTTTCTCTCTTGATTTTTTTCTTGATACCATACTAGTCTTGTGTTATCTAGTTTTGTATATAAAAACGTCTAACAGTTTATCAAACTAACAACGCTAAAATGTATATATATGGTTGTTATAGGTATTGATATTTTAAATTAACATGCATGTATATATATCCTTTAGCTATAGAACTTTTCTGTTTCAATCATCTATACTATATACCACTATCGATCACTATCTCATTATGATCGGAGGTCTTATGCGAAAGTAATACATTTACTATATGGTAGATGTAAGACTCTTTACATCATATTTTCTCATAGCTCACTTATGTCGTTATTAGGTATCATTGTTGTTGTAATCATCTAACACTTTACTATAAATTAGTTTAAATTGTGCATGTGTATCTAAATTATACTTAGTTTTATTGTGATTTATATAAACTAATTAAATTTGATAAATGTATATGTTTTTTTTAGTTAAATTTAATAGATTATAAAGATATATCAAATATGAAAGTTCAGTCATATGTAAACTATGTTTTTACTTGATGCATTCAAAAATTAAAGATCGTGATTAGTTAATTGAATTTTAAAATAACAATCCAAAAATTTGTCATTTTAAAAGTCTAAACTCAAAACTTGTGAGTAAAATTTAGAAAATCTCCTCAACGTCTTAAGACATTTGCTAGTTGTGTTGGAACCACGTTAGTGTGACCGTCACTGATCATCTATCCTTCCTGATATGATAATTGACGATAACTGAAATCCCTATGTCTAGTAAATATTCGATGGACGTATTTACTCTTAAAGACGTATTATAGGGTTTCCCATTAGGTGATTGGAACTAAGAGGACTAATGAGGCACGAATTAAACACCAGAGGGACTAAATGTGAAAATACTCTCCTTATATATATAGAGAGTAATTAACCCTAATTTAAGGTTAATCAACACACATAATCACAACCTCCCTCATATCTAATTTCGTTCTCCATCCTCTGATGAATTCCTTAATCATGAATTCATCAATCCATCCTAAATCAATCTTCTTGTTATGGGAACCCGAAATCAATAGCAATCATGCTTTATGCTGTTACAGGTTCCACAGGACGATCTGGATTCCCCGGTACGTGTTTATTACGAATTGAATCATGTTATATTCCAACATTTGGTATCAGAGCCTGGTTACGAATTTATCCCTTGATTTGATTCGTTTTCGTACCCTAATTCGCGAACTAAAAAAATGCAGAAGCTTAAGTTCGTATGCTTCTTACGAACTTAAAATTCGTTTGAACTCTAAATTCGTTTGAACTCTAAATTCGTTTGAACTCTAAATTCGTTTGAACTCTAAGTTCGTTTGAACTCTAAATTCGTTTGAACTCTAAATTCGTTTGAACTCTAAATTCGTTTGAACTCTAAGTTCGTTTGACCTCTAAATTCGTTTGAACTCTAAATTCGTTTGAACTCTAAATTCATTTGAACTCTAAGTTCGTTTGAACTCTAAATTCGTTTGAACTCTAAATTCGTTTGAACTCTAAATTCGTTTGAACTCTAAATTCGTTTGAACTCTAAATTCTTATGAACTTAAAGTTCGTTTGAACTCTAAATTCGTTTGAACTCTAAATTCGTTTGAACTCTAAATTCGTTTGAACTCTAAATTCGTTTGAACTCTAAATTCGTTTGAACTCTAAATTCGTTTGAACTCTAAATTCGTTTGAACTCTAAATTCGTTTGAACTCTAAATTCGTTTGAACTCTAAATTCGTTTGAACTCTAAAGTTCGTTTGAACTCTAAATTCGTTTGAACTCTAAATTCGTTTGAACTCTAAATTCGTTTGAACTCTAAATTCGTTTGAACTCTAAATTCGTTTGAACTCTAAATTCGTTTGAACTCTAAATTCGTTTGAACTCTAAATTCGTTTGAACTCTAAATTCGTTTGAACTCTAAATTCGTTTGAACTCTAAATTCGTTTGAACTCTAAATTCGTTTGAACTCTAAATTCGTTTGAACTCTAAATTCGTTTGAACTCTAAATTCGTTTGAACTCTAAGTTCGTTTGAACTCTAAATTCGTTTGAACTCTAAATTCGTTTGAACTCTAAATTCGTTTGAACTCTAAATTCGTTTGAGCTCTAAATTCGTTTGAACTCTAAATTCGTTTGAACTCTAAATTCGTTTGAACTCTAAATTCGTTTGAACTCTAAATTCGTTTGAACTCTAAATTCGTTTGAACTCTAAATTCGTTTGAACTCTAAATTCGTTTGAACTCTAAATTCGTTTGAACTCTAAATTCGTTTGAACTCTAAATTCGTTTGAACTCTAAATTCGTTTGAACTCTAAATTCGTTTGAACTCTAAATTCGTTTGAACTCTAAGTTCGTTTGAACTCTAAATTCGTTTGAACTCTAAATTCGTTTGAACTCTAAATTTGTTTGAACTCTAAATTCGTTTGAACTCTAAATTCGTTTGAACTCTAAATTCGTTTGAACTCTAAATTCGTTTGAACTCTAAATTCGTTTGAACTCTAAATTCGTTTGAACTCTAAATTCGTTTGAACTCTAAATTCGTTTGAACTCTAAATTCGTTTGAGCTCTAAAGTTCGTTTGAACTCTAAATTCGTTTGAACTCTAAATTCGTTTGAACTCTAAATTCGTTTGAACTCTAAATTCGTTTGAACTCTAAATTCGTTTGAACTCTAAATTCGTTTGAACTCTAAATTCGTTTGAACTCTAAATTCGTTTGAACTCTAAATTCGTTTGAACTCTAAATTCGTTTGAACTCTAAATTCGTTTGAACTCTAAATTCGTTTGAACTCTAAATTCGTTTGAACTCTAAATTCGTTTGAACTCTAAATTCGTTTGAACTCTAAACTTCGTTTGAACTCTAAATTCGTTTGAACTCTAAATTCGTTTGAACTCTAAATTCGTTTGAACTCTAAATTCGTTTGAACTCTAAGTTCGTTTGAACTCTAAATTCGTTTTGAAACTCTAATTATGTTGCTATAAGGAACATTATTATTAGCCCTTAGTTAGTTTTAGGCATTACTTTAGTTCCCTTACTTTTATAGACATTACTTAGTTTGCCTTATATAGCTAATCATGTCACTATAATTTCATTACTATTAAGCCTACTTATTTTAGGCATTACTATTATAATCTTCTATTGCTTGTATCATAAATTAATATCCTCTTTATTTCCACTGAAGTACCTAACTTAGGCATTGAGCCACTTACTGATGCAAACTTTGCTTTATGAAAGGATTAATTACCTCTAATTCTGTAGATGATAGACCTTGACTATGTCATTCACCATAATGAACCCACTGCTTTACTGCTAACTCTTCCGCAGCTCAGAAAGCGAATTTTAATAAAGTGGGATAGGGCGAATCACTTGTCAATAATGATGGTCAGAAACTTCATCAATCATAGTTTCCGAGGGAATGTATAAGGCGTTTGCAAGTAGCTTAAATACAAAGGAAATAGCAGTGCTTGTGAACACATAATGTAAATGACTGACATGACTCATAAGCTTAAGAGTCCAAAAAAAATGGAAGTCTATGACAATTTTCTTTTGCATTTTAATGACCTCATTGCTTGCTCATTTCGACTCCTTCAAAATTAATTTTAGCGCTATGAAGGATAAATGGTTGATGAGTGAACTAATAGCAATGTGTGTGCAAGAAAATGGTCGCCTTAAGTTGGGCCAACCTTAAGTTGTTCATCTTAGTACCACTGCTAATTCCATTAAGAGGAAAGATAAAAACAGTAATAAAAACTGCAAATAAAGTTCAAAGGCTAATCATGGTGCTACTACCTCTAGCATTAAGTCCTTGACAAGCAATCCTAACTGCAAATTATGATTGTGCCTAGATTGCCTAAAATCAAGGAGTAGCTAGCTAAGAAAGGTAACTTAATTTTGTAATATTTGATTCTTTTATGTTTGATGTACTTATCAATACATGTGTGAGTGATTCTAGTTTTATACAAGGATTCCATGCAATCTAGAAACTATCAAATGACCAGAGAAAGCCTAGAGTTGGAAGGGTTGATCACTTATATGTCGAAACCATGGAGACTTATGATTTACATATAAACAATGGAAAGTGTATTAGACTAGTAGATACCTTATGTGTATCGAGAATTTCTCGAAACCTTGTATCTGTTTTTTTAGTCTAAGACCTTGAAGGTTATGTAATAATTCATGGTTATGACGAGATTGCCATTACTCATAATAATGCATTACGTGGTCCTAGTTTCTTGAATGGAATGTTGTATAAGTTAGAACTAGATCATAATTTCTCACAGTCTTTGTTGTCTCCTGATATTGATGACATAACTAAAACAAAGACAAAATCACCTAAATAATTAGAGAATTCCTCCATAATGTGGCATAAATATCTTAGCCACATATCACGAGTTCGCGTGATACGACTCATAAAGGATGAAATATTACATTCTCTTGACTTTAGTGATTTTGAAACATGTATTTACTGCCTCTAAGGTGAGATGGCTAAAGGGAATAAGAAAGGAGCTACTAAAGGTTCCAACTTGTTGGAAATAATTCACTCTGACGTTAAGTGGCCCCTATCCCGCATTCATTTCAGGACATGCATCATTTATTACATTCATTAACGATTATTCACGTTATATGCACCTAAATCTGATCTGAACCCTTAGAGACTTTGATTGATCTTAAACCTTTGGTTTAAAACAAACTTGATCGTAAAAATAAAAGTTGTGAGATCAGATAAAGAAGGTAAGTATTATGGTAGACATACTGATATTGGTGAAGCTCATGGTCTTTTTCCATAACTTTTGAAAGGAACAAGACATAAGTAACCAATACACCATGTCAGGTTCTCCTCAACAAAATGTTATGTTGCTAAAAGGAGAAATAGAACCTTAATGAACATGGTGAAGAGTATGCCTTTTCAACACTAACTTACCAACTTTCCTTTGGACTAAGGCCTTAAAACAGCTTTTCATATACTCAATAAAAGTTCCATTAGAATCTGTCCCTAAGAGTCCTGGACAGGAAGGAATCTGAGTCTAAAATATATGAAAGTATGAGGCTGTCATGCCGAAGCATAAGTCTGTAACCCTAACTTAAAGAAACTGGATCCTAAATCCCTTACATGTTCTTTATCGGTTATTAGTTTTACTGTCTTTTCTACACTACTAGCATTATTGACACGCATCATGCCACGTTTCTCAAAGACTAAGAGATCAGTGGGAGCACGACAAATCATATCTTAAGATTTGCTATAAGTACAAGAAGCGGGGGGAACCACTCGTCGGTTATTATTACTCCTCCGATAACTCCTCTTGTACTCAACGCTGCGCCTAAAATCACTGATCCACCTTCTCCAAATCAGAATCCTAATCCTCCTAATTATGATACTACTAATGATAAAGCATCTTATTAAATAATGCTAAAGCAAAGCATCTTACTATTAATGCTATTAATGCTAAAGCATCTTCCTTACTCAACCTGAAAATCAACTCAGGAGATCATCTAGGTCACGCAAGGCCATAACTTTTGATGATTTCATAACTTATTTAACTGAAGTTGAGGACATTGGAAAGCTTACTGATCCTACCTCTTATTAAGAAGCCATTATTAGCGATCAGGCCACATAGTGGAATGAAGCTGTAATTTGAAAGCTCAATTCCATATAGCATAATGACGTTTGGGACTTGGTTGAATTTCTTGAAGAATCCAAACCTATAAGTTGTAAATGGATCTTCAAAACCAAATTAGACCCGAAAGGAAACGTCAAACGCTATAAGGCCATAACTAGTTGCGAAAGGGTTTTACTCAAAAGGAAGGAATCGATTATCAAGAGACCTTATCTCCTGTCTCATAAAGATTCCTTAAGGATTGTCATGACATTAGTAGCTCATTATGATTTAGAGTTACATCAGATGGATGTCAAAACCACTTTCCTGAATGGAAACTTGCAATAAGACGTATACATGTGAACCTATAATTCCAGAAGGTAAATGGCACATGGTCTGCAAGTTGAATAAGTCCATATACGGGTTGAAGCAAGCATCACTTAAAATGGTACCTTAAGTTTAATAAAGTCATAAAAGGACAAGACTTCCTAAAGAATCAAGTGGATCTTTGCACCTATCTCAAGATCAGTGGGAGTAAATTTACAATCCTTGTTTTGCACATGGATGATATTCTTGCAAGTAACAACTTGGATATGTTGCATGAGTCGAAGCGTTTACTTTTTCGCAGAATGTCGACATAAAAGATCTCCGTGATGCCTCTTATGTTATAGGTATCGAAATACATCGAGATAGGCGTAATGATGTTCTGGTTCTTTCTCAAAAGACTTATATTGAACACATCTTAGAACGCCATAACATGCAGCACTACACACCCACTATAACTCTAGTAGTAAAAGGAGACGTATGTGATTGTTTCCAAAGTCCAATCATTGAGATAAAATAGGAGCAAATGAGGATGATACCTTACTTATAAGTAGTTGGGAGCATTATGTACGCTCAGGTCTGTACTCATCTAGATATCGCTTATATCGCCGGTATGCTTGGGAGTTACTTATCTAATCCCGAATTAGCACACTGGAAAGCGGCTAAAAGGTTTTACGATATCTGCTAAGGACCAAAGACTACACATTAACTTATAGAAGAGGTGACAACTTAGAAGTAGTAGGATGTTTTAATTCCAATAAGAAATCTACTTCTGAATGTATATATTTATGGTTAGTTGGCAAACCTATCTTTTGACGGAGTCATAAGTAGAAACTGACTGCAACGTCTACCATGATGTCTGAACGTTTATAATTTCATGTCATGGGATGTTGTTAAAGAACTTAGTCAGTGGACTCGAAAATCGTCAACTTTATTTATAGACCATTGAAGCTTTACTGTGATAACTCAGCTACCGTAACTTGCTTGAACAGTAACAGTTCAACTGGCGCTGAGATGTATCTTGATACAAAGTTTCTGTTTGTATGTAAACAGATTGAGGAAAATGTTCTTTGTATTGAGTACATAAGTACACATAAGATGCTACTGGATCCAATGACCGAAGGTCTTCCTCCTAAAAATCTTCGTAGGATACGTATCGAAGATGAGGCTTACTAAAGGACCTATTATGATAGCATGTTGTACTTGTTGGTCATTATTATTATTATGTTAATGAAAATTTTCCTCCTTATTCAGATTTTGTTTGTCTATTAGTTACACTTCGAGCTCATAACAGTGTAAAGACATTATGCAACAAAATTTGTCTCAGTCAATTGATCATTGCTTATTAGTTTTAAATTTGAGTCATAGTTTGACTAGTGGGGGTCCTGAGTTGATGTTCTTCTCTACGACTGTACTTATTGGCTATGATTTCGGTTTAAAACGAAATGAGTATTATCCCGGCCGGACTTATTAAATACTCATAGATAAATGATCGCTCGGTCAAGTGGGAGAATGTTGGAACCACGTTAGTGTGACCGTCACTGATCATCTATCCTTCCTGATATGATAATTGACGATAACTGAAATCCCTATGTCTAGTAAATATTCGATGGACGTATTTACTCTTAAAGACGTATTATAGGGTTTCCCATTAGGTGATTGGAACTAAGAGGACTAATGAGGCACGAATTAAACACCAGAGGGACTAAATGTGAAAATACTCTCCTTATATATATAGAGAGTAATTAACCCTAATTTAAGGTTAATCAACACACATAATCACAACCTCCCTCATATCTAATTTCGTTCTCCATCCTCTGATGAATTCCTTAATCATGAATTCATCAATCCATCCTAAATCAATCTTCTTGTTATGGGAACCCGAAATCAATAGCAATCATGCTTTATGCTGTTACAGGTTCCACAGGACGATCTGGATTCCCCGGTACGTGTTTATTACGAATTGAATCATGTTATATTCCAACAAGTTGATCTATGTCTTATTGAAGTGTCTTCTATTATACTAGATTACAAGTAACATTAAATATATATCATAACCAAAAAACATAATATTTGAAGTAAACGGTCTATTTCGTAATATGGATAATCAAATTAGTAAGAAAAACGATTACCTTTGGATTTGTATAAAGACAATGTCAATAGGAGGATTAAAAAATGAGTCTAGTTACTTATATAGATAGTGTGGTGGATCTTTGTTGATGCATCATACAGTGCCGTCTCCAAAAATATAAATAAAATTGAGGCGTGACTAAATAATAAAACTTGGAATCCAATTAACTACAATAAACACTCTTAAATTAATAATGTTGGTATTAGAGTATTTTATCAATTTAACGAAATAATATTATATCGATAAACTAATAAATTATCAATATAAAGAGATTCATGTATGACGAGTTTGAGGATGATTCGGTAGCTTTAAACCGGTCAATTGAAAAGAAGCATTGCAAGCGGCAATAATACTTGAAGAAATTATGAATTTATTCTCAAATAAATTCTGAATCTAAAATATTCACAATAATCTGATCTCAATCAGAAACACACACGATAATCAACCACTCAATATCCTCTCCAGCTAATCTGTCGAGGATCTATTATCTAAATGATAATAGTTCTATTACAAGATCAATACATTAGATTATACAATGATTGAATATTGTTAGGACCAGTTTACTGGTAAACTGGTCAGTCTCTAGTTGAACCTGGAGACCCAGTGAAACTGGAGACCCAGAAGATTTGTCCAGAAATATATTGAAGTCCAGTTGCATCGTACAGTTAACGCAACTGAAGACTTCCTCCAGTTGAGAACTGACCAGTTGAAGAATCCTTCCAGTTGAAGTCGAAGACAACAAGTGGAAGATAGAGAATGACAATGGCAGCGAAGCCCAGTTGACATTCTAGTCAGTTACAAACTGGAGACCGTCAGTGGAAAGCCCTTGCAAAGCTTTACACTGATTACGAGGAATTGACTTTTGTGCTTTATGTGCTTTTACCCGGATAATAAGATTTATCTTATTATTAAGTACAAAAAGGTACATAAAGCTGGTTGAATAAAGTTGCTTTATACTGCAACTTTACACTGCATTTTAAGGAATTAAATGTTATTCCTTAAATACTCTCAACCACATTTGTACGGCCAAAGTTAACATCCCAATGTTAACTTTGCCTATAAATACAAGTCATTGCACAACAAGAATAATAAGTGATAAAACTCTTCAAAAGTTGAACACTTCACACTTTGCAAACCTGCAATATTCTTGGTGAACTTGTGCAATATTCTCTCAATCGTAAAATGGAACATTTCATAACTTTAAGTGTTTCGATTGTTTAGAGAAATTCCAAGTGTAGATCAATTGTAGTTCATAGGTTGTTAGGATATTTACATACTTGTATTATCTTGGTTCCGCAACAACCTTGTAATTTATTTAAAGTTAATAAATAAATTACACTTGAAAATTACATATTGTCTCACCAATTTATTTTATAAGTATTTTGTATTATTGCATTGTTCTTTACTTATTGTCACTTAAATAAGTAATCTATCTAGAACTTGGTATATACTCCTGTAACTGGTCGTCTCCAGTTCAGTGCTTATATTGCAAAGTAACTCCACCATCGACATTGAGGTGTCTTCAGGTAGTACCATCTATTGAGTTGGGACTTACAAGTGGTATCAGAGCAGAAGGCTAATAAACTTGCCTAGATCTGCTAAGATGAACACTACTGAAGGTGGAGATGGTTCTGGTCAAGGTGAAAACCCTTTGAATACTAATACACCACCTCATCAAAATGCTAATTCTAACCCTCCTCCTCCTACTGCCCCAAATCACGTCCATGTACATTATTCTAACACTCCTGTTCCAAAATTTGATGGAAACAGTGAGACCTTTGGTACATGGAAGGCCAGAATGCTTTTGCATTTCGGTGGGATAGAGAGGTATATGTTGAAAATCCTTAAGGATGGACCATATATACCCATGTCTCTTGGGGTAAGTCCTCTTCTAGATCCAACTGGAAGAAGAGGTTCTAGATAAAAGCTCGAAGACCATTGGTCTGATGAGGATCGTAGACTTGTAGATCTGGACACCAGACTCAAGAACATGATCCTTGGAGCTGTTCCTGAAGATCTAATTCCAACACTTGTGTTGTTCCCTAGTGCAAAGTCAATGTGGGATGAATTAGTTATTCAGTTTGAAGGAGGTGATGACACTATTGTCACCAGGAAAGTTGCCTTGAACAAGAAGTATGAATCCTTCTTTGCTCTACCCAATGAAAGTCTAACTGGTACATACACCAGATTTTCTAGCCTCATTAATCAGTTGAGAGGCTTGGGTGTAGAGAAGGATAAGGATATTCTTCTTGAGAAGTTTTGTGATATTCTTCTTTCCAAATGGGAAAACATGGTTCTTGTCTTAAGACAAGGTAAAACCTTGCACAGCCATACTCTTGCATCGCTCTTTGGAGCCTTCAGATTCACTGAAGATAATAATGCTGCAAGACTGGTGGCTGAGCAAGATGCCATGAATCATGCCCAGAGTCCCAAGGTTGCTAGTGTAACTGAGCGACCTTGTGCTGCTTTAATGTCTGCAGAGAGTGTCCAGGAACACTCAATGAAGGAGATGTTAAACAGTTTCTTGAACTCTGGCCTGACCACTGAAATCAGTGATGGTTATTATGAAACTGACGATGATGATCTGGTTTAGAAGGTTTAAGCATAAATCTAAAAGATTTAATGGCCCAAACAATGCTTCCAGCTCCAGCTCTCTGGATAAAACCAATCTTACCTGCTATAAATGCGGTCAGAAAGGTCATTTTATGAAGGAATGCAGATCTAGTCAGATGAACAACCAAACTGTCCCCCTATCCCTAATTTCAATCGGCCTGATGATAGCTACAAAGCTAAATATAAAAAGCTTAAGGCCCAGATTGCCCTCCTGTCCATGGAAAAAGAAAAGGATCAGTGCTTAATGGCACAAACTGAGGGAAAATGGGAGTACTCTGATGACTCATCAGCTGATGAAGAAGAGGAAAGGGACATGTGTTTCATGGCCTTGGAAGATCAACAGCAACATGTGGCAAAAAAAGATGTCATCACTGGAAGATGGGTGGACATCATTTTGAAGAAGGTATGTGATTATGACAATTAGGTTGACCCTGAACTGAAACTGGACCTTGCTGAATCATTAAGTGGTGATTTGGCTTTGTGGAAACTGTTAGAGCAGATAGTGAAAGATATCTTGACACTATCTTAATTGAACTAAACAATGTTAAGCCACAACTGAATGATTTACAAAGTGTCCAGTTGGCTCTCAAGGAGTCAGTTTTAAAAATTGAGGCTTTGGAACTTGATAATCAAAAATTATTTTCTGATCTTGAAAAAGAACAAAAGATTATCAAGTCATGGGTAAAAGCATCTGGTAAGAACTATGATGCATTTTCTAGAACTATCGATGCCCAGAAGAATGCATGGAAATCTGGAGATCTGGAGATGGCAGCTCTCATACCAGATCTTCATGCATTGCCTCCAGCTCTCAGGGTTGAAACTCCTTATGATCAACCTGAAGCTGTTGAAACTGAACCCATTGAGACCACCCCCATTGAGGTTAAACCTGGAGCCAAACAGGCTAGTGCTCCAGTTAAAAAGGCCACTGGTAACAAGCCTTTACCTCAAAAGTCTAAGGTGCCCAAGACCCAAAAGACTAAAACTCCAGCTGAACCAAGGTCCAAGGTTCAGCTGCCTGATGAAAACAATATTTTGTTTAAACTGGAAAGTCAACTCCAACTTTTGTCTCGACAGGTTCAGAGTTCTACTGCCCGGATTAAAAATCTGGAAGGAGGTTCATCACCTTCAGTTTTAAAAATTGAGGCTTTGGAACTTGATAATCAAAAATTATTTTCTGATCTTGAAAAAGAACAAAAGATTATCAAGTCATGGGTAAAAGCATCTGGTAAGAACTATGATGCATTTTCTAGAACTATCGATGCCCAGAAGAATGCATGGAAATCTGGAGATCTGGAGATGGCAGCTCTCATACCAGATCTTCATGCATTGCCTCCAGCTCTCAGGGTTGAAACTCCTTATGATCAACCTGAAGCTGTTGAAACTGAACCCATTGAGACCACCCCCATTGAGGTTAACCTGGAGCCAAACAGGCTAGTGCTCCAGTTAAAAAGGCCACTGGTAACAAGCCTTTACCTCAAAAGTCTAAGGTGCCCAAGACCCAAAAGACTAAAACTCCAGCTGAACCAAGGTCCAAGGTTCAGCTGCCTGATGAAAACAATATTTTGTTTAAACTGGAAAGTCAACTCCAACTTTTGTCTCGACAGGTTCAGAGTTCTACTGCCCGGATTAAAAATCTGGAAGGAGGTTCATCACCTTCAGTTTTAAAAATTGAGGCTTTGGAACTTGATAATCAAAAATTATTTTCTGATCTTGAAAAAGAACAAAAGATTATCAAGTCATGGGTAAAAGCATCTGGTAAGAACTATGATGCATTTTCTAGAACTATCGATGCCCAGAAGAATGCATGGAAATCTGGAGATCTGGAGATGGCAGCTCTCATACCAGATCTTCATGCATTGCCTCCAGCTCTCAGGGTTGAAACTCCTTATGATCAACCTGAAGCTGTTGAAACTGAACCCATTGAGACCACCCCCATTGAGGTTAAACCTGGAGCCAAACAGGCTAGTGCTCCAGTTAAAAAGGCCACTGGTAACAAGCCTTTACCTCAAAAGTCTAAGGTGCCCAAGACCCAAAAGACTAAAACTCCAGCTGAACCAAGGTCCAAGGTTCAGCTGCCTGATGAAAACAATATTTTGTTTAAACTGGAAAGTCAACTCCAACTTTTGTCTCGACAGGTTCAGAGTTCTACTGCCCGGATTAAAAATCTGGAAGGAGGTTCATCACCTTCAGTTTTAAAACAAAATATTAACAAGTTGTCTCGCAAACAACTGGTTGATGGGATACCACAGATTTCTTTTAATAAAGAAAAGCCATGTCCAGGGTGTGAGATGGGCAAGCAGAAAAGGGTCAGTTTCAAAACTAGGCAAAACTTTAGCATCACTGAACCTCTTCACATGCTACATATGGATCTATTTGGTCCAGTGAATGTTCAAACTAGAGCTGGGAAGAAATACACTCTAGTTGTGGTCGATGAATTCACCAGATACTGTTGGGTGGGATTCCTCAGATCCAAAAGTGATGCACCTGCTGAAATCATCTCTCTCATCAAGAGAATTGAACTCAAGTATACTCGAAAAGTCTGTCAGTTGCGAAGTGATAATGGTACTGAATTTCGAAATAAGGTACTTGAAACATTTTGCAATGACACTAGCATCTCCCAAAACTTCTCATCAGCACACTCTCCAGAGCAGAATGGAGTTGTGGAAAGAAAGAATCGCACACTGATAGAAGCATCCAGAAGTATGCTATCTGAATCAGGTCTTCCCACCAGTTTCTGGGCTGAAGCAGTTGCAACTGCTTGTCACACCCAAAACCGGTCAGTCTACATCAAGAGACATAAGAAGACTGCCTATGAAGTACTCAGGAATCGTAAACCAAATATTGGATACTTTCATGTATTTGGTTGTCCAGTTTATATCTTAAACGATTCCAGTCAGCTTGGAAAGTTTGATGCAAAAGCTGATGAAGGGTATTTTTAGGTTATTCAGATATTCGAAAGGCCTTTAGAGTTTATAATTATAGACTCCAAAAGGTTCATGAGACAATTCATGTCACATTCGACGAATCAACTGAAGCAATCAACAAGAGACCAAGCCTTGATATTACTCCAGTCGTTCCAATCAATTTTGGCGAAACTGACCAAATTCATCAGTCAGTTGTTTCACCAAAAGATGTTTCCAGTTACAACAAATTGGAACCAGTTAAGAAGAAGAACACCACCAGTGATACATCATTCTATCCCTCCATCAATTTCAACTTACCACAAGAATTGGTGATTGGATCTGATGTACGTGTCACTCCAATATCAGCACCAGTTCAAACTCCAACTTCTCCAGTTCTTCAAGAAATGCCTTTGAATGAAGAATTTCATGATGCAAATCGTGACCTCATTGACTCTGATGAGGATGTAGAAGTAGTTTGGACCGATCCTCCTCCAGAAGCTACTGCAACTGAAGAAGATCGCCAGGTGACTTGCACTGATATTGTTTTACACCAGCCTAGTCAATACACTAGATGAACTCAAGCACATCCAATTGAACAGATTGTGGGAGATCCAAATAGTAGGGTTCAGATTAGAAGAGCCACCAGTGAGCAATGCTTAAACGTCACCTTCTTATCACTAATTGAACCAAAGAAGATTGACAAGGCTATGGCAGACCCAAGCTGGGTGGAAGCTATGCAAGAAGAGCTCGTCCAGCTTGAAAGGAACAATGTTTGGGAGCTTGTTCCTTGTCCACCAGGGTTAAAGAAAGAACCTATTGGTACAAGATGGGTCTACCGAAACAAGATGGATGAAGATGGCCATGTTGTAAGAAACAAGGCCAGATTAGTTGCCCAGGGTTATTGTCAAGCAAAAGGCGTTGACTTTGATGAAACTTTTGCTCCAGTTGCAAGACTTGAAGCCATCAGAATATTTCTGGCTTATGCAACCCATCTGCAATTCAAGGTCTTCCAGATGGATGTCAAAAGTGCGTTCCTTAATGGAACATTGGAAGAAGTTGTGTATGTTAAGCAGACTCCAGGCTTCATCGATGAGAAGCATCCTCATTGGGTTTATAGACTGAACAAAGCTTTGTATGGTCTAAGACAAGCCCCAAGAGCCTGGTATGATACTTTAACTAAACATCTTCTTAAAAATGGCTTTCAAAGAGGTGCAATAGATAAACCTTATTTATCTTGAAAGAAAGAGGTAATATCTTATTGGTACAAATTTATGTTGATGACATTATATTTGGTTCAACTGATGATGCAATGTGTAAAAAGTTTTCTAAAATCATGTCATCTGAGTATGAGATGAGTTTAATGGGAGAATTAACATTTTTCTTAGGTCTTCAGATTAAGCAAACTGAAAATGGAATTTTCATAAACCAAGGAAAATATGTCAGAGATTTGTTAAGAAAATACAAATATGATTCAATCCCATCGAAAAACACACCTATTGCAGCACCATTAAATTTGGACTCTGACCCAACTGGCAAACCAACGAACATAACTGACTATCATGGTATGGTTGGTTCACTGATGTATTTAACTGCCAGTCGACCAGATATAATGTTTGCAACATGTCTATGTGCCAGGTTTTAGGCTAACCCAAAAGAATCACACTTGCACGCTGTTAAGCGTATCTTTAAATACCTGAAAGGGTGTCCTAATCTTGGTCTTTGGTACCCCAAAGGCTCAGGATTAGATCTAATGGGTTATTCAGATTCAGATCATGCAGGTTGTAAGATAGATAGAAAATCAACAACTGGTGGTTGTCATTTCCTTGGAGGAAAACTGGTAAGTTGGACCAGCAAGAAGCAGACTTCAGTCTCTATGTCCACTGCTGAGGCAGAGTACATTTCTGCGGCCAGTTATTGTGCCCAGATTCTCTGGATCAAGAACCAGTTACTAGATTATGGTCAAAAGTATACAAGGACCCCAATCTTTTGTGACAATACCAGTGCAATTTCTATATCTCACAACCCAGTGATGCACTCCAAGACAAAGCATATTGACATCAGGTATCATTTTATTCGTGATCATGTTATGAAAGGAGACATTGAAATTCATTTCATCCCCACTGACAAATAGCTCGCTGATGTTTTTACAAAACCTCTTGATGAGAAAAACTTTAAATATCTCATCAGCGAACTGGGAATGTTAAATCCTTAAAACTGGAGATTTCTTTGTTATTGAACGCGTCAGTGACACTGATGAAGTTCTCCAGTTGAGGAGGTCCAGGTAATCTTTGCTCGCCAGGCTATCGAACGCCTTTGTGATACTATCCTGGCACTAATAGATTTCTGGATCATCATTTTAGGGGGAAAGACTCAAAAATAATTTTCTGACTAAAATTCGTTTTTGTTTGAAAATGGCAACTGGAGAACTCTCCAGTTGGAAACTGGCACTGGACTAATCCTCCAGTGACCAGATTCAGTCTTGTCTTATTTTTTATAACGTTAGAAATACTTGGTCAATATTTGTGACACGTGATGGTACTCGAGTGTTTTAAACCACTTGGTATCGTCATCTGACGTGTTTAAAGTCATTTTGGTAAATGAACACTGTTTGTATTGGGAAAATTAATGTTAGTGGGCGCGTGGGTAAGATAAGCCGTCGTAGCATTTAATGCTGACACAATTAATTATGTTTTTATTTCAAAATTCAAACTTATTTTGTAAAAATATCTACAAAATTGATTTTGTTGATAAAATATAATTTTTGGTATTACATTGGGATCTTGAATTCCTTATAAATACCCTTATTTACTCCGAACACATTTACTTTCCTTCACATTCTTTCATTTACTTCCCAATCATCTAAAATTTCTTCATTTCTCTTTCTGCTTCATAAATCAAGAACCCTAATTCCTAAATTTCAATTTCATTTTCAAATGGCTCCTAAATCATCCCGTTCAAGAGATGTAAATCTCTTAATTGTTCCATATGCCCCTTCACCAGATGTCAAACCGGCATCTGGTGCTCCTAGTAACACTTCGCTCATGAAACTCAATCCAAATAATCCGATGGCGAGTTTACAAGGATCTCAAGGGTCCAATACCCTTATTGGAAGAATTCAAATTTTTTTGAAGGATTCTCCAATAGGACCCTCATTCTCTCTAAACCCACGCAAGATGTTTCACGACTACTTGTGTGAGTTTTGGTACACTGCCACTCTTTCTTCCGATTGTTCTTCCATCACTTTTACATTAAAAGGTGGAACAATCCAGTGTACCTTATCCGCTGACGTGTTGAGGGATGCCTTACACCTCAACTACTGGAGAGAGGGTGAATCTCCAGTTGTCTTACCCCAAACGTTAATTTTCGCCAAGTCCTCCTTGAAATGGGACATAAGGAGTGCTTGGAGAAAGGGGTTTTGAAGACAAAGGGTGAGATGACCATGAAGGGTCTTACACCTTCATGGAGGTATTTTTTCATCCACCTGGTGGAGAGTATGGGTGGGAGTTCTGGTGGTCTTGACCAGATTAACTCCGCACAAGCAGAGATGGCATACTGCTTGTGGAATGGATTGAGAGTAGACTTTGCTGATATCCTGTTTAGAAGCCTAGTACAAAAACTGAAGGGCACCAGGGGAGTTTGTATCCCCTTCTCAAGGTTTCTCTCTCTCTGCTTTCAACAAATTCTGGACAGTGAAGCATACTTAAGTACAGATTCACCTTATACTGTCCCAGATTTGTTAAGGAATTTAGACTCTCTAGTATCTGAAGCTGGAGAGGTCGAGATTCCAGATCGAATGCAGATGGCATTCGCCAAAACTGATGCACCAATTCTAGGTGAGTCAGAAAGACAACCGGGCGGGCCTCAAAATAATGAGGGACCCTCCAGTTCGTCTAATGTTATGGTTGAGGACATTGCAACCATAACTGAGGCAACTCCAATAACATCTATCCCTGGTGAAGATACCTCGGTATCTGATCCTCCAACAGATGCACCCAACCAGGAAACTGGGGAAGGTCATCTGGAGACTGACCCTTCTGGTCAGCCCTCAGTTACATTCATGGATCTGGACATGAATGTTAATGACGAGGAAATCCTTATAGAGTCTTCGGATTCTGAAGGTACTGCTTCAGACTTGGAGATTTTTGATTCTGCTGTACAAGATCAAAACCCTTCATCTCCAGTCTCGCTTCCAGATGCATCAATTTCACTTTCACCATCTGGGCAATTCTCACTCCTTCGAGAAATGCCACCCCCACCGCCGCCGTTGTTCACACCTGAGCATTCTCAGCATGAACAACACATTGAACTTCCAGTCCTTTCTTCTACCACCACTCCTACTATTTCTTCAACTGCTGGACTGACAACTGGGGAGACTTCTCTAAGTTTGCCTCCTCCAGTTGCTCCAGTAGAAACTGCTGCTGGTCCAGTGACACCTTCTCCTCCGTCACTGGACAGTCAAGTTGTCTCTGTACAAGCCGAGCTCCAAAACCTTCTCACAGGGTGGAGGAGATTCAAAAGACACTTGACAAAAACACCAAGTCTTTCTCCAGATACCACAAGGATCACTTGACCAATATTAAAGTGGTTGATCTGGGGATTAACAAGTTTTCATCTAATGAAGACTTGGTGTTGAAGAAGCTGAATGAGTTGGTCACTGGCTGCAACAATTTGGCAGGTACTTTAAAAGAAGCCTTTGACCTCACTCAGTCCAAGGTCACAACCTCAATCTCCAACTTGCTGGGCAACACTGTTAGAACATCAGAAGTGGACTTAAGGGAGATTGAAAAACAGGTAAAAGAACTAGTTGACAAGCCTGGGTTGAATGTGACTGAACTTGGGCAGCAGTTAATGACTTCAGTTGGTCAGAAGATAGATGATACGCTGGGTGCTAGAGAACAACAATTGATTGAAAAGGTGATGTCTGAGATCACCAAGCTGGCCACTCCTCAGGTTGATCTGGCCCCACTCACAAATGAGATCAACCAGTTGAGGGGCAGCATTGATAACTTGAACACCCAGGTTTCACTTCATGCTCAATCTTTGGATAAACTGATAACTGAAGTAGAAAGTTTGAAGAAGAAGGATGAAGAAGTGAAGGATAAGATGGTTTCTGGTTTGGATGAAGATTCCAAGATTTTAAATGAATTGAAAACTGGTCAGGAACAAGTTGCAGCTAATGTTCTGACCCAGTCTAAAGAAACCAACCACCTATGGAGATCTTTCAGGATGATGTGCACGATCTTCAAAGAATGCAAGAACATGCAATCATGGCAGCCTCTTGACCGGTTGCCAGCTCACCATTCTGAATGGGAAGTGATTAGGGCAGGTCTAGATGCTGCCAAGGGGGAAAGAAGTGCAGTTCTTGTACAAACTCAAACTGAAAGAAATCCATCTGGAAGTCAAGCAGGTAGGGAAATGGTTGTAGCTGCCAGTACTGAAGCTGGTGAGCAAAGAACTGGTGAAACTGGTGATATAAGTGTTAGGGGGAATGTTGTGGATAAAGGAAAAGGTTTGGCATCTGATGTATCTGCCCAGCCGGCCACTGATGTACCAATGTTAGAAACTGGCAATGCTGATGTACTTCCTCCAGTTTCTGAAAGTGTAAGCAAACAACTGGCTAGACTTGGTAATCAAATAAAAGAAAGAAAGAAAATGAAACAAGCCAACCAAGTTGAAGCCAGAGCACATCTTTCACAGATCAAACTGCTTGATATTAGTGATGCTCATCTTTTGGGAATCACTAAGGAGGAGTATGCCAGAGTAAAGAATGATCCCAGGATAGTTGACCAGTTGAAAGAAATGCTTGATGTTGAACTGGACAGACACTATCCTGATGATGAAGCTGAATTTGATGCCAGAAGCTTGAATATATCAGTGGAGAAGGCTAAAGAGAATAGGGCCAGTGGGATTCTAAAAAGAATTGAACATGTTAAGAAGGTTGTGAAAAGGGTATTGAATCCACCAAGGAGGATCCCTCAACCAAGAAGACCACTGACAAGAGATGCTGACCTTAGAACCTTCATTGAACCAGCTGGTGAAGTATCAAATGATGACATCAAGTCTGTTGTACTGGCTGCTGGAGCTGGGAGTATTAAAATAACAAATGAATCTGAAGCAAGAAGCTATTACTCCCAGATCATGGCAACCAGAAGACATAGTGGGACTATCAATGATGTTAATGTAACCATTAAGCCAGGCACCAAGCACTTTCAAGTTGAAGTTAGTTATACCAGAGGGCCACTGGTTAAAACTGACAATCCTGGTGCAATGCAGTATGGGTTCACTGAATGGGTTGAAATGGTAAATGTTTTGGATGCAAAGGCACAAAAGAATAGGTTTGAGAAAGCATGGGTGAACTTCTTAAAGGGCAAGATTCAACACAAAGAAAATCTGGAGCTAAAGTTGAATATTGATCCTGAAGACTCTCAGCCTATCTCTTCAGTGACCAAGAGAAGAAGAACTGGCGAAGGGCCATCCCATTAAGTTCTCTTTTCAGTTATCTACTTGTAATTTATTTACATTCTGTAACTTGTATAAATTTCATTTCCTTGTATAAATGAAGTTACCAGTTTGTAACCACAAGGTAGATAATAGATTAGATCTAACAAACTTAAAAGAAAAACCCAAGGCATTTATTGATCTATAAAAATGCCTTGGAAAACTTAGATAGATTTAATCGAACAAGTCTCTCCAGTTCAAACTTGTACAAATACAAGAACTAAAAAAAGACTTGGCAATATTTCTAGACAAATAGGGGGAATTTGTTAGGACCAGTTTACTGTAAACTGGCCAGTCTCCAGTTGCACCTGGAGACCCAGTGAAACTGGAGACCCAGAAGATTTGTCCAGAAATATATTGAAGTCCAGTTGCATCGTACAGTTAACGAAACTGAAGACTTCCTCCAGTTGAGAACTCTTCAAAAGTCTTCAAAAGTTGAACACTTCACACTTTGAAAACCTGCAATATTCTTGGTGAACTTGTGCAATATTCTCTCAATCGTAAAAAGGAACATTTCACAACTTTAAGTGTTTCGATTGTTTAGAGAAATTCCAAGTGTAGATCAATTGTAGTTCATAGGTTGTTAGGATATTTACATACTTGTATTATCTTGGTTCCGCAACAACCTTGTAATTTATTTAAAGTTAATAAATAAATTACACTTGAAAATTACATATTGTCTCACCAATTTATTTTATAAGTATTTTGTATTATTGCATTGTTCTTTACTTATTGTCACTTAAATAAGTAATCTATCTAGAACTTGGTATATACTCCTGTAACTGGTCGTCTCCAGTTCAGTGCTTATATTGCAAAGTAACTCCACCATCGACATTGAGGTGTCTTCAGGTAGTACCATCTATTGAGTTGGGACTTACAAATATAGATTGAATATAGATAGAAAAATATGAATATCGAAAATAAGGCTGCACAGAAATATTAGGGTTAAAATCCCTAATTGAGGCATATGAGTATATATATACTCATACACTTTCACCAAGAAACACTTCAGTCCCTCAAGTCTTCTATCTTCCAGCTTTTAGTCCCTCTCTTTTAAGTCTTTAACAGCTTCAATCCTTTCCTGCATAACAAGTTCTAAACATACAAGTTTAGTCCCTCAACTTTATATAAAAAGTGATAAGACTATTCTTTCAACACCCCCCTTTAGTCTTATCATGAAAAACATCAACAAGTTTCATTTTAGAACACAAGAATTTGTGTTGTTTTGTATCCAGTGCCTTTGTAAAGATATCTGCAATTTGATTTGCAGACTCTATTTTCTTTGTACAAATCACCCCTTTTAAAATCTTTTCTCTAACAAAGTGTAAATCAATTTCAAGGTGTTTTGTTCTTTCATGAAACACTTTCTTGAGTAAGAACCAAACCATTAGAAGTATCAAGAATCTCAATTCCCAAAAAATACTTCAATTTTCCCAAATCTTTTATCAAAAATTTTGTCTTGAGAAACAACTTAAACTTCTCAATTTCATTAGAATCATTACCAGTAATGATAATATCATCTACATAAACCAGAATTGCAACAAACAATTTAATCTCATTTTTTACAAAAAGAGAATAATCACTTAAACTTTGCACAAAACCATGTTCAAGTAATGCACAAGTGAGTTTTTCATTCCATTGCCTTGGAGCTTGTTTAAGCCCATACAAAGATTTATTTAACTTACAAACCTTCTTCTCAGAATGTTCAAAATACCCAGGAGGAAGATCCATATATACATCTTCATTAAGATCTCCATATAAAAAGGCATTATTAATATCTAGTTGGAACAATGGCCAATTATTTTGAACAGCAAGGGTAATTAAACATCTAACAGTTACAATTTTAACCACTGGTGAAAAAGTTTCTTCATAATCTACACCAGCTTTTTGATTATACCCCTTAGCTACAAGTCTAGCTTTGTATCTTTCTATTTCTCCATTAGATTTATACTTAATTTTATATACCCACTTACATCCTATTGGTTTTCTATTAAGAGGTAAATCAACAACATCCCAAGTGTTATTTCTATATAAAGCCTCCATTTCCTTATTCATTGCTTCATTCCAGCAAGCATGTTTAGAAGCTTCAAAAAATGTGGTAGGTTCAACACTTTTATTTAACTCAGTGACAAAACAAAAATTTTCTTTAGACAAGTTTGCATAAGACACATACTTCTCTAAGCCATATTTTACATTAGCATTCATAACAAAATCTTTAAAGTGTTTTGGCAATTGTCTAATTCTGTCAGACTGTCTGAGATTTATGTTTTGAATTCTGTTTTCATCATGAGAACTAACATCAGAGTTAGTACTACCCTCAGAAATATTGTTTTCCTCAGTGGCTACTTCTACTTCATCAACATTAGTAGAATCAATAGGATCATTAGGTAAATTTGTTTCCTCATGTGATCCCAAAGAACTGCCAGAATGTGATGAAGAGTTACCATGCCTACTAGGACTATTACCATTCCTTCTCTCTTCATCATTGGGTATCTCATTCTGGTTATCAAAGTTGCTTATGTCAAAAAAAATTTCATGATTTAAATCATTACTAAACAAATTTTCAGATTTTTCAAAAATTTTTTGTTTAAAAGGAAAAATTTCTTCAAAAAATTTTACATCTCTTGAATACACAACCTGTTTACTATCTAAGCTATATAACTTGTAACCTTTCTTAAAATTAGAATATCCAATTAAAACACACTTTTCTGATCTACTAGCAAACTTATCACTAATATTTAAAACAGTAGCATAAGCAAGACAACCAAAACTTCTTAAGTGACTGAGAGAAGGTGACTTATTAAACACCAAATCAAAAGGAGACTTTCCATTTAGCACAGAGGTAGGCAATCTGTTAATCAAATAGGTTGCAGTTAGAATGCATTCAGTCCACATATTCAAAGGTATCCCCCCTTGGAAAAGAAGGGATCTAGCAACATTCAACAAATGTCTATGTTTTCTCTCAACAATTCCATTTTGTTGAGGAGTATAATGAACAGAAGTCTGATGTAAGATTCCTTCTTTTACACAAAACTCATTAAATTTATGATTAACAAACTCATCCCATTATCACTCCTAAATATTTTAATAACTTTATCAAATTGAGTTTTAACCAAATTATGAAAGGAAACCACTGAATCATATACTTCAGACTTAGTTTTAAGCAAATAAACCCAAACAGCCCTACAAGAAATATCTAAAACCTTCTTTACTTGAGACTTTGTAAGGTCCCCAAACATCTAAATGAACAAGATCTCCCAACCCTTTAGACTTATGATCACTTAAAGGAAAAGGTTCTCTAACTTGTTTTGCTCTCATACAAATATCACAAACAGAATCTTGTTCAGTATTAGTCAAACCCAAATTGTTTTTTAAAACATTTAAAACTTGGTCTGCAGGGTGACCAAGCCTGCAATGCCAAATGTATTTTGACACAAAACATGTTGGTTGAGAAACATTACCAGCAAAAACAGTACCTTGATTTTCATTAAAGTAATATAGTCCACCAGATTGTTTACCAATCCCCAGTATTTTCCCTGCCCTCAAAACCTGAGTTAAAATATAACAATGTAACTCATCAAAAGCAACAATTAATTTACTGTCTCTAGCAAGTTTGTGAACAGATATTAAACTAACACAATATTCAGGTACAACTAACACATCATAAAGAACAAGAAATTCAGTTAACTGCATATTACCAATTTTTGTTATAAAAGTTTCTGTTCCATGTGACACCTTAATTTTTAAATGTGAAATATCAACAACATTAGTTAAAAACTTTTCAGAATATGTCATGTGCTGATTTGCACCAGAGTCAACAATTTTACCATTAGTAGCCTTTTTTGAATGCAACACACTATTGGCACAGAAAAATTTATCAAAATTTTCATTAAAAAATCTACTATTGTTAACAACTATACCTGACATGTTAGCATGCACACTCTTTCCATTTTCAGAATTGCTTCTAATAAGAGAAACTAAAGTAGCCATCTGTTCATCAGAAAAACCAGTAGAAGAAGTAGAGGGCATAGAACAAGCAGACTTATTACTACTTTTGTCAACAATATTATTTCTTGACACATTCTTTCCTTTAAAACCTTGTCCAAATTTCTTTTTACCAAAATCAGGTGGATAACCAATTATTTTAAAACACTTTTCTATTGTATGTCCATTAAAACCACAATGTTCACAAATCATAGAAGAACCAGAACTACTTCCTCTTTTATCAGATTGTCTAAAATTAGATGCAGTTTTAGATTGAAACCTTTGGAAATTAGACTTAGAAGGCACATTTGAAGTAAACACAGAATTTTGAGTTTTATTTGAACCATTTAAAGAGTTACCAGAAGCAAGAACCCTATGTGACTCTTCACTAGATATTATTGCATAAGCACTTCTCACATCAGGCTTACTTATCTTAGTCACATTGTCATCATTTAACTCAAAATTATCAGATTTATAACCATAACCAAAATTCCTAGCATTATCATCATCCATTTTAGCAAATAGTTCAGATAATGATCAACAAATAAGTAATAACAAAGTTAATCTCAATTAACAGCAACAAACAAATAAGAGCAGATAAGCAAGTTAATCTCAATTAACAGCCACACACAAGTAATTAAACTTAATTACTTACCAAAAAAGAACAAAAAATTAAAAAGTATATATAATAATTAATAAAAAAAAAAAATATATATATATATATTTTGAAAATAAATCTTATCTCCCAAAAGTGCCAGGGACAGGATTCCTTGCCTCTCACGGAGGTAGGTCAAGTTTAACACAATTGTTTTGAATGAGAATAAGATAATAAACCGATTTTTTTTTTAACAAAAAATAGAAAATATAAAGAGATAGGGAAGGAAAGTGCAAACAGCGCTTTTGGATGAAACAGAAGATGGAATCCTACTAGTTATTGATTCACTTAGTCAATAACCGTAGCAGGATCAGAAGCAATCTGCAGCGGAAACAACCAGGAGATTAGGTTTATTTATTGATTATCTTTAATCAATAAAATAAACCTAAATATTCTTCAATAAGATCTTGAAACCCTAACCCTAATTTTTCTCAAAAAATTAGGGTTTTCAGAACACAATCGAATCTAGACAATCAAACGGTGATTTAGATAATCATACGCCGTTTGAATACCAGATCTAAAACAAAAAACCCCAAAATCGATCAACAAAACCCTAAAATTATTATTAGATAATTTTAATTTTGATTAATCACGATTACGTTTTTTCGTAACCTGGCTCTGATACCATGAAGAAATTATGAATTTATTCTCAAATAAATTCTGAATCTAAAATATTCACAATAATCTGATCTCAATCAGAAACACACACGATAATCAACCACTCAATATCCTCTCCAGCTAATCTGTCGAGGATCTATTATCTAAATGATAATAGTTCTATTACAAGATCTATACCTTAGATTATACAATGATTGAATATAGATTGAATATAGAGAGAAAAATATGAATATCGAAAAATAAGGCTGCACAGAAATATTAGGGTTAAAATCCCTAATTGAGGCATATGAGTATATATATACTCATACACTTTCACCAAGAAACACTTCAGTCCCTCAAGTCTTCTATCTTCCAGCTTTTAGTCCCTCTCTTTTAAGTCTTTAACAGCTTCAATCCTTTCCTGCATAACAAGTTCTAAACATACAAGTTTAGTCCCTCAACTTTATATAAAAAGTGATAAGACTATTCTTTCAACAATACTTCACAACTTTTTGTTGCAATACGAGAAGATAATTCTTCAACTCTTAACTGTAATAGGGAGATTTAAAAAAAACTCATTATAGATTTGAAGTTAAAAAGAACAAATGACTATAAATTCATTTTTACTTGGCAATTTAAAAGTTTTAGAATATTTTAAGAATTATTAATTTATAGTTTCGTTAGGACCAATATATTTAACATTAAGATTTCAAAAAAGTTATTATCTTATTATTTTATCGATTAAGGTCTAACTTTATACTGGTTCCAAGTTGAGACCAGATAAATCATTAATTTTATCGAGGTCATTAATTTATCTATACTCTTTTATAAAAATTATCACACCCCCCATTTTTAGAAATAGTTACACAATAGTTACATACGGAATTACTAAATTATCCTTAATAAACACACTATGGAAAGAGTTTTTATAAAATACCAAATTTGCCCTTAATGAATTAATTTACACTCTAAACCTTTATTTTAATAATTAACACTTTAAGCCCTTATTTTCTAAAAATTTCCACTATCACAATTATATCAACCTACACCACTTGACACCGTCACCACCACCAATAGTACCATCACCGACACCACTAGACCGCCTTCCCCACCACCGCCGCCGCATTGCGCGGGTACCATGCTCGTTAAGTTAAATAAAATTGTAATGTATGAAGTTTTTATGAAATGGTGCAAGTTGGAATTAATGAAACCTGATTTACTTATTTGAAAATCTCTAAATACTTTATGACTAAAATGAAGGGGAAAAAATTTATAAGAAAACAAATGGGTGGTAATATTTTACTACAAAAATTGACAGATATACCACAACTATGCATTAAACATTTGTATAGTATGTTCTATAATTTGTATTCTATGACAAATTTATTAACTTTTGTGATACTAATCTCACCACCCATCTTGGTCGATTCTTTTTTATATTAAATTCTTTCCTATTTATCTACATCTTTTTTTATACATATTTTATAAAGATTTAAAACATATTTTGATTTTTATTTTAATAAAGTAAAATGAAAGCTAGGAAAACTTTTGCTAGCTACAAACTAAAGACACTGTGAATCTTTGTAATTAGCTTGAAAAAATGGTATACATTTTAAGTTAATGTTAATAAGACTTTCAAAAGTTTTTGATACATGCTAGTTCACATAATAATACGATACGAGTAAAAGATATAAGATGTAAGTGTAAAAGATAAAAGATATAAAAATAACAATCTACCAATAAAATAAAACAGGATTGAGATGTTCTTGAAATGACACATGGCGTAATCTTTGATCGACATTTGTCCTTTTAATTTATTAAATTAGCTTCTATAATTGTATATATAGATTCAATTTTCTTATTAGACTTAAAATTAAACTCAAACTCTTGGCTTATATATAGATACAAAACACATTATAACCTTATTTGATTGATCGTTTTCTTATTAATAAAATTGTCTCTTTTTCTTTCTCAAATCTTCAACTCATATTACTTATATTACTTATAATAAGTAATTAACATGAAGACTTCAAAATTTTGAGTTTACGATCCAAAATCACAAGGCTATTTGACATCATCCATTATGCTTACAAGTTTCGATTTTGATGTGATTGTAAAAATTTAAGGTAAATCTAAAACTCTAACTAAACATACGAGAGAAAGGTACCGGCGCGTTGCGGCGGTGATGGAGGTGATGGCAGGGTGGCGATGTAATGGCGGTGGCGGTGATGGGGTGATCTTTAGCCGTACGGGCTCCGCTCTCGGATTTAAAAATTCGTCGAAAGTATATCAAATGACATCTCTAATGAAAGAGCATGAAATTTTAAGAACACCCATATAATTTTTATAATTTATCAATGTATAGTTTTTGAGATAAAAGATTTTGAATGTATTAGAGGAATAAAATGATTTATGGAGGAGAGAGAAAATATATTATAGTTGTTTTAGGTAAATATAGAAATAGACAGGAGGGGCATTTTGAGGAAGTAAATGTTGAAACTTAAAATTTAGACAAGAGTTATTTGCTTTATAATATAGTATAGATATGTGACATATTCTTACCATTACTGTTTATTATAATTTAGATCATCGGTTTACTGTAACCACAGATTATTTCCTTCACACGAATCGTGTATGTGACATATTCTTACCATTACTGTTTATTATAATTTAGATCATCGGTTTACTGTAACCACAGATTATTTCCTTCACACGAATCGTGTATGTGACATATTCGAATTTCTTTATGATACAATCAATATAAATACCGTATATCGTACGGGTATTAGGACTACTAGTAAGATATATAAGATGTTAGTAGACGTTGGCAAGTAGTTTTTTTCAAGTTTTTCCGTATGATCATATATCCCACTCTTCACCAACCGCACGTTACCAAAGTAAACGATATTTGAAAGTTGGACGACCAAAAGAGCCACTTGGAAATATATTACTCTACTTTATATAAATAGATATAGATACAGATATAGGGGTGAGTTATTTTGAGAACTCATAAAAAAAAGAACTCAAGAACCATTCTGGACCACACATTCTTTCTCTCTTTCTCTCTCTTCAATTAAATATGGAAATTCATCCAAATCATTCAAAATGTTTTATCTCACAAACCGTAAATCGTTAGACGAAACAAAAAGCATGGGCAGTCTTAAAATTTCGTCCTCTTTCATTAGAGATCCAATTCGATATACTTTTGACGACTTTTTAATTTTCGTTTTCTTTTTGGTACTTACACATAACTTACACATGTGTAGGTTGAACAAAAATTATGATTCGGAGCGGGCTTCGCCCTTAAGGATATTCATAAACCAAAGCTGGTGGGGGTGATAGGTCATTGAGGGTGATAGGTCATAGTGTGATAGGTCATAGAGGGTGATAGGTCATAGGGGGTGACCGGTGATAGGTGATCTACCTAACGGGCTCCGCCCTTAGCCGTTATGGCTCCGCCATGGACTGACGGGCTCCGCCCTTTGCCACCATGGCTCCGCCATGGATTAACGGGCTCCGCCCTTAACAATCATTGTTGTGTACATATGTTCATTTACTAATTTACATGTGAAAACAATGATCCTACACATGTGTAGGTACACAAGTACAGGGGGGAAAAAACGAAAATTAAAAAGTCGTCAAAAGTATATCGAATTGGATCTCTAATGAAAGAGGACGAAATTTTAAGACTACCCATACTTTTTGTTTCGTCTAACGATTTACGGTTTGTGAGATAAAGCATTTTGAATGATTTGGATGAATTTTATTATTTAATTGAAGAGAGAGAAAGATAAGAGAAATATGTGGTCCAGAATGGTTCTTGAGTTTTTTTTTTTATGAGTTCTTAAATAACCCTTCCTCTATATATCTATATATATCTTTCCATTGAACGAACTCATTGTATATATAAGCTTAACATTGACACCATCAACTTCAAAAACCTCAAAGACATAGTCAGACTACCCAACCCAAATCCTGACTGACCTTTTCACCACACAAAAATGCTTTCATCTTTCAACCTTTTACCAACCACAAATTCTCACGCCCATAAAAGATAATTAAATCCCTCTTAACATATCATTCCATTCTCATTTCTTAAAAGTTGATTTAATTAGTTGGATAAATAATTAAGATGGAAGAAATACTAAACAGGGGCTCGGTCAGGCGAACCACGAGCCGGACCATGAGTCGTAACAGAAGTTCGGCTAGTTGGAGGATGGAAGATGTGTTTACAGCCGGCAGTGGCGGCAGCTACAACCGTCGGTCCAGCCGTCACTCGGAGGAAGATGAAGAGGCACTTAGATGGGCAGCTTTGGAAAAACTTCCAACTTATGACCGTTTAAGGACCACCATCATGAAGTCTTATATGACTGAAGATGATGATAATTATCAAAAACCTGGCGGTTATAAAGAAAACGTGATGCACAAAGAAATCGATGTACGTAAGCTTGATCCGAATGATAAACAACAGTTTATTGACAGGATTTTTAAAGTTGCCGAAGAAGATAATGAAAAGTTCTTGATGAAGTTCAGAAATCGTATTGATAAGTAAGTTCATTATTTCAAGTTTATTATTAACGTGAAATTTTTTGGATTATTATTTTTACTTATGTGTTGGAAAAAAAAAATTAATATGATGAATTACTGCGACTAAAGAAAACAAAAATGAAATTTACATAAATTTCATTTTTGTAGTGGCCGGTACGTGGTTGTCCATTATCTTAATTTCAAACTGTTTACAACTTTTCATTAATAAAATAAAAAATATTACAACATTTTTAAAAGTACTCCATGCATAGAGACATTTACTTTTGCTATAGATTTATTTATTTTTATATGTATCAAACTCAAAGCATGCAATCGCAATCATATAGTAATCCATTCGTCATTCATATTCATCCATAGCAAGTATCTACTAATATATTTCAATAGTTAATATGTATATCCTTTTATAAATATTTCAGTCATATTCATATATTTTGTATTCACATGCATGCGTACAAAGTCAAAGTTTGATGCCACCTCAATCGTGAAAGGCCATGTTATATATTCATATTATAAAATTAGCATGACATGAAAGTGTATGGCATGTTTCACATATACGGATTTGCAAACCATTTATATATCAATTATTGAATAAGTCTATATTAGTTAAGATATACCGGCCAGCTAAGTTTGGATTCTCAGAAAAAGTGATCATGTGTTGGTACATTTGTTGAACAATTCCACTTTCAGTTGACTTTGGTGCGAATTTATAATATAACATAGGATAATTAATGTTCATTGACTAGATATAACGTGCAAATGACATAATTTGACATTTCACCGATTTGTAGACTATTCATGATCTTTTTGTTGTTTATTTTATTGAAATTCAGCAAATATGTCACCAATATATATGTGGTTAAAAACTGTCTTTATGTTATACTTTTTGGATATAATTAAATTAATTTTAAGAAGGAAAAAGATATGATTTTTTTGATTTGTTCTCAATTTCAGGGTTGGAATCACCCTTCCAACCGTAGAAGTACGGTTTGAACGTTTAACAATTGAAGCCGATTGCTATATCGGAGATCGAGCACTTCCATCGTTAGTAAATGCTGCTCGAAATCTTTCCGAGACAGTGTTGGGATGTTTAGGCATCAGTTTGGCTGAAAAAACTAAGCTCACCATTCTTAAAGATGCAAGCGGCATTATAAAACCATCAAGGTAGTAGAAATATATATAGACAATTAAGGGCGCGTTTGGTTCACGGAATGTTTTTGGAAGGAAAAGAATCTATCAAAGGAATTGGAATTTGAAGGAATCTATCAAAGGAATAGAAATTCCTTCCTCCATCCCCAAGGAATGGAGATTCCATCAAATGATGGAATGTTTACATTCCTACGGAATGAGATTCCTCTTTCTTTGAACAACCAAACGCACTATGGACTGGAATTCAATTCCAATTCCATCAGATTCCATCAAATTTTGTGAACCAAACGCGACCTTGACTTTAGAGTGTTATTTATGAAGTTGAAATAATATGTAAAAATATGTACGAAATCATGATGGTGAAGTTGAAATATAGTACTATTTTTAAATGAAAATGACCTCTAGCTATTAGCACATATTTGCTAATTAAATTATTAACCATATTTTTGTTTTGTTTTGTTTGTTTGGATTTATTTATTTATCAGGATGGCACTTCTTTTAGGCCCACCTTCGTCCGGGAAAACAACTCTTTTGTTGGCTTTGGCCGGAAAGTTGGACCCTAGCTTGAAGGTACATTGGCCTTATAATATACGATCGAGTATATATAATACTCGTATATAATAATAATATAAAATGAAATGTGATTAATTATAACCACGTCAAACAAAAATAAGCTAGCTAGGCCATAAATTTTAATAACGATAGTGCTAATGCTAATGGATGAAACAGGTTAGGGGAGAGATTACTTACAATGGATATAAACTCAATGAATTTGTACCACGTAAGACGTCGGCATACATTAGCCAAAACGACGTTCATGTTGGAGAAATGACGGTTAAAGAAACGCTAGATTTCTCCGCAAGGTGTCAAGGAGTCGGCTCACGTTATGGTAGTACTTCTATATATAATTAATAATCATGTTTGATTTCTAATTAAAAGTTAAGTTATGGTTATTTTCTCGACCTTATGTTATACTAGTATTTAATAAGTGTCATATATATGTACAAATACAGAATTATTGACGGAGCTTGCTAGGAGAGAAAAGGAAGCTGGCATTTTCCCAGAAGCCGAAGTTGATCTCTTCATGAAGGTAAATTTTTTAATTCTTTTTTTTTTGATATATATGTCTAATTTCATGTGTATCGGAAAATAAAGATTTATATCAAGTTAAGTTTTGGTATATGTAACCAGGCAACGTCTATGGAAGGAGTTGAGAGCAGTTTAATTACTGACTACACTCTTCGGGTACGTAATTAAGCAGGATATTTTTATGTTTCATATATATAATAATAATTACTATCAAACATGCTAGCTGGCTCAACAAAATTATACGTAGTGTTATTTTTATAATATATATTCACGAAATTTCATTTTGTGGGTCAATGGGATCTTCTCATTTATTAATTGATGTATATAGCATGTCGTTTTATTAGTCAATAGCATTTGAGCAAGTTTTTTCAACCTTGAGGTTGGTGGCCTAACACTAATTAATTGTTCAGTTTGATTTTATATTAATCCCTTTCATACATATATATACAGATTTTGGGACTTGATGTATGTCGAGATACCATCGTCGGTGATGAAATGATTCGAGGGATCTCAGGGGGTCAAAAGAAACGAGTGACGACAGGTTAACTCCTCACACAAATCTCATGAAATTATAATGGTTTTTTTTTAAATGGAAAGTTGAAATAAGTAGTACTAATGTAGAAATGATCATCCGATTGAACCCAAAAAAATCATGATTTGATGAACACACCAAACCCAACTCAGCTAAACTAGGATGGGTGGTTGGTTGATTGGAACAAATAAAGTGATGCATATAACCTAAACTAGTAATATTGGGATTAAGTGGTTGTTCAAATGTTAAGTAATGTTTGGACTAACAACCACACCACATTTCTAGTAATATTGTTAGGTGGTCAATCCATTATTAACCTCAGCTCACTAGCTCATTTAGTTTGTTTTGTCCTCATCAAGGTCCACCCATTTGATTCATCCATACTTCCTTTGTCTACTTGTTTTTGGATAAAGATTCCAATATATCATCAATGGGCCACCTTAAAAGAAATCTTTGCTGATATTACAATTAGACTTGAACTTATAATATCTTTTACAAGTAACATTGTATACTGCTAAGTCAAACATCTTTTATAAAGTTTCATTTGTTTAGATGGATCATGATGATATGATTAAATTTAAATTAATTTACTTTCACCATGTGATGACATAAGGTTAAGTGCAATTCAACCGAAAAAATGACAATCTTGAAGACTAATTAATATACTGTGATAAAATCAGTGGTGAATATAATTTTTTTTCTGTATAGAATAAACTATGATTAAATGCTGTAATGATGTTGGACTTGTAAAACAGGGGAGATGATTGTTGGGCCGACCAAGACATTGTTTATGGACGAAATATCGACAGGGCTTGACAGTTCAACGACATTTCAGATAGTGAAATGTTTGCAGCAGATTGTTCACCTTACCGATGCCACGGTGTTGATGTCCCTGTTGCAGCCCGCACCGGAGACATTTGATCTATTTGATGACATTATACTATTGTCGGAAGGCCAGATCGTTTATGAAGGCCCACGAGAACATGTGGTCGAGTTTTTTGAAAGTTGTGGATTTAAGTGTCCAGAAAGAAAAGGCACTGCAGACTTCTTGCAAGAGGTTACCTCAAGGAAAGATCAAGAACAGTATTGGGCTGACAGAACCAAACCATATAGATACATATCAGTTACTGAATTCACAAAGCGATTTCAACGATTCCATGTTGGATTACGACTTGAAAATGAGCTCTCGGTTCCATTTGATAAATCAAGAAGCCACAATGCTGCATTAATATTCAAGAAATACTTGGTTTCTAAAATGGATCTTCTAAAGGCTTCATGGGATAAAGAATGGCTATTGATCCAAAGAAACTCTTTTGTCTACGTTTTCAAGACGGTTCAAATCATCATTGTGGCCTTCATTGCATCAACGGTGTTCTTAAGGACTAGAATGCCTTCAAGAAATGAAGGAGACGGAGCTGTTTTCATTGGCGCACTTTTGTTCAGTATGCTTATTAATATGTTTAATGGTTTTGCTGAATTGTCGCTTACTATACAACGACTTCCCGTCTTCTACAAGCAAAGAGACTTGTTGTTCCACCCTCCATGGGCATTTACTCTTCCAACTTTCTTGCTTCGAGTGCCTATATCAATAGTGGAGACTACCGTTTGGATGGTCATCACGTATTACACCATTGGATTTGCCCCTGAAGCTAGCAGGTTCTTCAAGCAGTTCTTGTTGATATTTCTAGTCCAGCAAATGGCTGCCGGAATCTTTAGGGTTATTGCAGGAGTGTGTCGAACCATGATTATTGCCAACACTGGAGGAGCGCTCATTCTGCTCCTTGTGTTTCTTTTGGGCGGCTTCATCCTTCCTAAAGGTGAGTTTCAAAAATAAAGAATCATGGAATACCTGATTATATAGCCTTAATGAAGTCTCTATGTTACAGGTCAAATTCCAAACTGGTGGGAGTGGGCATACTGGATTTCACCCATGACATATGCTTACAATGCCATCTCAGTAAATGAGATGCATAGTAATAGGTGGATGAAGAAAAATGTATGTCGTATACTTATCCTAATTAGAGTCATTCAAATGTGATCGAAAGTCGAAACTATCAGATACAATAGCTAAATTGACAGCAACTTTTTACAGGCTACAGACAATGTCACCAAGTTAGGAATAAAAGTTTTGCAGAACTTTCAGATTCCCACTAGTAGCTACTGGTATTGGATTGGCACGGCTGCTCTAGTTGGTTTCGTGATTCTTCTAAACGTTTTGTTCACCTTAGCTCTCATGTACATGGATGGTAAGTATAACTAACTGGAGATTCTCTTAACGGGTAAACATTATCCTAAAAGTTAATCTGATTTTGATATTTTAGCCCCTGGGAAACCACAAGCAATAATATCTAAAGAAACAGCCATGGAAATGGAAGATAACGACGAAGAACCAACAAAAACACCAAGACTAAGAACAATGACATCAAAAAGAGAAACACTTCCTCGTTCTTTGTCCGCTGCAGATGGAAACAATACAAGTATGAAAATTCCCATAGTTTGAATATTCTTACATCAACTTAGAGTAGAAAATTTTATATCTGAAACATTGAGGTTAATTTATACGAGTCATTATTCAGGGGAAATGGCAATGCGAAGAATGGGCAGTCGAACTGGTGCCCAAGACTTATATAGACATCAAGATTCATATGCCGAGGCTGCAAATGGTATATCTCCTAGAAAAGGGATGATTTTACCATTCACTCCCCTTGCCATGTCATTTGACACTGTAAACTATTATGTTGATATGCCCGCGGTAAGTCTTGTTTTCAAACTTTCTAATACCTCATGATCATGTTTAGAAGCTTGTGGTAACTAAATAAACGCTGAAATAATTAAATTAAACAGGAAATGAAAGAACAAGGAGTGACCGAAGATAGGCTTCAATTACTACGTGGTGTAACTGGTGCATTTAGACCTGGAGTCCTGACTGCGTTGATGGGGGTTAGTGGAGCTGGCAAGACGACACTAATGGACGTTTTAGCAGGAAGGAAAACAGGTGGTTATATCGAAGGTGATATAAGGATATCTGGATATCCTAAGAATCAAGAAACATTTGCAAGAATTTCAGGATATTGTGAACAAACGGATATCCACACGCCTCAAATCACGATTCGAGAATCCTTAATATACTCTGCTTTCCTTCGACTACAGAAAGAAATTAGCAATGAGGAAAAGATGGTAACTAAGATTTTTCTCTGTTTTTTTTTTCTTTGCATATATAGAATTGGGAAAATCTAAAGTTTAAAATGTGGATCCATTTGAATACATAAATTACAGACTTTTGTTGACCAAGTGATGGAGCTTGTTGAACTAGACAATCTAAAGAATGCAATTGTTGGACTTCCGGGGGTTACTGGTTTATCAACAGAACAAAGGAAGAGACTAACAATTGCAGTAGAGCTTGTTGCTAATCCTTCGATTATTTTCATGGATGAACCAACTTCTGGGCTTGATGCAAGAGCAGCAGCCATTGTTATGAGAACGGTGAGAAACACAGTGGATACTGGAAGAACCGTTGTTTGCACTATCCATCAACCTAGCATTGATATTTTTGAAGCATTTGATGAGGTACTATTACTTCTTCCGGTATATTAAGTATTACGTCATACCAATTTATCCACTCGTATAACATATCAAGAATCATATATTGGCATCAGTTGCTGTTAATGAAAAGAGGAGGACAAGTGATCTACTCTGGACCATTAGGAAGGAACTCCCAAAAGATCATTGAATATTTTGAGGTATATATATATCACTATGACTTTCATGATCTAATAAAATATGTTAATAATCATGACGTCATAATATCAAAAACTTTACCATATTATTCAGGAAATTCCCGGGGTTCCAAAGATACAAGAGAAATACAATCCAGCAACATGGATGCTTGAAGTAAGCTCAATTGCTGCAGAGAATCGACTTGGAATGGATTTTGCTGACTACTACAAAACTTCGCCTTTGCATGAGTAAGAGATGATATTCTCTAAAATATACTTAAAAAAGTTAAATAGAATTAAAATTATTGAAACCTAACATATTCATATGTATAAATTGACAGAAGGAACATGGGTTTGGTGAAGGAGTTGAGCACGCCTCCTGCAGGCGCAAAAGATCTTTATTTTGCATCACAGTATTCTCAATCGACATGGGGACAGTTCAAGTCTTGCTTATGGAAACAATGGTGGAGCTATTGGAGAAGTCCTGACTACAATCTTGTTCGTTACTTCTTCACTCTGGCTTGTGCACTCATGGTTGGGACTATTTTCTGGAAAGTCGGAACTAAAAGGTATCATCTTTTTTTTTTTGGTCAACATTAAACATACATGATTTCAAAGATCATTTCCTAATTCATTTCTCCATATATATTTACAGAGACAACAGAAATGATTTAACTACAATTATTGGAGCTATGTATGCTTCGATCCTTTTCGTGGGTATCAACAATTGCTCAACAGTACAACCGATAGTAGCAACTGAAAGAACTGTATTTTATCGAGAAACGGCTGCAGGGATGTATTCTGCATTACCATATGCCATGGCACAGGTCAAAAAACAAAACATAATTCTTTTTTACTTGTATGGTTGACAATATATATGATCTATATATTTTGTCGAAGTTCCATTTCATATTCTAAGTTTGTGAGACTCTAAACCATTGCAGGTATTTGTGGAAATACCATATGTGTTATTTCAAACAACATATTACACTCTCATAGTGTATGCCATGGTTAGCTTTGAATGGACAGCAGCTAAATTCTTTTGGTTTTTTTTCATCAACTTTTTCTCGTTTCTCTACTTCACATATTATGGAATGATGACGGTTTCCATCACACCGAACCATCAAGTAGCATCAATATTTGCAGCAGCATTCTACTCCCTTTTCAATCTCTTCTCTGGTTTCTTTATCCCTAGACCCGTAAGTCATTTTTTGTTTTGAAGTTTACACATTATACGTTGTAACTTACCAAAATACTAAAAATGAGATCTTTTGCTGAATACAGAGGATTCCTAAGTGGTGGATATGGTACTATTGGATTTGCCCGTTAGCGTGGACTGTATACGGTGCAATTGTTTCACAGTATGGTGATGTCGAGAACTTCATCAATGTGCCCGGGCAATCACCAGTTAGAATCAAGTCGTATGTGAAGGACCAATTTGGTTACGAACCAGATTTCATGGCACCGGTTGCTATAGTTTTGGTTGGTTTTGCGGTTTTTTTTGCTTTCATGTATGCATATTGCTTGAAGACATTGAACTTCCAAATGAGATAGTTAGCTCCTCCCCTATATATAGTCAAAACAACATGTACGTAATATATAGATACATTTATTATGAAACCGTTTGAGATGGCCAGGGTTAATTAGTAACATTTTGCATATATATCTTTTCGGGTTAATAAATGGTGTATCGAAAAAGTTTTGAAATGTTAATTTTATATTTTCCTGGTTAATTAGTGTAATGAAATATTTCATTATTACTATAAGTGGAGAAATGATGCAACTATAAACCATGATAATTACATATATGGTTAAGTGAAACGTCAAAATGCAAAGTTCAAAGTGATTTAGGTTTTTGTTTTGCATCTCAGGCTCAACGCACATATACATTTTACTACTCCGTATTTTAGTTTGGGCAAATGAGTTTAAAAGGTAACCAAAAACTCCTTTTGTAGTATGCAACGGTGTAAATTGATACTAACGTAATACGGTTTTAGCTGATGTGTTAGTGGTTTTGACCAAGTTAAGCTGCCACGTATACACATTCATCTTCTTTGTAATTCATGTTTGACCAAGCAAATGCATTCCCAGATGAATCGCCAGATCCATGACCATTTTCCCAAATATTTTCCCACATCCACAACAATCCCACAAGCCGCTCAAATCTCTATTATAGATATACAGTAGAACCTTTATAAATTAATAATGTTGGGACTGAGAAATTTTATTAATTTAACTAGATATTATTATATCGATAAATTAATAAATTATTAATTTAAAGAGGTTCATATATGACCTTCAAAATTTCCATGTCCAATATATAATTAAATGAACTTGTCAAGTTCATTGTTTTGAATTAAAGATAGCTTAATGCACATGGTTCTAAATTAATCACTATAAAATATCGAATGATAAGTTTTAAATTCACATCAATTATGTATGGCTTTCAAACTAAACGTTGTTAAAGGATCTACCATAACTAAAAAAATAAAGTAATGGAGTGAACCCTAGCCCCATACCACAATTGGATACCCATCGACTCACCTCGTATGAGTCATATGATGCCGGTACAATACCTCCATCCTAATCCCCACATGATCTGGGCACCCCGAAGGATCGAACCCACGTATTTAAACTTCACATGTGGGTCTAGGATCTACCATAACTAATCAACAAAGAAAACTTTTATGTGTGTATAAGAAAGATCATCACTTTTTGATGACGACGTTGAGGTTGATTTATGAACTTAGAAAAAAACATTGTAAACGGCAACAACTCTTTACATCTTTTGTTGCAATACGAGAAGACGTTTCATCAATTCTTAAATGTAATAGAAAAATTTTAAGACGAACTCAATATAAGTTTGAAGTTAAAAAAAAACAAATGGTTATAGGTTTATTTTGTTACTAGGCAATCTTTGAATTTTAGAATATTTATAAAAATATTAATTTATAGTTTCGTTGGGACCAATATATTTACACTAGGATTTCAAAAAAGTTTATGATCTTATTATTCTATTGATTGGGGTCCAATTTTATACTGGTCCTAATTTGGCACCTGACAAATTATTAATTTTATCGAGATTATTAATTTATCGAGTATTAATTTATAGAGGTTATACAGTAAATTATCTTTATAATAGCAACTAATGAATACTAGAATCTAATCCAAATTTTAAACAAAACTACAAGAAAACCCACAAACCTTTTATTATCACATACCAAAAACCTAAAAAAATCAATTTCCCTCTTTTCTTCATATTCATGCCAACAATCAACGATGCCATCACAAATCTGAAAAGAAACAAGAAAACCGATAACAAGATGCTGTTGAAATAGTCCATGAATCACAAATAAAACAAAAAAACTTATTTCTCCGTCGTCGCCCATCGATGGTGGCTGTATCTTATTCCTCCGTCGTCGCCAGATCTTGATGGTGGCGACTTCTCTCCTAAAAAGAGGTGTATAATCATGGTGTTATATATATAATGGTTAGATTTATAATGTCTTTTATGGAGATGGAAATAGATTCAATATTTTGTAAGGATTTTAGCTTCGTATGCATTTTCCGTCGCCGACGGTGGTGATAGTCCATACAGTCGTCGCCTTGACCGGAGTTCAGGCCAGGTGTCATTAAGAACAATGATCTTTGATTTTTAGATTTTGTTTTTTAGGTTAAGATGGAAGATTAATGAGATTAGGGCTAATTGTATTTGAGTTTGGAAATTAAAAAGTAAAAGACGAGATGAAGCTGATGATATTCTGAGTTTCTTGGATTTACTATATTAGTTTTGAGATTTTTGATTTTGTATTTGGATTGAAAAACAAAAGATAAGCGGTATTTACCCCAATTTGCTTTTTGATTTATTCTGCAAGTGAAAACTTGTTTGATCGGGAAAATCTTAATTAAAATATAAGAATTAAATTAAACTTTGATTCAAATGACGTGGAGCGAGCGTGGAGTCGTCTTAAAAGCTGACGTAGCTAAACACACACAAAACAGCCTCCACATAAGATTGCTAATACGGAAGGTGGTTTCAGTATCCATATTGATTTTACCCACACTAATGGCGCGTTTAGTTCACAAAATGTTTTTGAAAGGAATGAAATCTGTAAAAGGAATTAGAATCTGATGGAATGGAATTTGACGGAATGTTTTTTATTTTTTAAGATTTAAGTGACGGAAGGAATGAGATTCCTTCCCCCATCCCCATGGAATGGAGATTCCATCAAATGAGAGAATGTTTACATTCCAACGGAATGATATTCCTTCATCATTGAACAACCAAACGCACTAAGGAATGGAATTCAATTCCAATTCCATCAGATTCCATTGTAATCTGCGAACCAAACGCGACCTAAGAGCTCATTTTTATTTATTTTTTGTCATTAAGTGCTGAATATATTAAGTGACTAAATGTATGTGAAATGTTCATTTGAAAACTAAAATTTCTGTGAAAACTAGAAAACTGGCTAAAACATACTGTGATCTGAATTTAACACAATGTGTTTTAATTGTGTTTTTCAAAAACACAATGAGTTTTTATTATGTAATCTAAAAACACATTGTATAAGTTTTAAATCATAGTATGTTTTTGATAGCGCGTGAAAATCAGAAAATTGTTCAAACACACTGTGATATGAACTTAACACAATGTGTTTTCTAAAAAAAAAAAATTAAAAACACATTGTGTTAAATTCAGATCACAGTGTGTTTTGGCCAGTTTTCTAGTTTTCACGAAAATTTTAGTTTTCAAATGATCACAACCCTAAATGTATAAATAACGTTTGAATGTATTAAGTAAAAAATAGGTAATTGACAATTATTTATGTTTATTAAGTAAAAAAAACATGAAATTTGACTGAATGCATTAAGTTCTTAATTATTAAGTCTATTAAGTAAAAAAATAACAAGGCCTAAATCTATAAAAGGAGGAGTTTTTGTTTTATATCCAGAAAAGTAAAAACGGACAATTAAGATACGGTTTAAACTTATTTGCCATTTTAGTTTTGGGACTAACAAAATATGAGGCTTTTTTATCTTTCACATAAAAAGTAATATATTCTTCTTTTTTAATTTATATTTATTCAAACCCGCATACACCCTTTCAACATATTAAAATCTTAAAATAGAAAGAAATTTTCAATTTTCAAATAAAGACATCTGAAACTATATACTTAACCAATTACACATCATAAACTAATATGTTCATTTATAAAGTTAAGAACGAAATGCATTTTTGGTCCCTGTGATATCACACCGTTTGTAAGATTGGTCCTAACTTATGCAAAGTAGCGATTTTGGTGCAATAAGTGAGACTTTTTAGCAATCTTGGTCCAAAATTAACTTTGTGTCTATTTTGCTCCGTTAGAGACACCATGTGCAACACATGTGCAGGGTACTTTCGTCTTTTACCACCCACCCACCTCTTTATCACCAACCAACTAACACCATCGGCCACATTGTCTATATTCGAGAAACACAATCTATATTCGAGGAAAAAAAATAAACAATAGAACTGAAAGGACTCGACCCAAAAACATAACATAAGTAATGAAAACACAATTTTATAAATTATACTTAGAAAGATACGGCCATTTTTCGTCAAAAATCAAAATTATCAAATTTGAAAAATGACAATTGGAACCTTCTTAATATGTTAATATAAGTCTATTGTATGAGTTTCAGGTCACGGAAAGTTCAAACGAAGCCTCGGTAAAAATTTGTGAAAAGTTACAGAATAGGACGGCTCTTGTTTCTGCAAAGGTCGTCCTCTTGACAAAGGCCGTCTCATCAGTTTCGTCCTTTTGATACTTTAAACAACTTTCGACCTTTCCTACTAAATACCGAGCTTCTAAAACTGAAAAACAACCTCACTTTGACATAAAACAACTAACACAATATTTACAAAAGTCTTCATACCATCCGTTGCTACAAATCAAATTTACAAGACTAAACGGGTCATTTACCCATTTTGCCAATCATCCAAAATCAACCAATCCTTTAAGATGCATAAGACCATGACTCCAAACTATTATTTACAGAAATGTACATGACCAACACATCTCAAATGTACCAAGAGCCAATAGTTCAAAGGGGCTACTAAGGGTTCTATCATCAATACCATTTTACCGGAATATGCTATGCTTCAAGCTTTACAATTCAACTTCAATCTCTATAGCACTTACTTTGTTTCCACATCCGGGACAACCTATAAAAAGGGTAAACAACTAAAAAGTAAGCAAAGCTTAGTGAATAATCTTGCATACGTTTATACACACGAAGGAGGGCAATGCACAAAGGTCTATTGCATATAGCCTATGGCACCGTCGTACCATACCTATATACTCACCTTTGTACTAACGCATTACATGGATCCATATAAGCTAATGATTACAATCTCAAATAAACAATATCATAGCCCCTTCTTAGGCTATGGCCACTACTTAGGCCCGTAATCAAATAGAGCCCCTACTTAGGCTTAACGCCAAATCGATTACCACACACGGAATCCACCATCATATGGTAATCGACCCAACGTATATATAAAAGTATGCAAGAGTACTCACCTCCTTCGCGACAACCATAATCATGATGACCACAAGAACGCAAATTACAAGCTTTCAACCTAGCAATAAATCACAATCCATATTTGGTCATCTAACACAATCACAATAATCACAAGGCCAACATGTCGTACTTTACTATCTTTACTAGCATCTCAATGTCCAACCCAACTTTTACATAATTCACATTGACATTAAGTTTCTATGGGTTTCTCTAATCTCAATATTCATATCAATTTGGCCAAAACTCATTTTATACTAAAAAATCATCATTTCATTATCTCACAACATAGCATACAACATTTTACTCAAAATCATTATTTCCATCTTTTGACCATAAAAAGTCTCCAACCATATTATCACTAAAATCATTAGCTTAACTCAATGACAACAAAATCATAAGGATGAAAAATGGGAAATATGACAACAACCAAGTATGGTCTCTAATTGACCAAATTACTAGAGCTCACAAGAAAAAAAATATGTTGTTAGGTCCATTTGACCGATGCATATCGAGATCTGTACGAATCTAGATGTGTGGAATCCATCTAGATCCGTTCTTGAGGCTATACATATAATCACACATATACAAACAAATATATGATAAGACCAGGAGATATAAAACAAAGAATTCCTTTATCATTAGTCGAATGATTACAAGAATAAATCCGTTGAAAATACATCTCAATGATTCCGGATTACAATCATTCGAGACGACTCTTGATAATGAATTACATGGTGGATATGTGATATAGATCTCTATCACAACCCGTAAATGACTCTCTGTCTAGACTAAAATCATTAACTGAAACAATAACCTAAGACAACTATATATAGGTTGATTATGGGCTGGACTTTGGCGTCTGACATAATAGCTTTGATGTTAATAACCTCAAAGGATCAACATCAAAGGATTAACCTCAAAGCATTAACATCAAAGGAATAACTTCAATAAAATAACTTCAAAGCCTTTAAAATGTCAGCCTTAGAATTGTATTGCAGCGGACAATAATAAGTGCACATAAACTGCACTAACATATGCTTTCAACTAAAAAAACCCCAATTTAATCAACTTACATGAACCCTAATTTGAATTAAATCAATATAGCTCATTTTTATGAAAACCCCCAAATTTCAATTCTTTCAAGAACCCTAAAATCAAATAACAAATTAATTTGAAATGGGTAAAATACCTTCAATCTTTGAGAGATTCCACTAGATAGAAACATGCAACAACAAACTTGGTTTCTTCCCCTTTGTTTTTCTTCTAATTTTCGGCACACACATACACACCTCAATCCCCCAATTTCTTGCTAGAACAATAGATGTTATGTTAATATTATTATTATTATCACTTATGGAGGTTCAATAATTTTACTATATCAAGAGAGAAATTGGAAAGAAGAAGAAGATTAGAAAGTGTTTGATGAGAATGGTTGGTAGAAATGAAAGAAAGAGGATGAATCACAAGGCTTGCTAATTCTCAGCTTGCCACGTTTTCTTCAAAATAAAAAAGGGGTATTATACCCGCTAGCCACTAAAGTTTCAACCAATTTAATCCCGTATTTCAAAATTAAATACTAGGAAATTATTTTAATGCCAAAACTATGATAAAGGTTTATTTTATTTACCTTAAAATTTCGGGATGTTACAACTCTCCCGCACTTGGAACGGATCACGACCTCGTGATCCAAGCTACATCCAGTGACGTCAATAATTCAAACATTTCCTTAAATTACCATTAACACTTAGACATCTTTTCATGCTTCCAATATAAAGGCAATGGGCCTCTCGACATTGTCTTAGTTAATTCATTTGAAAGTTCGATTTTTTTTAAGTGTACACGTGAAACCTTGACGACATAATACTTCCTAAAAGGATAAACGGGAAACGTCAAATGAATTCTAACCCATAAGTAACCTTGTCGACTCAAGCTGGTATTCTGAAAGAACTATTAAACCGAAGTCTTAGCTTTCCTTGAATGCAAAATCGTAAAACACCACTCCTTGGAAAAAATTTCATATTACACGATCACCAAAATTGAACTCGATAAGTCTCTCTCTTTTACCCACATAAGATTCTCACCGATCTTGATCCGCTTTAAGTCATTATCTTATCATTTTAATCTTCTTAAGCATCTTCATCACTGTATTTGTGGTACAAAACTCTTGTTGCCCACTTCTCCCAAACGAATAGGGAATCGACATTTCCTATCAAACATCATTTATACGGAGGTAATCTAAATACTAGTGCGATAGCTATTGCTATACAAGAATTCCCTTTAGGACAAGTGCAAATCCTAGGTTCCGTCAAGGATCATCTGTTCACTCTCACACATGTCTTTAAGAATTTTGAATGGTTCTCTCGTGTGACCATCCACCTGAGGGTAATATGCAGTGCTTGAAATCAATTTTTCCGTTTCTTCTTGACATTTACTCCAAAAGCATGAAGCAAAACGTGTATAGTTGTCAGGAACATTGAAGATGGAAACTCCATGCCCTGCTACCACTTCCTTGATATAATCGTTGACTAAAATTTCTGAAGTGTGAGCATCCGAATTGGTAGGGTTTGAGCGTTCTTCATCAAATGTTTAGAAACAACCCAATAAAATTAGACTGATATTGGGGCGTTTTCAAAAATTTTGTAACAGAGTCTATCATGATGTACTCCCATTTTAACTTGAAAGTTTCTAAGGATTGACATTTCCCACAAAGCTTTTGATGCCAGGCTTTCGCTTATGCACAAGTGAGGCAACTATTAACGTATTTCATAACCTCTCGCTTCAATTCGGGTCACCAATAATCTCTCTTTAAATCTTGACACATCCTTGTCGAATGCAGTATTCGGATTTCGTAGACTTCATGGAGCATAATCGCTTTGATTTTCTAGTAAGAGGATTCTAAATTCTATCATGACGTAAAGTACGATCGCAAAGCTCTTTAGAAAAAATTTCATGTGACCTTGACTTCTCGTTTGCTTAGAATCTCGTTGCAAAGTCTTCTCTTGAGCCCCCTCTATTTGATCGAAGAGATTAATTGTGATTAGCATGTACAACGGTGAAAAACAAAAAGAAAGGTGAGAACTTTTCAAGCTCGAAGCGTCGCCACTATATTGGCTTACCGGGACGACACCAAATTTCATAGGCGTAACCTTTCGAAAGATTTGATCAACTTCTTTGACAGTTGTTGAGATTTTGATGTTCGATAGGAAAAGAAAATACTTAAGACTCATACAATCAAAACAAGTATAAATTTGACAGTATAGAGTTAAAAACACCAAATTTTAAAGTAAAAACAACTCTGATGGACTCCAAATCATTAATGGAACGACTCTTCTTGATTTTTTTTAATGCTTCGTAGCGTCGTTCTACTTCTTCCCTTTGCATGAAAGCACAACCAAGACCGTCTGTTGAAACATAACAATAAATCGTCATGTCCTCCAAATCTTCTGGTAGTATGAGCACCGGGGCTTTACTTACTTTTTCTCGTGACTATCAAGATTTACTTCATATTCTCTTCTCCAAACTTACCTCACAATCTTTCTAAATAACTCGGTCAATGGCGAAACTATCTTACAAAAAAACGAAAGTAAAACGACATTCGTAACCCGTCAACCACGAAACTTCTAATTTATGTTGATCTTGTAGATTGACCCCATTTCATCACATACTAATCCTTGCAGGATCAACTACGTTTGTCTCCATGGTTAATCACATGACCGAGATATTGCATCACTCCTAACCAGAATACTCATCCAAAGAATTGGGCATCACTACAAACAAAATGTCATTTAGTGGCATACAAATAATGCCACTAAAAGTAATAGAAGTGCCACTAAAAGGCAACTTGGGATGCAATGGCATACAAAAAAAGTGTCACTACAAGTGGTAACACTAAGCCTTTTTGTGACACTTTTATCTTGTGTCACTGCAACCTTGTATGGTTATTGTGGCACTTTTTATTATGCCATTGTTGACCTAAAACGCTTTTGTGGCATATAATTTGTGCCGCTAAAACAACCAGTCAAATTATAAACATGGTACTACTTCTTGTGATCTGAAACTAATATGCAAATCAATAAGTATAATGTATTGAATATAAAAACATAAAAAGAAAAGCAAAGTTTTATTGCAATAACTTGGGATAAAATTCAGTTGTCTATTGACATTGTTATAACATATCTGGAAATGAAATTAGCAAGATGCAATATAAAAATAAGAAGCTAGATACAATATAAGATTGTATACACGAAATTTAATCCTAAAAAGAAACACTTGAAGAATGATCTGGAACGTGTTACTAGCAATCCAGAGTCAAAGCAATCTCATAATTATATGATCCTGTCAAACATTGACAAAACAAATGTTGGGTTGATCCTACAAAACACCAAACCTATAACTAATTACATAATTTTTTAAATAACTTTCATCTAACCCATCTACAAAATCTCGCATATACAAGTATCTATCAACATCAACAATCCATATATATTACCAACATCATTAACAAATTAAACCAAAAAAAATTGAAATTTTACAACCTTATGTATATTAAAAGTAATACAAAATAAACAAATAAAAAACAAATATACAAACCTTGAATTCTACCATCATATATTATTCAAACTTTCTGATCCGGATCTAAATCTGTAAGATGCAAAGATGAAAAACAAATTCAATAGATATTAGAAGCTGCAGACACATGGAAAACAAACAAATAAAAATTTAATCGAACTCAAAAGAAAAAAAAAAGACAGCCTTAATTGGAAATTTGGGCTACATTTAAAAAAATATTTTAGAGGTGGAAGATTAGTTATAATTTGTGAGTGGTAAAATCTGTGAACATATGAAGAGTGGAAAAAGAGGATAAGGTTGTACCTCATGCATCAAATATTATACCTTTAGGCTTTGGCTCTCTCACAAAAAAATTGAAATGGAATTGAGAGGGAATATGCCCGCTCAAAATTTACAGGGCTCAAAACTATTTTTATTTTGACAATAGTGGCACATGTAGGAAAAATAAAATACTACCACATATGTATTTAGTGACATAAGATATATATGTGTCACTAATAGGTATGTATATTAGTAGCAAAAAGTATAAAGTGCCATTAATGTTTATTTTCTTTAGTGACACAAAAAACTTGTGCCATTAAAAGTCTTTTTATAGTGGCATATAAGATACTAGGTGAAACCCGTGCGTTGCACCGGGCTTATTTTATTTATCGCCGATTCTTTGTAAACTACATAGAATAAAAACAATTTTATAACCTGAAGTAAATAGTATAACCCTCTCACTCTATACATTCAAGTAAAAAAAGCAACAAAACATAAAATATTAAACCTCATTAGAAATGAAAGTGCTAATTAGCTTGGGTTCAATTGAAACCTTTTTATAGTTTAAACGTAGTTTACACTTGTTAATAAATAAAGATATATACACAAAAGAAAGTTCTTGAATTTTGTGTGAGGGCACCAAACGTGTTCTAGAAAACTACTTATGTTGACTCATTATCAAACTTATCAGACCCTGTCAATTTTGCTATCTGCCTGTAATTTGACATTATAAAATCATAAGCATAAAATCATCCATGAAGAGATAAATACCAAAATATCTACAACTTAGAACAACATGGACTATGAAGGGTGTTATCAAAAACAAATAACACAATTACTAAAGGAAAACCTTAAAAATCTATCTCATAAAAAAAATCACGAATAACAAAATAGGAAAAAGAAACAAATCGCTAAATCATAAACAGGTGCCTCATAATCATCTAACCTCGAAGAATTGACATAAACAAATAAAACTATTTTAACATATGCGCATGAAGAAAAATTATTAGTTGTGTGTATTTGAGATAGTAAAACAAAAAAGGAAAGACAAGACCATAATAAAGTCCCTCAAATCCTCAATCACCCTAGCTAATTTTAGGATCCGCCAGTAAAGTGCGCAAGAAAAGTGCGCAAGAAAGAATGCATGATCGGTCATTTTCAAATTATAAATATCTTCTTAAATATGTATCATGAATGTTATAAGTTGTTTGAAATTTTACTGTTTAATCCTATACATATTCATCTAAAGACCAAAGTATCAAATCTCGAATATTCATTATGTAATGCTCTTAAATAGATATTAAAACTGACAAAGCTATTTATGAGGAATTCTATTTTCAACTGATAATTATTTAAATTGTATTTATAAAAATACAATAATAACCTTATATACATATTAATGATATAAAAATTCTCATAGTTTTCTTTATTCTTTTGTTATCTTAAACTTTGTATGTATAGATATATATATATATATATATATATATATATATATATATATATATATATATATATATATATATATATATATATATATATATATATATATATATATATATATATATATATATATATATATATATATATATATATATATATATATATATATATATATATATATATATATATATATATATATATATATATATATATATATATATATATATATATATATATATATATATATATATATATATATATATATATATATATATATATATATATATATATATATATATATATATATATATATATATATATATATATATATATATATATATATATATATATATATATATATATATATATATATATATATATATATATATATATATATATATATATATATATATATATATATATATATATATATATATATATATATATATATATATATATATATATATATATATATATATATATATATATATATATATATATATATATATATATATATATATATATATATATATATATATATATATATATATATATATATATATATATATATATATATATATATATATATATATATATATATATATATATATATATATATATATATATATATATATATATATATATATATATATATATATATATATATATATATATATATATATATATATATATATATATATATATATATATATATATATATATATATATATATATATATATATATATATATATATATATATATATATATATATATATATATATATATATATATATATATATATATATATATATATATATATATATATATATATATATATATATATATATATATATATATATATATATATATATATATATATATATATATATATATATATATATATATATATATATATATATATATATATATATATATATATATATATATATATATATATATATATATATATATATATATATATATATATATATATATATATATATATATATATATATATATATATATATATATATATATATATATATATATATATATATATATATATATATATATATATATATATATATATATATATATATATATATATATATATATATATATATATATATATATATATATATATATATATATATATATATATATATATATATATATATATATATATATATATATATATATATATATATATATATATATATATATATATATATATATATATATATATATATATATATATATATATATATATATATATATATATATATATATATATATATATATATATATATATATATATATATATATATATATATATATATATATATATATATATATATATATATATATATATATATATATATATATATATATATATATATATATATATATATATATATATATATATATATATATATATATATATATATATATATATATATATATATATATATATATATATATATATATATATATATATATATATATATATATATATATATATATATATATATATATATATATATATATATATATATATATATATATATATATATATATATATATATATATATATATATATATATATATATATATATATATATATATATATATATATATATATATATATATATATATATATATATATATATATATATATATATATATATATATATATATATATATATATATATATATATATATATATATATATATATATATATATATATATATATATATATATATATATATATATATATATATATATATATATATATATATATATATATATATATATATATATATATATATATATATATATATATATATATATATATATATATATATATATATATATATATATATATATATATATATATATATATATATATATATATATATATATATATATATATATATATATATATATATATATATATATATATATATATATATATATATATATATATATATATATATATATATATATATATATATATATATATATATATATATATATATATATATATATATATATATATATATATATATATATATATATATATATATATATATATATATATATATATATATATATATATATATATATATATATATATATATATATATATATATATATATATATATATATATATATATATATATATATATATATATATATATATATATATATATATATATATATATATATATATATATATATATATATATATATATATATATATATATATATATATATATATATATATATATATATATATATATATATATATATATAAAAAGTTATAAAAAATTATCATAATTTTATGGTTCTCCTTTTAATATATATATATATGTGTATATGCATTATTACTATGCGAAATGTTCATTTATATGTTGTAAGAAAATTATTAGATCAAAATGATGATGTCATACATTTCTAACTTTTTTAAATTTAATTTAATTTAATAAATTTAAATATGGTCATTAATTATGGAAATAATTTCCTACATTTTAATTATAGAAAGTAATTATTTAATGAATATAATTATGAAAAGTAATTCATAAAATTTATATATATTTTTTAAAATTACTTTTTTGATTTTATTTTACACATTATACTACTTTTTTTTCCCTTTATGTCGTACAGTTTATCAAATTATGAGTTTATATCGGAATTTTTTAATAAATATTGGTTATAAGTATTTAATTTACATCGTAGATATCTTATGATATTCAGATAAGTATTTAGTTTACATTCATAGATATCTTATGAAATTCAGATAAAAGATATTACCGGTATGTATACGGTGCCTATAATAATTAAAAAAATAGAAGATTATAAAAATGTCAACATCACCGTTTTTCAACATCTTTTATCGATGTTCGTTTAATTACGATATTATAAAAATTTAGCATGTTATTAAGTATCTCTAATATATAAATAATTTAGCAAGTAATATCTACATTTAATTTTATACTATCATAAAAGATATAATCAACATATACATATCCTACTATAATTAAATAATAGTATTATTAAACTTCAATATGTCATATTCATAACTATTAGTTATATTATAAGTTATAACGACAGCTTAATATGTTTAACCTGTATATTACACGAAAAATAATCTAGTCATTATAAGATAGCAAAAAGAAAATATGATTTTGAAAATGATAGAAATGAAATACGACTTTAAAAAATATATTCAACAATCATGATTTATAAAAGTTATAGAAATAATAAAAAAAAGTTTAAATATTTTAATAATGTGAAAACAATTTATATTTATATTTATATACTTTAATATGTTAAATGAAATATAATGTAATATCACTATAAATTTGAAAGATTTGGAACATAAATTCACGGTGGTTTGCCTTTTGAATTTTAAATCACATTTAGTAGTCACTTTTAATTATTAATGTTAGTTAAATTAACATCACCAAGTGCATGGCTTGTTGGCTTGTTGCCCAAAGCCCAGACTTTGAATTCGGAGGTCTAGAGTTCGAAACTCAAGGCATAATTTTTGCCAATTATAAGCTCACTAAGTTGTATTAAATACTCTAATATATAGGTGGCGTACATGGCTACTGACGTGTCACCCGGATTAATATGGTGACGCAATGTAGGAAAATGCTGACGTGGCGAGCTCAGAGACCGCCACGCGAGCACTTTCTGATAGCCTTATATATAGAGAGAGAGATTTGCCATTAAAAAAGTATGCCACTAAATGGCACTTTGTTTGTAATGCATGAAACTTTCTTTTCATAGTATCTCCAAGACTTCTTGTAAAAGAACTTTGTGACCGGATTGACTCTCAGAATAATCAAAACGTTGTCAATGAAAACAATTCCGGACTTATTACATAACGGATGAGAATTGAGGTCCATAAAATTCGTGAAAGTTGCAAATTTTTTAATATAATCGAAGGCATAAATACGAATTCAAAGTGTCCATATCGAGTATGAAAACTTTATTAAGAACATCTTCATTGCACTCTTTAAGTTAAAGATAAATGAAACAAAATTTCATCTTAGAATAATAAGAAACTGTTTCCAAATGATCGAATAGAATATCAAATCTTGACAACAGTGCTCGTTTTCGATTGTTGCTTTATTGAGCTCACGAGTGATTAAACGCACGCGCCTCCTACTATCTTTCATTTTATTAAATAGGATAATCGTACAAGCACTTGAAACAACTAGAAGTACTTGAAACAACTAGAACGAATAATATTCACGGAAATGACATTGAGAAAATCACGAAAAACAACAGAATATTCTAAACACTAGAAGTACTTGAAACAACTAGAAGTACTTGAAACAACTAGAAGTACTTGAAACAACTAGAAGACTTGAAACAACTAGAAGACTTGAAACAACTAGAAGACTTGAAACAACTAGAAGACTTGAAACAACTAGAAGACTTGAAACAACTAGAAGACTTGAAACAACTAGAAGACTTGAAACAACTAGAAGACTTGAAACAACTAGAAGACTTGAAACAACTAGAAGACTGAAACAACTAGAAAGAAACAACTGAAACTGAAACAATCACGAAATTAAACAACTAGAAGTGCGCCTCCTACTATCTTTCATTTTATTAAATAGGATAATCGTACAAGCACTTGAAACAACTAGAAGTACTTGAAACAACTAGAACGAATAATATTCACGGAAATGACATTGAGAAAATCACGAACAACAAGAATATTCTCCATAAACCGTGGTTTCCTTTCGGCGTCGAAGATCCAAACACATGAGACTAGACGATCATACAACAATTATCAAAACGCACGAGCAAAAGTACTACTGAAATTGACCGCTTCTTTTCTGCCATAAAAAACATTTGCATTCTTTCAAATAGGGATATTCAACTAATCCGCCTTCTCCTCCCACGAAATTAGACATCGTTCATGCTTAGCCAATCCATTCTTAAACATTGCATCAAACGCTTTTAAGGAAAAAGAAACCATATTGACTCGAAAGATTTTGGAGTAGATTTTAATTTCATAACTACCATGCTTAACATTTACAAGTTCATTGTTACTATATTATCCTCATTTTCTACACCTCAATTTATCGTTCATAAAGATATCACCATATATCATGCAGTCAAACATTTATTTTTGATGGGCATGCCAATCATAATCAAAAACACACTCGTCATACCCCGTATGGTCTTTTAACACAATAATGATGCCATGGGTCTCACTACCCAATGGTCTTACACCAAATAATCACGATGCCATGGGTCTCACTACCCAATGGTCTTACACCAAATAATCATCACAACACATTAGCATACATTCAACATTCACCGTATATGCAACATACCTTCTCTTTATAAGCGACAAACGACATATTAAATTCACAATCTATTTCAAAGTTTCACTTTTTATCCCTCAACAAACCATTTATTCATGCAAATCTTTTCTATCTTGCCTATATATCAACAAGCAAAGACATAAATTGAATCATACTGCCAAACAAGGTATCCAACCTATGGCTTCATACTAACATACTTCCATACTTAACGGATTTAACTTGAGCTATTATAATATGTGATGATAATAATGCTGCAGTCATTATTATGATTATATATTATAACATCTCATGTGAAATTCGCTAAATACTTCCATATGTCACTAGAAACCAAACTATATGTAACATCCGTAAATTTTGACCCATTGACTTTATGTGTAATATGACTAACAATATAAGTTAATGAAGTATTTGAGTCGTTTTATGAATTAAATGACTATGTGTTATATTCGGGTCGATAATATGTTTTGATCGGTGTTTAAATGTGTAACGATTGTAATTTGGCTTGAGAAGAGAAACGGGTCGGCCCGTGGGTCACCCATGACCCATCAGCCCCTTTGACCCATTTCTCCCCCCCCTTATCCTTCCCTTTACCCTTCATTTGTTTTCTATCTCTTTTCTCTCAAGTAAAAAGGGCAAGACAAAAACCATTTCAATTCTTCACCTCTCTAACATCGATTGGTGTTTTGAAACTGATATAACCCTAGAATCATCGCCATCTATACCACATTATCGTCTATACGAAGAATCAAGGTTGTAGTGCAAGCATTTTAACCCATTTTGACCTAAATTGGGTTCTAGCTCGGAAAGGAAGTTTTGGTAAGTCTAATTCATCCCATTTACTTCTATTTATGTTAGTTTACTCGTTTCTAGTCATCTCGTACATTTACAAGTTCTAAATCGCCTTAAAATGAGTTTTGGGTCGAATTAGGGTTTAATTAGGGTTTGAACGATTTGGAGAATTTGATGATGTTATGGATGGAAATATGGGTTTGGGTAAGTGTATTTATGCATTAGAATGTCAAATGTAGCTTCAAAACGAGTCCTTTAACCTTGCAATGCGATTTAGGGTTTTGGTTCAAGTGAAATGGGTGTTGGTTGTCGTTGTATGTGTAGTCGGTGTTTAAATGTGTAACGATTGTAATTTGGCTTGAGAAGAGAAACGGGTCGGCCCGTGGGTCACCCATGACCCATCAGCCCCTTTGACCCATTTCTCCCCCCCCTTATCCTTCCCTTTACCCTTCATTTGTTTTCTATCTCTTTTCTCTCAAGTAAAAAGGGCAAGACAAAAAAACCATTTCAATTCTTCACCTCTCTAACATCGATTGGTGTTTTGAAACTGATATAACCCTAGAATCATCGCCATCTATACCACATTATCGTCTATACGAAGAATCAAGGTTGTAGTGCAAGCATTTTAACCCATTTTGACCTAAATTGGGTTCTAGCTCGGAAAGGAAGTTTTGGTAAGTCTAATTCATCCCATTTACTTCTATTTATGTTAGTTTACTCGTTTCTAGTCATCTCGTACATTTACAAGTTCTAAATCGCCTTAAAATGAGTTTTGGGTCGAATTAGGGTTTAATTAGGGTTTGAACGATTTGGAGAATTTGATGATGTTATGGATGGAAATATGGGTTTGGGTAAGTGTATTTATGCATTAGAATGTCAAATGTAGCTTCAAAACGAGTCCTTTAACCTTGCAATGCGATTTAGGGTTTTGGTTCAAGTGAAAATGGGTGTTGGTTCTTGATTTTTCTGCATAAACTGCTGCTGGTCGTGTTGCTGCCCAGTAAGGGGCATAACCTACGGCCCTATGGGGCGTAGGTTACGCTAGTTATATTTTGACTGGGCGTAGGTTACGTCCCTTTGGGGCGTAGGTTACGCCAGTTGTACTTTCCAGAATTTATTGTTTGACCTAAATTGGGTTCTAGCTCGGAAAGGAAGTTTTGGTAAGTCTAATTCATCCCATTTACTTCTATTTATGTTAGTTTACTCGTTTCTAGTCATCTCGTACATTTACAAGTTCTAAATCGCCTTAAAATGAGTTTTGGGTCGAATTAGGGTTTAATTAGGGTTTGAACGATTTGGAGAATTTGATGATGTTATGGATGGAAATATGGGTTTGGGTAAGTGTATTTATGCATTAGAATGTCAAATGTAGCTTCAAAACGAGTCCTTTAACCTTGCAATGCGATTTAGGGTTTTGGTTCAAGTGAAAATGGGTGTTGGTTCTTGATTTTTCTGCATAAACTGCTGCTGGTCGTGTTGCTGCCCAGTAAGGGGCGTAACCTACGGCCCTATGGGGCGTAGGTTACGCTAGTTATATTTTCCAGAATTTATTGTTTGACCTAAATTGGGTTCTAGCTCGGAAAGGAAGTTTTGGTAAGTCTAATTCATCCCATTTACTTCTATTTATGTTAGTTTACTCGTTTCTAGTCATCTCGTACATTTACAAGTTCTAAATCGCCTTAAAATGAGTTTTGGGTCGAATTAGGGTTTAATTAGGGTTTGAACGATTTGGAGAATTTGATGATGTTATGGATGGAAATATGGGTTTGGGTAAGTGTATTTATGCATTAGAATGTCAAATGTAGCTTCAAAACGAGTCCTTTAACCTTGCAATGCGATTTAGGGTTTTGGTTCAAGTGAAAATGGGTGTTGGTTCTTGATTTTTCTGCATAAACTGCTGCTGGTCGTGTTGCTGCCCAGTAAGGGGCATAACCTACGGCCCTATGGGGCGTAGGTTACGCCAGTTGTACTTTCCAGAATTTATTGTTTGACCTAAATTGACTTTCTGGACCTTTTTACGCGTCGAGCATTGATCTAATTCACTTCTTATCTTATGTAACCATGAATAAGAGTCTTAAAAGTCATTTAATGTCGAGAACCACTTTGAGAACCTAATTGGGGTTTTGTCGAGAAATTGTTAAGTTACGTATATGTGTTTATGTATGTTGATGTGAATGTATGTGATCGATGTTTAGGTGTTGGACGTGAAGTGAACATTGTACGACAATAACTTGACTTTATATCAATCTTAGCTTTTCATAGCCGATCAAGGTGAGTTTCGTATCTCCCTACTCGCTTGAGATTCGGGCTGAAAAGTGTAAATTTGCGTGTTTACTTACGTTGTTGATTGATTGATTGATTTGGTTTGAATGTTGGATTGTTGAGACATCCGTGAATTTTGACCCATTTCTCCCCCCCCCCCCCCCCCCCCCCCCCCCCCCCCCCCCCCCCCCCCCCCCCCCCCCCCCCCCCCCCCCCCCCCCCCCCCCCCCCCCCCCCCCCCCCCCCCCCCCCCCCCCCCCCCCCCCCCCCCCCCCCCCCCCCCCCCCCCCCCCCCCCCCCCCCCCCCCCCCCCCCCCCCCCCCCCCCCCCCCCCCCCCCCCCCCCCCCCCCCCCCCCCCCCCCCCCCCCCCCCCCCCCCCCCCCCCCCCCCCCCCCCCCCCCCCCCCCCCCCCCCCCCCCCCCCCCCCCCCCCCCCCCCCCCCCCCCCCCCCCCCCCCCCCCCCCCCCCCCCCCCCCCCCCCCCCCCCCCCCCCCCCCCCCCCCCCCCCCCCCCCCCCCCCCCCCCCCCCCCCCCCCCCCCCCCCCCCCCCCCCCCCCCCCCCCCCCCCCCCCCCCCCCCCCCCCCCCCCCCCCCCCCCCCCCCCCCCCCCCCCCCCCCCCCCCCCCCCCCCCCCCCCCCCCCCCCCCCCCCCCCCCCCCCCCCCCCCCCCCCCCCCCCCCCCCCCCCCCCCCCCCCCCCCCCCCCCCCCCCCCCCCCCCCCCCCCCCCCCCCCCCCCCCCCCCCCCCCCCCCCCCCCCCCCCCCCCCCCCCCCCCCCCCCCCCCCCCCCCCCCCCCCCCCCCCCCCCCCCCCCCCCCCCCCCCCCCCCCCCCCCCCCCCCCCCCCCCCCCCCCCCCCCCCCCCCCCCCCCCCCCCCCCCCCCCCCCCCCCCCCCCCCCCCCCCCCCCCCCCCCCCCCCCCCCCCCCCCCCCCCCCCCCCCCCCCCCCCCCCCCCCCCCCCCCCCCCCCCCCCCCCCCCCCCCCCCCCCCCCCCCCCCCCCCCCCCCCCCCCCCCCCCCCCCCCCCCCCCCCCCCCCCCCCCCCCCCCCCCCCCCCCCCCCCCCCCCCCCCCCCCCCCCCCCCCCCCCCCCCCCCCCCCCCCCCCCCCCCCCCCCCCCCCCCCCCCCCCCCCCCCCCCCCCCCCCCCCCCCCCCCCCCCCCCCCCCCCCCCCCCCCCCCCCCCCCCCCCCCCCCCCCCCCCCCCCCCCCCCCCCCCCCCCCCCCCCCCCCCCCCCCCCCCCCCCCCCCCCCCCCCCCCCCCCCCCCCCCCCCCCCCCCCCCCCCCCCCCCCCTTATCTTCTTTCCCCCTCTCATTTTCTTATCTATCTATCTCTTTCTCCCTTTCTCTCAAAAGCAAAGCAAGACCCATTTCAATCTCCTTCACCATTTCTTGCATTAAAATTGTGTTGGATCGATTATAACATAGAAATCATAGTCACTTTCACCTCACTTTTGTCTTATCAAAGAATCAAACCAAGTTCTAGCATCCTTTTTACCCAATTAGGTCAAATTTGGGTTTGAACTCAAGAAGACGTTTTGGTAAGTTAAATTCATCCCATTTACTCCTATTTATGCTTGTATTTATGTTTCTAGTCGTTTTTATGGGATTCCAAGACTTAAAAATGGTAAAAATGGAAAATTAGGTTTAAATTAGGGTTTTGTTGAATTTCGGGACGAAATTCTTTCAACGGGGGAATAATGTAACATCCGTGAATTTTGACCCATTGACTTTATGTGAAATTTGACTAACAATCTTGTTTAATGAAATAAGTGGGTCGTTGGGTGAATTAAATGACAATGTGTGTTGGTCGGATCGTTGTATGTGTAGTCGGTATTTAAATGTGTAATTAGTTATTTTATGGCTTGTGGGAGAAACGGGTCGGCCCGTGGGTAGTCCAAGACCCACCAGCCACCCATGACCCATTTCCCCCCTTATCTTCTTTCCCCCTCTCATTTTCTTATCTATCTATCTCTTTCTCCCTTTCTCTCAAAAGCAAAGCAAGACCCATTTCAATCTCCTTCACCATTTCTTGCATTAAAATTGTGTTGGATCGATTATAACATAGAAATCATAGTCACTTTCACCTCACTTTTGTCTTATCAAAGAATCAAACCAAGTTCTAGCATCCTTTTTACCCAATTAGGTCAAATTTGGGTTTGAACTCAAGAAGACGTTTTGGTAAGTTAAATTCATCCCATTTACTCCTATTTATGCTTGTATTTATGTTTCTAGTCGTTTTTATGGGATTCCAAGACTTAAAAATGGTAAAAATGGAAAATTAGGTTTAAATTAGGGTTTGAAGATTTGAGTATGATTTTGATGTTTTGGGTCAAGTTTGTGGATTGGGTTATGTTTAGTTATGGTTAGTGGTGTTTATTTATGCTTCAAATCAAGTTACAAGGCTTTACAAATCGATTTGGGTTGGTTTGGGTCGTGTTTTAGGGTTTTTGGTATTGTTTCTGGTTGCTGCTGGTGCTGCTGATATTTCTGGCCAGAACTGGGCCACTGCGGCGCAGTGGCTTAGGCTAGCTCACTGCGGCGCAGTGGCTAGGGACTGGTCAGTTTGGGGTTAGCTCACTGCGGCGCAGTGAGCTTGGCAAAGGCTCACTGCGGCGCAGTGCCTTAGTACTGGTCCTGGTGCAGTTTAGCCACTGCGGCGCAGTGAGCTTAGTCCTGGCTCACTGCGACGCAGTGGATAGTTACTGTGATTAAATGCGTGTCAATTTTCAAATGTTAATAACTTCTAATCCGTAATCCCAAACAAGTCGTATGACCTATCGTTGGAATCATAAGAGAGTCTATTTTCTTGTAGTAACATTCTTTTTGTATGAACCTTCTCCCATTTCTAAAAAGGTCAAGTCAAATGCGTCTGGTTCATATTCGTTTAAGTGTGAATGTGTTTAGGGGCTTATGGCTTGACTTAATCGAGCTAAATCAACTTGTTTGAGAATGTATAGTTGACATTACGGTATTATGATGTATAATTATAGGTGGTGGACGTGTGGACCCCATTACTCGTTTGTAATCTTATTCTAGCTTCTTTGCCGGGCAAGGTGAGTTTCGTATCTCCCTACTCGCTTGAGATTCGGGCTGAAAAGTGTAAACCTGGCGTGATTACTTGCATTTATTGATTTATTGATTGGTTGACTTGATCGTTGGATTTGATGGGATAGTGCGTTTCGTTTAATTGACTTGGGCTTTGTTCTAGTTAAGTAATACTTTTATATTAGGATAGACGTACATACATGGAAGTCGGTTATGCCTTCATTGGGTTTTAGATGTGGTGGGAAGGCTGCGGGTGACCCTATATATAAGCATCTGGGACTTGAAGAAAGTAGAATCCTCTGAAGTATATGTACGTATAGTCGGTTAAATTGTGATTAGTGGCTTATGTTGTTGATTGTTAATTGATTGTTGGCGTATGATGGTTGTATATTGGTTGTTGGGTTATGTTTGTTGAATAGTGATTGTTGGCGCAGGTTTATCGTATATTGATTGTTGGCGCAGGTTTATCGTATATTGATTGTTGGTTCACGATTTATGCATTTACATTCGATTGTAGCATTGCATACATTGTTGATGACCCTCGGCAGGGGATTGCCGACATCCTGGTGCATAGATGTATGCACCCATTTTGATGTAGACCTGACTCCGAGTATATAGACATATATATCTCGATGTTTTTGAGATACAGCCTTGTTCATTGCGATGACAGAAGGGTATCGTTGCTGATTGTTGGCGCAGTTTATCGTATATTGATTGTTGGCGCAGGTTTATCGTATATTGATTGTTGGCGCAGGTTTATCGTATATTGATTGTTGGCGCAGGTTTATCGTATATTGATTGTTGGCGCAGGTTTATCGTATATTGATTGTTGGCGCAGGTTTATCGTATATTGATTGTTGGCGCAGGTTTATCGTATATTGATTGTTGGCGCAGGTTTATCGTATATTGATTGTTGGCGCAGGTTTATCGTATATTGATTGTTGGCGCAGGTTTATCGTATATTGATTGTTGGCGCAGGTTTATCGTATATTGATTGTTGGCGCAGGTTTATCGTATATTGATTGTTGGCGCAGGTTTATCGTATATTGATTGTTGGCGCAGGTTTATCGTATATTGATTGTTGGCGCAGGTTTATCGTATATTGATTGTTGGCGCAGGTTTATCGTATATTGATTGTTGGCGCAGGTTTATCGTATATTGATTGTTGGCGCAGGTTTATCGTATATTGATTGTTGGCGCAGGTTTATCGTATATTGATTGTTGGCGCAGGTTTATCGTATATTGATTGTTGGCGCAGGTTTATCGTATATTGATTGTTGGCGCAGGTTTATCGTATATTGATTGTTGGCGCAGGTTTATCGTATATTGATTGTTGGCGCAGGTTTATCGTATATTGATTGTTGGCGCAGGTTTATCGTATATTGATTGTTGGCGCAGGTTTATCGTATATTGATTGTTGGCGCAGGTTTATCGTATATTGATTGTTGGCGCAGGTTTATCGTATATTGATTGTTGGCGCAGGTTTATCGTATATTGATTGTTGGCGCAGGTTTATCGTATATTGATTGTTGGCGCAGGTTTATCGTATATTGATTGTTGGCGCAGGTTTATCGTATATTGATTGTTGGCGCAGGTTTATCGTATATTGATTGTTGGCGCAGGTTTATCGTATATTGATTGTTGGCGCAGGTTTATCGTATATTGATTGTTGGCGCAGGTTTATCGTATATTGATTGTTGGCGCAGGTTTATCGTATATTGATTGTTGGCGCAGGTTTATCGTATATTGATTGTTGGCGCAGGTTTATCGTATATTGATTGTTGGCGCAGGTTTATCGTATATTGATTGTTGGCGCAGGTTTATCGTATATTGATTGTTGGCGCAGGTTTGTTGAATATTGATTGTTGGCGCAGGTTTATCGTATATTGATTGTTGGCGCAGGTTTATCGTATATTGATTGTTGGTTCACGATTTATGCATTTACATTCGATTGTAGCATTGCATACATTGTTGATGACCCTCGGCAGGGGATTGCCGACATCCTGGTGCATAGATGTATGCACCCATTTTGGATGTAGACCTGACTCCGAGTATATAGACATATATATCTCGATGTTTTTGAGATACAGCCTTGTTCATTGCGATGACAGAAGGGTATCGTTGCATTGGTGACTTGAGCTCACGCACAGGATAGGCATATTGGCTTATTCATGCATTCCGGCATTTGCATTGATATTCATATCATTTATGCATTTCTCATTTCACGCGTTGCGCTTGTGTAATCTTGTTGTTGGACATTATTGTGTTTTGTAGAGGCTCACTGTATGTCAGGATTAGCCTCCTTTCGTGCTTATGATTTTGTCTATGGTTCCTTGTGGGCCAGTACTACGAACTCACCAACCTTGTGTTGACTATGCTTAGTACACTTTTCAGGTAATCAAGTTCTCCCAGGGCGTGGAGTTTAGTTGCTTGCTTGTTGTTAACCCGGGCTTTGGACTTTATGAATCAAGGATTCATTGGCCTGCCCTTTTGCATTATACTTAGGATCGTTTGCCATCTTTGGATGTTATTATGTAAACTTTGATGGCTATTTGCTCCTGTTGTATTTTGATACTTGTTTCGTTATGTTTTGGATTCACTGAATCTATGTTTGCATTTAGATTGTTCTATTGTAATTCCACCTGGTGCTATGTGTTTTCCGTGATATTCCGAGCCTCGGCTTGGGGTGTTACATGAATGTTGGATTGTTGAGACGGTTATCACGCTTGAATGACTTGGTTTATGTTTTGTTAAGTATTTCATTAATATTAGGATAGACGTACATACATGGAAGTCGGTTATGCCTTCATTGGGTTTTAGATGTGGTGGGAAGGCTGCGGGTGACCCTATATATAAGCATCTGGGACTCGAAGGAAGTAGAATCCTCTTAAGTGTATGTTCGTATAGTTGGTTTGATTTGTGATTATTGGTTTATGATGGACGAATATTGATTGTTGGTTCATGACAGACGATTGTGATTGATGCATATACGATTGATGGTAAGCATGCATACATTGTACATAATCCCTCGGTTGAGGAGTGGCTATATCCAAGTGTATAGATGTATACACTATCTGATGGATGAAGAGTTCTTGATTCCGAGTATATAGACATATATATCTCGATGTTTTTGAGATACAGCCTTGTTCATTGTGATGACAGGCGGGTATCATTGCATAGGTGACCTGAGTTCACGCATAGGATAGGCATGTTGGCTTATTTATGCATTCGGCACTTGCATTGTTACGTACTTCATTTGTGCATTCATATTACACATTTACTTGTCTTGTGTAATCTTGTTGTTGGACGTTATTGTGTTACTTAGAGGCTCGCTGTAAGTCATGTCTAGCCTCTACTCGTATATTGTGATTATTGACGCTGGTTCTTTATGGACCATTACTACGAACTCACCAACCTTGTGTTGACTATGCTTAGTACACTTTTCAGGTAATCAGGTTCTCCCCGGACGTGGAGTTTAGTTGCTTGCTTGTTGTTAACCCGGGCTTTGGACTTTATGAATCAAGGATTCATCGACCTTCTCTTTTGCATTATGCTTAGGATCGATTTGCCATCATCTGGATGTTATTTTGTAACTTTGATGGTTATTTGCTCCTTATGTATTTTGGTACCTGTTTCGTATTGTAATGGATTCACTGAATCTTTATTTGCATTTAGTTCTTGCTCTATTGTAATTCCACCTTGTGCTATATGATTTCCGTGATATTTCGAGCCTCGGCTTGGGTTGTTACAGAATGGTGGCCCATGCGTGGTCGTAGAGAATTAGGCGGTTTGACCTAGACTACGGCTTAAGTTAAAACTCTTCATATAGCATGCATGGTTAGGAAATTTGTGTGCAACGTGAATTCTGTGAACCCTAGAAAGTGTATATTGTGAGTTCGTAGTTAAGACCACTTATGTGATGGCTTGAATTCAACATGATGAATGTGGAATGGGTACAATGTGGTTAATGTGTTCATTGATTGAAATTGATTGTCATTGATATGGATTGTTGTTACTGATTGATGTTTGTTGGATGCTTTAGAGCAAAATGAAGTTATGTTATTAACTTAGTATAATATTGTGGCAACCCTAAAAGAACCCGATCAACTCTTTTATGGTCGCCCAACATTATAACAAGTTAATGACATCATGGATTGCGCATGCATGGCTTAGAGTATAATAAGGAACCGATATGCTTGATGGAAGTTGATTAGGTGGAGGGTTAGCCATTGGTACACCCTGTATACATACCCGGCCGATAACTAGAGAGCATATCGAATTCGGATTATACTTTGAATCATTCGTGTTAGTTATTTGATTGCATGATGTTTTGAGCATGATTACTTGAGTTAATGATAGACGATTGTAATGAATTTGACATGATGACATGCTAAGTAACAATCCCATAGGATTCTAGCACTCTTGCCTTAGCTTAATGATATGAAATGAGTATGTGGTATCGGTATGAGAGCATTGACTACTTGTGTGACTAACATGTGAGCATTTGAGACTAACTTTCGGGTCAACGTGTTGCTTACCTTATAGAAGATGGTGGGACCAAGAAGGAATACGACTAACCATAGCGATGAGCCGGATTTGGCAGCCATGATCGCCCAAGCGGTAGCAAATGCCATACCTACTATCGTAGCCCAAGTCACGTCAAGCCTTCGAGGAAACAATGAAACACGTGAAGCTAGAGTAAATATGGGTGATGACGGGGTGTTAAGTGAGTCGTCGACCAAAAGAAAGAATGTCGTGGAGTCTAGTGGAACGAAGAAAGTTGGTAGGTTCGACACTAAGTGTGTTAGCAAGGGAAGAACATTTGCGGCATTTAAGTCGGGGAGACGAGAGTATATGGGCTCTCTACCGAGGTGCAATAGGTGCACCCGACATCATGCTCCTACCTCTTCCTGTGGGACATGCTTCAATTGCAATAAGATTGGGCATTTGACAAAGGTGTGTAGGAAACCGAGGGTGGCTCCCTTGAATGCGGTTCCTCTTCAAGCCGTTCATCCCCAAGCCAACCACCATCGGAGCCAACGGGGTGTTTGTTTTGTGTGCGGTAGCCCCGACCATTATAGGGATGCTTGTTCAAGATGGGGTGAACCACAAGCCGAAGTGGCGACTTCCCATAATCAACTTCAAGTTGCCATTCCTACCCAAAACCACGACCAACCAAGCCGTCAAGCGCAACCTCGAGGACGAACCTTGGCGGGAAATGCTAATGAAGCCCGCAAAGATTCCGAAGCGGTGATAGGTACATTCCTTCTTCCCTACCACTACGACGCAATGCTATTTAATTTTAGGACCGATTATGGCCTCACTTCCTTTTGCTTGATTTCCTTGATTTACAATTATTCGTATGCCTAGATTTGAATCTTGATCTTTAAATGATTGTGAGGTGCTAAATAGGTCTAGCCGAATTGCTTGGTGATAGGTTGACTTAAACGATACCAGAATTCTTTATTAACCTCATGGCCTTTGACATTGAGGACTCGATGTTATTGTGAGTATGGATTAAATGACGACTGTAAAAGAGGTTAGTGAATTTTAACAAGAGAATTATTAAAAATGTCTTTGTCAAACGGTAAAATTCTTAGGATCCAAGACGAAATATCCGATTCATCTAACTTCGAGTTCTTAGAGCCACCGTCTCTAGAGTAAAATCGAAGACCGTTGCTATTATTCGTGACTTACCCGATATCTTTTCGGATAATTTGCCGGGATTATTCCCATCTCGATAGCTAGACTTTTGTATTGATTTAAATCTCTAAACGCCGCAACCGTAGCTAAAACTCCTTATAGGCTTGCCATAAACGAAAAGCAAGGAATAGGAACGCGACTCAAATTACTCCAAGAAATTTCGCCCTAACCAGCTGCCAGGGGAAAACACCTATCCTATGGTGCAAAGGAGAGACGAGTCGGTTAGGATATATGATGAATTTCGGAAGTTGAATGAGCTTACGGTAATGAACCGATATTTACTCCCCCAGAATAAATGACTTGTGTGATCAATTTCAAGTGCCAAGTATCTCTTCAAATTTATCTTTACTCGGATTATCATCCACCCCGGTTACAAGAAGACGACATTCTCAAAACAACATTCTGTATGAAGGATGAACATTTTAAATCCACCACTTCGTCTTTCGGGTTGATTAACGCACCGGCGATGTTCACGGATTTGATGAACCGGGCGTGTCGACCATAATTGGACAAGTCGTCCTTGAATTTATTGATGACAACCTCATTCACTCGAAAATGAAGGAAAAACATATTAAGCGCGTGCGCAAAGTGCTCGAATTAGTTAGGAGGGAAAAGTTGTATGCGAAATGCACCAAGTATAAAATTGGGGTTGAAAGAAGTCCAATTTCTTGGTCACATGGTAAGCAATGATGATATTCATGTGGGTTCAAGTAAGATAGAGGTTATCAAAATTGGAGACGACCCGATACGCCATCCGAGATTATACCCATCGCAAAAAGCCCCAACACATCTTTAACAGGAACGAGTCGAACACGAGACAAAAAGACGATGATTGAACTCCTTAGTGACTATGATTGTAAGATCCGTTACCAACAGGGTAAAACCAAGACGGGCTAGAGCTATGAGCCTCACGATGGGGCCAAATATTCGTGACCGGATCATTGAAGCCCAAATTCAAGCCACCTTACCGGAAAACTTTGGAGACGAGAGCCTAGATGGCATGGAACAACAATTCGACCGAAAGAATGATAACGGGCTATACTTGGTTGAAAGACTTTGGGTTCCTATTTTCGGAGACTTAAGAACCCTTATTATGAATGAAGCTCATCAATCGCCTTATTCGGTCCATCCCGGGTCGGATAAGATGTACTTTGATTTGAAAAACTTGTATTGGTAGCCGGGCATGAAGCGTGATGTGGCTAAGTAGGTGAGTGAGTGTCTTACTTGCTTACAAGTCAAAGCCGATCACAAGAAGCCACCCGGATTGTTGGTACAACCGGTGATGCCCGAATGGAAGTGGGAACATATTTCAATGGACTTCATTACTAAACTACCGAAGACGAGAAGCGGTCGTGACACGATTTGGGTGATAGTAGATCGGTTAACGAAGTCGGCCCACTTTTTAGCCATTCGTGAAACCGATAAATTTGACACTTTGGCTCGTTTGTACATCAAGGAAGTAATATCTAAACATGGAGTGCCGATTTCTATCATTTCTGATAGAGATGCCCGTTTCAAATCAAACTTTTGGGAAGCCTTTCAAAAAGCAATGGGTACTCGACTCGACATGAGCACGACATTTCATCCTCAAACGGATGGCCAAACCGAGAGAACCATTCAAACACTTGAAGACATGTTGAGGGCTTGTGCAATTGATTTTGGTGGAAGTTGGGAAGACCATTTGCCGCTAGTTGAGTTTTCATACAACAATAGTTATCATGCTACCATTCAAATGGCGCCCTTTAGAGCATTGTATGGTAGGATATGTCGTTCTCCTCTAGCTTGGGCGGAAATTGGAGAAAGTCAACTTATCGGGCCAGAAATTGTGGTTGAAACGACTAAGGTAATATCTCAAATTAAAGAGAAGTTGCAATTGGCCCGTGAACGTCAAAAGAAGTATGCCGATGTGAGGCGGAGACCGTTGGAGTTTGAAATTGGTGATTATGTACTTTTAAAAGTGTCACCTTGGAAAGAGGTTGTACGTTTCGTGAAGAGGGGAAAACTTACGCCAAGGTATATTGGTCCTTTCAAGATTCTTGAACGGGTTGGAAAGGTTGCCTACCGATTAGAATTACCACAAGAGCTTAGCGGTGTGCATGATGTGTTTCATATTTGTAACCTACGTAAGTGTTTGGCGGACCCTACACATCATGTGCCCATGGACGAGATTAGGGTGGATTCGAACCTAAATTTTGTTGAAGAGCCGGTAGAGATCTTGGATCGTCAAGAAAAGAAACTCAAGAATAAATGCTACACGATTGTTAAGGTTAGATGGAATGCTAGACGTGGAGCCGAGTTCACTTGGGAGCGAGAGGATCATATGAAATCTAAGTATCCGCATTTATTTAGTAGTTAGTGTTTTGTTGAATTTCGGGACGAAATTCTTTCAACGGGGGAATAATGTAACATCCGTAAATTTTGACCCATTGACTTTATGTGTAATATGACTAACAATATAAGTTAATGAAGTATTTGAGTCGTTTTATGAATTAAATGACTATGTGTTATATTCGGGTCGATAATATGTTTTGATCGGTGTTTAAATGTGTAACGATTGTAATTTGGCTTGAGAAGAGAAACGGGTCGGCCCGTGGGTCACCCACGACCCATCAGCCCCTTTGACCCATTTCTCCCCCCCCTTATCCTTCCCTTTACCCTTCATTTGTTTTCTATCTCTTTTCTCTCTTTTCTCTCAAGTAAAAAGGGCAAGACAAAAACCATTTCAATTCTTCACCTCTCTAACATCGATTGGTGTTTTGAAACTGATATAACCCTAGAATCATCGCCATCTATACCACATTATCGTCTATACGAAGAATCAAGGTTGTAGTGCAAGCATTTTAACCCATTTTGACCTAAATTGGGTTCTAGCTCGGAAAGGAAGTTTTGGTAAGTCTAATTCATCCCATTTACTTCTATTTATGTTAGTTTACTCGTTTCTAGTCATCTCGTACATTTACAGGTTCTAAATCGCCTTAAAATGAGTTTTGGGTCGAATTAGGGTTTAATTAGGGTTTGAACGATTTGGAGAATTTGATGATGTTATGGATGGAAATATGGGTTTGGGTAAGTGTATTTATGCATTAGAATGTCAAATGTAGCTTCAAAACGAGTCCTTTAACCTTGCAATGCGATTTAGGGTTTTGGTTCAAGTGAAAATGGGTGTTGGTTCTTGATTTTTCTGCATAAACTGCTGCTGGTTGTGTTGCTGCCCAGTAAGGGGCGTAACCTACGGCCCTATGGGGCGTAGGTTACGCTAGTTATATTTTGACTGGGCGTAGGTTACGGCCCTTTGGGGCGTAGCTTACGCCGAATGCTCCATCTTACGCCAAAACCTACTGTTTACGCCCCTCCAGACGCCAACAAAATTGCACTTTAGAGAGCACCGTACCTTACGCCCCCTTTTCACTAAAACTTTATAAGGGGCGTAACCTACGCCAGGGTGGGGCGTAGGTTACGCCAGTTGTACTTTCCAGAATTTATTGTTTGACCTAAATTGGGTTCTAGCTCGGAAAGGAAGTTTTGGTAAGTCTAATTCATCCCATTTACTTCTATTTATGTTAGTTTACTCGTTTCTAGTCATCTCGTACATTTACAGGTTCTAAATCGCCTTAAAATGAGTTTTGGGTCGAATTAGGGTTTAATTAGGGTTTTGTCGAGAAATTGTTAAGTTACGTATATGTGTTTATGTATGTTGATGTGAATGTATGTGATCGATGTTTAGGTGTTGGACGTGAAGTGAACATTGTACGACTGTGTTTACTTGCATTTATTGATTGATTGATTGATTGATTGATTGATTTGGTTTGAATGTTGGATTGTTGAGACGGTTATCACGCTTGAATGACTTGGTTTATGTTTTGTTAAGTATTTCATTAATATTAGGATGAACGTACATACATGGAAGTCGGTTATGCCTTCATTGGGTTTTAGATGTGGTGGGAAGGCTGCGGGTGACCCTATATATAAGCATCTGGGACTCGAAGGAAGTAGAATCCTCTTAAGTGTATGTTCGTATAGTTGGTTTGATTTGTGATTATTGGTTTATGATGGACGAATATTGATTGTTGGTTCATGACAGACGATTGTGATTGATGCATATACGATTGATGGTAAGCATGCATACATTGTACATAATCCATCGGTTGAGGAGTGGCTATATCCAAGTGTATAGATGTATACACTATCTGATGGATGAAGAGTTCTTGATTCCGAGTATATAGACATATATATCTCGATGTTTTTGAGATACAGCCTTGTTCATTGTGATGACAGGCGGGTATCGTTGCATAGGTGACCTGAGTTCACGCATAGGATAGGCATGTTGGCTTATTTATGCATTCGACACTTGCATTGTTACGTACTTCATTTGTGCATTCATATTACACATTTACTTGTCTTGTGTAATCTTGTTGTTGGACGTTATTGTGTTACTTAGAGGCTCGCTGTAAGTCATGTCTAGCCTCTACTCGTATATTGTGATTATTGACGCTGGTTCTTTATGGACCATTACTACGAACTCACCAACCTTGTGTTGACTATGCTTAGTACACTTTTCAGGTAATCAGGTTCTCCCCGGACGTGGAGTTTAGTTGCTTGCTTGTTGTTAACCCGGGCTTTGGACTTTATGAATCAAGGATTCATCGACCTTCTCTTTTGCATTATGCTTAGGATCGATTTGCCATCATCTGGATGTTATTTTGTAACTTTGATGGTTATTTGCTCCTTATGTATTTTGGTACTTGTTTCGTATTGTAATGGATTCACTGAATCTTTATTTGCATTTAGTTCTTGCTCTATTGTAATTCCACCTTGTGCTATATAATTTCCGTGATATTTCGAGCCTCGGCTTGGGGTGTTACACTATACACATAAGGTCACGTCACGTCTATGGTTTAAGTCTAGGTATCCCTGTAATCATAAAATACCGAAATCCCTTAAACCACGGCTCTGATACCACTTGAAAGGACTCGACCCAAAAACATAACATAAGTAATGAAAAATGGGAAATATGATAACAACCAAGTATGGTCTCTAATTGACCAAATTACTAGAGCTCACAAGAAAAAATATGCTTTCAACTAAAAATCCCCAATTTAATCAACTTACATGAACCCTAATTTGAATTAAATCAATATAGCTCATTTTTATGAAAACCCCCAAATTTCAATTCTTTCAAGAACCCTAAAATCAAATAACAAATTAATTTGAAATGGGTAAAATACCTTCAATCTTTGAGAGATTCCACTAGATAGAAACATGCAACAACAAACTTGGTTTCTTCCCCTTTGTTTTTCTTCTAATTTTCGGCACACACATACACACCTCAATCCCCCAATTTCTTTCTAGAACAATAGATGTTATGTTATTATTATTATTATCACTTATGAAGATTCAATAATTTTACTATATCAAGAGAGAAATTGGAAAGAAGAAGAAGATTAGAAAGTGTTTGATGAGAATGGTTGGTAGAAATGAAAGAAAGAGGATGAATCACAAGGCTTGCTAATTCTCAGCTTGCCACGTTTTCTTCAAAACAAAAAAAAGGTATTATACCCGCTAGCTACTAAAGCTTCAACCAATTTAATCTCGTATTTCAAAATTAAATACTAGGAAATTATTTTAATGCCAAAACTATGATAAAAGTTTATTTTATTTACCTTAAAATTTCGGGATGTTACAAGAAGTCATATATAATTAGTATATATATATAATTTGGGATTTCGTGCGTCCATATCTTCTCAAAAGCATTTACATAGTAAATCTTTTAATTTTATTGAAATTACATATCAAGAACTATTAGTACACGTGTCGGGTTCTGGCTCAAAGATTGAGTGACAGGTTGTATTTTTTTTACCTAATTACCTTATACTTTTTTATCTTTTATTTTTTTCTTTATTATTTCTTTTTAATAACAATCATCTTCTACCAATAGACTTACATATCTATACGTTGATATAAATTATTGATACACGTATGAGTTTTACGTAAATGTAGTCCATGTTATTTACCTTTTGTATACATGTTTCTAAAGAATATATAAGCTCGAACATATTGTTTTGGGGTTTTAAATATTACATACTATGTTGTCAATTTTGGGTTTTTAAACCGATTTCTTCCACTTTTGACAACTACACTTTAATGACAAACCACTAACATTTTTGTAATCTTCATGACATTTAAATGATGTATAAAATGATCCTGGAAACATATTATAAGTTTTACGTATTATTGCACATAAGAAACGTCTAAATTTCTTTTTGATTTCATATGTTACCATATACATAAACGTACTGTCTCCGGGGCAACGCCCATGTAACATTTCTCATTAACTATTAAATCAACATACCTACAAATTTTTTTTGTTAATGTTCATCGTTGCCTAGTCACATTTTATTCAATCAAAAGTCAACTCTTTCCTTTTTTGACTTGCTCTAATTTAGACTTTATGAATCAAGGATTCATCGACCTTCTCTTTTGCATTATGCTTAGGATCGATTTGCCATCATCTGGATGTTATTTTGTAACTTTGATGGTTATTTGCTCCTTATGTATTTTGGTACTTGTTTCGTATTGTAATGGATTCACTGAATCTTTATTTGCATTTAGTTCTTGCTCTATTGTAATTCCACCTTGTGCTATATAATTTCCGTGATATTTCGAGCCTCGGCTTGGGGTGTTACACTATACACATAAGGTCACGTCACGTCTATGGTTTAAGTCTAGGTATCCCTGTAATCATAAAATACCGAAATCCCTTAAACCACGGCTCTGATACCACTTGAAAGGACTCGACCCAAAAACATAACATAAGTAATGAAAAATGGGAAATATGATAACAACCAAGTATGGTCTCTAATTGACCAAATTACTAGAGCTCACAAGAAAAAAATATGCTTTCAACTAAAAATCCCCAATTTAATCAACTTACATGAACCCTAATTTGAATTAAATCAATATAGCTCATTTTTATGAAAACCCCCAAATTTCAATTCTTTCAAGAACCCTAAAATCAAATAACAAATTAATTTGAAATGGGTAAAATACCTTCAATCTTTGAGAGATTCCACTAGATAGAAACATGCAACAACAAACTTGGTTTCTTCCCCTTTGTTTTTCTTCTAATTTTCGGCACACACATACACACCTCAATCCCCCAATTTCTTGCTAGAACAATAGATGTTATGTTATTATTATTATTATCATTATTATTATTATTATTATTATTATTATTATTATTATTTTATTATTATTATTATTATTATTATTATTATTATTATTATTATTATTATATTATTATTATTATTATTATTATTATTATTATTATTATTATTATTATTTTAATTTTATTATTATTATTATTATTATTATTATTATTATTATTATTATTATTATTATTATTATATTATTTTATTATTATTATTGTTTTATATTATTATTATTATTATTATTATTATTATTATTATTATTGTTATTATTATTATTATCACTTATGAAGATTCAATAATTTTACTATATCAAGAGAGAAATTGGAAAGAAGAAGAAGATTAGAAAGTGTTTGATGAGAATGGTTGGTAGAAATGAAAGAAAGAGGATGAATCACAAGGCTTGCTAATTCTCAGCTTGCCACGTTTTCTTCAAAACAAAAAAAAGGTATTATACCCGCTAGCCACTAAAGCTTCAACCAATTTAATCTCGTTTTAAATATTACATACTATGTTGTCAATTTTGGGTTTTTAAACCGATTTCTTCCACTTTTGACAACTACACTTTAATGACAAACCACTAACATTTTTGTAATCTTCATGACATTTAAATGATGTATAAAATGATCCTGGAAACATATTATAAGTTTTACGTATTATTGCACATAAGAAACGTCTAAATTTCTTTTTGATTTCATATGTTACCATATACATAAACGTACTGTCTCCCGGGGCAACGCCCATGTAACATTTCTCATTAACTATTAAATCAACATACCTACAAATTTTTTTTGTTAATGTTCATCGTTGCCTAGTCACATTTTATTCAATCAAAAGTCAACTCTTTCCTTTTTGACCATCATTCTCTCAAAATCAAATCAGAGTCCATTCAATTCATGGATCCTACTAAAGTATATATCTTGTACTACTCTATGTATGGGACATGTAGTGATGTAGAGAAGCTAGCTGAAGAGATAAAAAGATAGGAGATGCATCTGTTGGAGGAGTCCCAGAAATTACATCAAATGAACTTCCTGAAGCAGATGGATTTTTTTTGGGTTTCTAAAAATCCGGCCACCATAGAAAACAACCAATCGTTGCCTTCCTTCCCATTTTTCCGTCCACTGGAGAGAAGATGATGGTGGTGGGACGATGATGAAAGTGGTGGTGGTTTCTTTACTTTCATATCTGGTAATGGTGGTTTCAAATTAGATCTAAACTTGATCTAAATCTTTCCTTTTTTTCTCCTATCTCTATATTTTTTTGGACTTTTTTACAACATTGAGATGTATAGATACAAAGACGCGTATGTATATATTTTTGATAACAACGAACACCGCACAAATGGGTATGGGTATGTGAAACGACAGTATTTGCAATCCTAAATTTGCTAGTTATTATTTTTCATTTGATATAACAAATGGTACGCGTATGTATATATTACGTTTGTATATATTGTTTTAGATGAAGTTTTGAATTTTTGTTGACGATGAAGATGGTTGTTACTCGGATTATTGGGTTTTGTTTCTTTTTAATCTGATGTTAGTAATGAAAATCTGGAAGAAAAAGAAAAAGATTGTGGAAGAAAAAGAAAAAAAATTGTTGTTGATGATGAATCTTTTCATATTTAAATTTGTTGATGATGATGAATCTTTTCATATTTTGTTTGGAGATCTGGAAAAAACAATTGTTGTTAGTTTGATGATAATGATGATGATGAATGACGATGATAAATATAAATAAAGAATAAAAAAAGGCTTGAATTAATTTGCAAGAATGACCATTGTTTGTATGAAAAGACAGTATTATCCATCACGTGCATAGCACATGACCTCATTAACTGAGAAAAACAAATGGAAAGTTAATTTTGGACCAAGAATGCCAAAAAGTTTGATTTATTGCATCAAAATCGCCACTTTACATAAGTTTGAACCGAGATTGCAATTGGTGTGATATCATAGGAATAAAAAATGCATTTTGTTCTAAAGTTAAAATATAAAAATCATATTTAGGTTAAGACATGCATATGCAAACATAAACAAATTAAAACTTAAAATTCGCATTTAGTTAAGGGCTAATTGTCTGAAAGGTACTTCAACTTAGACACTTTTATTTTTGTGGGGCTCCAACAAAAAAATGTTCTATTTAGGGGAATAAAAACGGCTAAAATCACTATTGTGGGGCTCCATACAGGTAAACGGTTAAAAATATTTTTGAAACTCATTTTTTTATAAACTCATTATTGATTACATGGATATTCATGTCATTTGTTAACAAATATTCAATTCCACATGGATATTTCACCAAGTCAACTTCTTCTCCCTTCCCATAATATTTGCCGGTGAACCTTTTTTCCGGCAACACATCATGTTTTCCGGTGACAAATTTCAATTTCGCTTTGTCACAAATCATAACGTTATCTTTCTTTTCCTTGTTAAACATCCCAACAGTTTATTCAAAATGCCACTGTTTTTTGATCTCCCAAAACTTTGTACATAACAATGTAGCCAGATCAACAAAAAACAATACAAATTTTCCTTCCATTTTCTCCAATCATATGTTGGCAACTCCATTAAAACTCTACGTTTGTTGTTGAGTTGCAATATAGTACCAACGAAATTAAATCCACCCCGTCCACTATAGTTTTGATCCAATAAAAACTATGAAACACATAAAACTTAAATGTATTCCACCACCGACCGACTATTATAAATAGGTAATGACACCGATGTGCAAATCTCTCATTTAAAATAATTGTAACAAATATCCAGATTTGGATCTACAATACTCATATCTTATAGTTTGTTTCCATCAATACCCGGATGTGGATCTACAATAATATTAGCAAGGGAAGTGGATCTTATCGACATCCAAACCCATCCATTAAGATATAACATGTATATTATTTTGCAGTGAAAGGAGAAATGAGATGATTTGATTAGCGAAAGCATCGAAATCAAAGCATCTTCAATGTGCCAAAACATCTTCAACGTTACACCAAGTGAAACATCGTGCAAAACTCGTCTTATCCAAAAGCCGATTACACACAACCTTGTCCAACACGCAAAATCAGAAATTCGAATATGTTTGATAAATCATTTCGTTTGTTGTCCAAAGAAAAAAAAAGATGATTTGATTAGAAAATGAGAAATGATTTTCGGTTTGTGTGTAAGAATAATGATTTTGGCAAATGGTTGGGGTGGTTGGGGTTGGATCAGACTAATTATTCATATACAAGGTGAAACCCGTGCGTTGCACCGGTCTGTTTTATTTTCTACATAATTTATCGTAAATGACATGTAATAGATATAATGTTATAGCGAAATTGAATATATAATCTATCTATCTATCTATCTATCTATCTATCTATCTATCTAAAGATTTTTTGGCACATCATTCATGAAGAAATTTATTGATAAATTTATGATTCTCATTGATGTCATGATTACAATTGCTTTATTATGTTATTTATGATGTTTATTGATGAGGTTTATGATAATAATGATTATAGAATGGTATAATATATGTATATCGAAGAGTTTCTTCTTCATAATTTCGGGTGGTCTTAATTTGTATTATTAAATGAGTATGGGTCTTCAAATTCATCAGCCGTTAGTGTAAGAAGGTTTTTGTCAATTAATTTATGAAGAAATTTATTGATAAATTTATGATTCTCATTGATGTCATGATTACAATTGCTTTATTATGTTATTTATGATGTTTATTGATGAGGTTTATGATAATAATGATTATAGAATGGTATAATATATGTATATCGAAGAGTTTCTTCTTCATAATTTCGGGTGGTCTTAATTTGTATTATTAAATGAGTATGGGTCTTCAAATTCATCAGCCGTTAGTGTAAGAAGGTTTTTGTCAATTAATTTATGAAGAAATTTATTGATAAATTTATGATTCTCATTGATGTCATGATTACAATTGCTTTATTATGTTATTTATGATGTTTATTGATGAGGTTTATGATAATAATGATTATAGAATGGTATAATATATGTATATCGAAGAGTTTCTTCTTCATAATTTCGGGTGGTCTTAATTTGTATTATTAAATGAGTATGGGTCTTCAAATTCATCAGCCGTTAGTGTAAGAAGGGTTTTTGTCAATTAATTTATGAAGAAATTTATTGATAAATTTATGATTCTCATTGATGTCATGATTACAATTGCTTTATTATGTTATTTATGATGTTTATTGATGAGGTTTATGATAATAGTGATTATAGAATGGTATAATATATGTATATCGAAGAGTTTCTTCTTCATAATTTCGGGTGGTCTTAATTTGTATTATTAAATGAGTATGGGTCTTCAAATTCATCAGCCGTTAGTGTAAGAAGGGTTTTTGTCAATTAATTTATGAAGAAATTTATCATGGATTTTGCTTAATATACCTGGTTCACTTAGTTTTGTGTAATAAAATTAACATTCTTTATAGTTAAAGTCCATGTTCATTAATGAAAGTTAATTGTATTGAGTGGTCGGTTTTGGAATGTGAGGTATACCATTTGTGGCTTTCGGGTATGCTCATCTGTGTCTTTGACTAACTTCGTTATTAACCTTCATCGCCAAAACAGCCACATAACCTTATATGCGTAGCCGTGCACCGCACGGGCAACTTGATCGACTCACAAATTAAGTATCACAAAAACTTTAGATCCTCAACTTTATACGGAATCAAACAAATAAACTTACCCAAACGAACATTCGAAGTCTATTATACCTAGCCGTGCAACGCACGGACATGCACTCTAGTTATATATTATAATAAATTAGATGTTCCTTATATATGTAAACATCTTATAAATAGATTGTAAAATCTACACTTGAAGTCAATAAGATTACACTTGATATTGTTGTCCAAAGCCCCCAAAAAGAGCATGGTCTTGGAACTCAATTAAACACTCTTAATCAATGCTACCATTGTGAAACAACCCCATTAAAAAAATGTATTTAAGAGGACATCCTCATTTGTTTGATTTGAATGTGGTTAGTGACTCATAAAATGTGTACTTACATTGGGACCTCAACTTAGTATTTAGTACAAGTAAGTATTATATATGTTAGCGGGAAGGAGTGGTATTCGCCAAACCCATTGACCGAGTCGGCGACCGGGCAGTAACACCACCGCCCGTGTTACGCCGAAGGAGAGAAGGTGTGAATTTCGGCAAACTTCACCAAAAAGAGAGAGGATGGAATAGGGGTTGTGGGGGCCACTAATGACTAAAATTATTGTTGTTTCTTTTTTCTTCTATTTTTCATATGTATGACAATGGAAGTTATATATATCAATTTATATATACCATTTCTTCTAATATTTGGAAGTAATCACAAAATGCTTTTCTGTTATATTACTATTTTAAATTTATATATATTTATTTGAAATATTTATAATATCTACTTGAAATATTTATAATACCCGTAATGAAATTAATTTTGTTTTCTTCTAGTATCATATATATATGTATGTATAGTCTTATAAGGAAGTAGAAAAAAAGTAATCTCTATCTTTTCTTACTATTTTTTTATATATATTTATTTGAAATATTTATAATATCTACTTGAAATATTTATAATACCCGTAATGAAATTAATTTTGTTTTCTTCTAGTATCATATATATATGTATGTATAGTCTTATAAGGAAGTAGAAAAAGTAATCTCTATCTTTTCTTCTTCTTTTTTTATATATTTTTTTTATTGTTTATATTTTAGTCCCTATGAGTCGGCGGTCGGGCAGTAACATCACCGCCCGTGTTACGCCGAAGGAGAGAAGGTGTGAATTTCGGCAAACTTCACCAAAAAGAGAGAGGATGGAATAGGGGTTGTGGGGGCCACTAATGACTAAAATTATTGTTGTTTCTTTTTTCTTCTATTTTTCATATGTAAGACAATGGAAGTTATATATATCAATTTATATATACCATTTCTTCTAATATTTGGAAGTAATCACAAAATGCTTTTCTGTTATATTACTATTTTAAATTTATATATATTTATTTGAAATATTTATAATATCTACTTGAAATATTTATAATACCCGTAATGAAATTAATTTTCTTTTCTTCTAGTATCATATATATATGTATGTATAGTCTTATAAGGAAGTAGAAAAAGTAATCTCTATCTTTTCTTCTTCTTTTTTTTATTTTTTTTATTGTTTATATTTTAGTCCCTATGATTTGATACTATATAAAATTTGAAACTATATTTTTATTTATATTAATTACATTTCAATCGCCCCTATTTTTATTTTATTTTATTGTTGATTGTATTTTATTATTTATTTAAATGTTTTAATTTATATAGTTTTTGATTTTATGTATTAAAAATAAATGGCATAAAAAATATGATGTGGAAATAGTATTTATAAGTTTGGTGAAGTTCGGTGAAAGTGATGTCAGTATTTTGGTAAACTTTGGTAAAGTTTGAGGAAAAATAAAGTGGAGAGTTTTTATTGGAGAGTGATAAGGTGAAAAATTGATAAAAGTTTGGTTATAGAATGACCACTCCCTCCCCTTATAGATTTGATTTAATAATATAACTCATGCATTCCATAGACTAATAAATTTTTTTTTGAAATTCTAAAACTTGAATTTTTTTAAATATAACCCATGCATTCCATGGACTAATAAAATTTATAATTATTGACTAATTAATCATTAATAAATAAATGAAAAACCGACACATGTACTACTGTGTATACTAAAAAATGTCATTAAATGAATTATAAAAAATTATAAATTAAATAAAAATACATATAGTTATAAAAAAAAGGATTTAATTCACATGATACAATACAAACATTGCTGATAATAACTTAAAATCTTGAATTGTAAAGCCTTACGTACCAATATACTTCAAAATACCGAAGAAACTTTAAAATTGCTTGCACGGTTGCTCAAATATAGCTTTAAGAAAATGTATGAGAAAAAACAACTTTATATGTTAGTTAAAAATGATGATCAACTTTTATAAAAAAATTAAAAAAAAATATTAACTTTTATAGGAGTGCTAATCTACTATTTAAGACCCGACTGTTTAAAAGCCTTATAATAATGTACGCCAATATAAGTTATAACATGTACACATATGTTTAGGTGATGAATTCTTATAAAATTTGCAAGTAACACAAAAGTTTCAGACTTAATTACACATTTTAATATTTTAATTTGAAGCCAAAAGATAAAGCATGGAAAATATTATTAAAATGTAGACGGAAAATATTTATTAAAATGGAAAATTTATTAGTAAAGATGCCAATGTGTGAATATTGATAATATAAAAACTATTGGTTCCAATGTGTGAAATTTATTACTAAAGATGCTAATATGTGAATATTGATACAATGAAATCTATTGTTAAATGTAGATGGTAAACAAAAAGGCTTGTAAAACATCAAAAATTATCTTATATTAGCTAATCTCTATATATACCTTACATCGAGGATTAATTGTATTACCAATTGGTTGCAGATAGACCCTATAACAACACATCATGAAGAGATATGACGCCAAATATCACCCATAAAACTCCATTAAATTGTGACTAAATAGCTAGCTTAAAACTTGATTTGGTCTAAGAACTTCTTAGGATTAAAATTTGCTATCAATCAAAATTTTGTTCATTTTTTTATGTATTAGATATAACACGTAACTCGATTCATCAAATTTTTAAGTATTTGGACTGAAATGACCCCTCAAATATATCCAAGCGAAGAGTCGGTAGATTCAATACCTTCCATGACCCTCGGCAACTTGTGCCATGTTTCCATCAAATGTGACAGATGGTTTTGAATGAACCCCAAGCTCCAATAAGTCTATCAGCATCTACCTCGGCACCTGTTCACAAAGTGAACTCACATAAAATATTATTCACTTTAAAAGTCAAAGAAAGATAACCAACATCGGCTAAATTGATTCATCTTTAGTATATAAAAGTTAAGGCTAAACAAAAACATATCAAATTAATCAACGGTTAAAAAGCACAAAAGATTTCTAGAAATTAAACTTGTAGTTTGCTATCAACTTACATACTAAAAACACGAAATCAACTGAAAAAATGACACGTTTTATTTGAAAGCATTTCTAATTTTTTTTTAAAAAAATATCACTTATAACTTGTTAGATTCAGACAAACCTATTTCCTCATATTTTGTATTTAAAAAAACAAAATCCTCATGTTCTAGTTATATCTCTGCCAAATTTTTATCTTTGGATTCATAATTAAGTTGAATAATATATAAATGAAAAATAAATCTGGAGATGAAAGTTTTAAGTTTCTATTAAATTTATATGATAAATCGTACTAAAAAGGAATCATGTATTGTGAATTATAAATAACCAAAAGTGATGGCTTGCATTAACCGATTACTAAAAACTTTCAAAAGTATTTGAATGACAATAACATTAAAAAAAATTTAAATCCTCATGTCTAGCTATATTAATTATCGGTTGAACAATTGCAGGATATATATTTTAAGACAACAATAGTATTTCTATTGTGACTTTCCAAATAATAAACAAAATTCCTTGTGGTTCAACTGGCAAAGAAGTTCACATGCTAACCTGGAGGTCACAGGTTCTATCCCTACCTCCAACATTTTTATAAAAAGTTAAATTGTATAATAACTAAAATATTCACATGGTTCCAAAGTGGCAGGTGATACGTAAAATGAAAGATATAACCGGCTAATTAGAGTCCACATCAGCAGAAACAGGTCACGACTACGACCCCACAATAGTGATTTTAGCCGTTTTCATTCCTCCGAATAAAATTTTTTTTAGTTGGAGCCCCACGAAAACAAAAGTGGTCAAGTTAAAGTACTTTTTAAGCAATTAGCCCTTTAGTTAAACATTAGTGTTGTGTACTTGTTTAGTTGTGTACTTGTGTTTGTCATTATGGGCTTAGAATAAATATTATTGGGCTAAGGGAAGTGGGGGCTATAGACTCAATTTAAAATTTGGATCTGCCCAGCCAAATCCTTCGTACATTGAACAAAATGCACCCACAAATCCACAATCAAAAGACGTTGGATGTAATATTACTATCTTTTGTTTCATTTTAAAAACTCGTCATTTTAAAAAATCAACACTACAAGAAATGGGTTAATTTGTATGTTGCTTAACGCATATAAATTAAGAATATTAATATTTGGTTTTAAAAAATATTCTTTTCTAGATCGTTTAAGATTTTTAAAAAAAAATGTCATTAATGGTTTTGCTTGGAAAATAAATTATATACCATCATAACATGGCCGTGAGCTACGAGTGAAACTATATACGAGCCTTAACTACATTGAAATTAGCCCGCTTTCATTTCTTGACTTTCTCTTGATGTTCCCTATTATTAGCCATTATTAACCATATCTATATGCTAGTTTGAAATTTGATAATCAAAACATTAAAGTTAGCATTCATGCTTTCTAATGACGTTTCACTTTTGTTTACAAAAGAGGCCCTTGAGGATCTTGTTGTTTATTTGACTATTTCAATGGATAATGTCCATGATTTCATTTATATATATACTGTAATTTATATATGGGAAAATGATCTGTACTGCATGACTTTATCTATCTTAGGTAACCTTATATATATATCTATATATAAATTGTATAATAACTAAAATATTCACATGGTTCCAAAGTGGCAGGTGATACGTAAATATGAAAGATATAACCGGCTAATTAGATGCCACATCAGCAGAAACAGGTCACGAACGACCCCACAATAGTGATTTTAGCCGTTTTCATTCCTCCGAATAAAATTTTTTTTAGTTGGAGCCCCACGAAAACAAAAGTGGTCAAGTTAAAGTACTTTTTAAGCAATTAGCCCTTTAGTTAAACATTAGTGTTGTGTACTTGTTTAGTTGTGTACTTGTGTTTGTACTTTTTAAGCAATTAGCCCTTTAGTTAAACATTAGTGTTGTGTACTTGTTTAGTTGTGTACTTGTGTTTGTCATTATGGGCTTAGAATAAATATTATTGGGCTAAGGGAAGTGGGGGCTATAGACTCAATTTAAAATTTGGATCTGCCCAGCCAAATCCTTCGTACATTGAACAAAATGCACCCACAAATCCACAATCAAAAGACGTTGGATGTAATATTACTATCTTTTGTTTCATTTTAAAAACTCGTCATTTTAAAAAATCAACACTACAAGAAATGGGTTAATTTGTATGTTGCTTAACGCATATAAATTAAGAATATTAATATTTGGTTTTAAAAAATATTCTTTTCTAGATCGTTTAAGATTTTTAAAAAAAAATGTCATTAATGGTTTTGCTTGGAAAATAAATTATATACCATCATAACATGGCCGTGAGCTACGAGTGAAACTATATACGAGCCTTAACTACATTGAAATTAGCCCGCTTTCATTTCTTGACTTTCTCTTGATGTTCCCTATTATTAGCCATTATTAACCATATCTATATGCTAGTTTGAAATTTGATAATCAAAACATTAAAGTTAGCATTCATGCTTTCTAATGACGTTTCACTTTTGTTTACAAAAGAGGCCCTTGAGGATCTTGTTGTTTATTTGACTATTTCAATGGATAATGTCCATGATTTCATTTATATATATACTGTAATTTATATATGGGAAAATGATCTGTACTGCATGACTTTATCTATCTTAGGTACTGCCATATTAAAAAAAGTTACAAATTAAACCTTTGAATTTAATAAACAGACATACTCCCCCTGAATTTTACATAACCCCCCCTCCTAAAATACACATGCTTTACCTAAGATAGGTACTCCATACTTTACCTAAACTTTCCCCTTTATATATACTGCATATACACATAGAGGAAAGGGTAGTGATTTGTATATCACTAACTTTTAACCGTACACCACCAAACATGCTTTACATTATTGTACTGTACAACACCTTAATGCATGTTTGGTAGTGTACAGATCACCACCTAAGAGGAAATGATCGATGCGTTTAGAGTATCGTGTTACAGTCTCACAATCATCTACCTCACATGAGTAAATGAAAATAAAATTTGTGCTTGCAGCATTGTGCTATACTGCGGCACACATCCTCAGTGACGTCTCTGAGGATTTATGGACCTCGGCCGAGAAAAAAAAGGGCCCGGAGGATAAGTGCAACAATTATAATTATATAAACTAAGATATAAAGACGATGATAAATGTTATAGCAAATTGGTTGATCAATTCTTGATAGTCTATATTATCTAATATTTCATTCTCAATCGCTATCATCGCCAATCCGCTAAGTCATTCTTGACCCATTGTAGCAATCAAATCTAAATTCAAAACACCCAATTCTATTTCTAAATTATGTCCGATTAACATGATCCATATTCCTACTTTATATTATAGCTATATGTGTATATATATATATAATATCATCATATATTATAATATATATATATATATTAATAACATCAACAATTTAAAAATACAAAAATAAAAAAACAAGATAAAAACTAAAACCTAAAAAATATAAATATTTTATGCATTCCACATTATGACATTAGATAAATAAAATAAAAAATATGTCCTTTAATAATAATGACTGTGTTGCTTGTTACTTTTTACACTTTTGTGAATTGTGTCATTCTTGTTACCTTTTAGACTTTTGTTAATTGTGACAATGACACGTAGACTTTAGCAGACTGCACACACAGTAGGCGCATGTTTAGGTTTTCCTTTTAAGAGGTGTAATATTATTTTTTTTATCCATAAAAGATGTGTAAGTGAGTTTTTTTTGTTAAGTACTATTGTTTAATTTTTGGATAATTGTTAAAATTTGCAATGGGTTTAGTTAATAACATATATTATTTATATACATACATAAAAAAATATAAAATCGGCCCCCCTAAAAAATCGGACCTCGACCGGTCGGCCATCTCGTCCCATACCTAAGCCCCCCCTGCACATCCTTTTCCCATAAATACACGTGGTTTTGTGTCTATGCAAGGTCCGCGTGTTTTCATAACTCCCAAGTTTATTACGGCCTTTCACATTGGCAACCTTAATTTGGTATGTGCAACCGGTAGAGAAGATTTGACGTGATATTAACTGATGAGGGTAGTGATGTAAACCATGAATTGGATGCCATAATAGTTAATTTGCTGGAAGAAATAAACAGCCATAACGAATGACTAATTAATTTTTGCATAGCTAGCTAGCTTGTCATTAGTCAAATAAATAATTCTAAAAATCTCAAAACCAGTGTGCTATGGAAAAGCTCAACCCACAATTAAAAGGATCATTAATTCTGTTGGAAATTCTGAATAAAACATTTGTCATTGCTTTACTAATTACCAGAGCCGTCTCCGAGGATTTATGAACCTCGGCCGGAAAAAAAATTGGGCCCGTAAGTAAGGTACACCAAATTATTATATTATATAAAATAATTTTTAAAACGACAATAAATGTTATATCAATAAACAATAATATAAAAAATAACAATTTAAAGATATAAAACAAAATAAAATCTAAAACCTAAAAAGTACACAATCTAAATTAAATAAAAAGTTCGGTTAAAAAAAATACATAAGCATTATGTACAGTGGCACGTTTGCGGTAGTCGCATGCTTTTTTCCCCCTCCAATAAAGCGTATTTTTTTATCCGCAAAAGATATGTAAGTGGGCTTTTTTTATGTGGGTTAATTAGTTATATCGTTCAATTTTTGGATGATTGTTAGGATTTGTAATAAGCTTAGTTGATTACATATACAATATATATTTTATATATATATATATAGATTAAAAAATATAAAAAATCGGACCTCCTAAAAAATCGGACCTCGGCCTTTCGTCCGCCTCGTCCCATGTCTTAGCCGGCCATGCTAATTACAATACAATAAAAGTAAATATGCAAAGTAAATGAACAAAAACAAGAATATGATGTGAAACCGAATATGAGCAACAACAGGTTCGAATCCTGCAGAAGATAACAAAACAGAAACAATAACCGTAAAAGGAACCGGGCTTGTGTTTGACACAATTCCCTTAAACAGATTCGTCGCCTGTTCCCAGGGTACACCAGCTCTAAGCAGAGTACTGCCGGACTTAAACATTTGCCTGAAAGATGAATGGAACATGGGGATGGGATGCTGATTCAGAGAATTATAATGAGTTTGCTATGTGTGTGTTTTCCTCATATAATCCACATATCAACCAAGATCATGGTATGATCGTTATTTATACACCAAAATGAAATTGAAGTTTCATAATGATCATAAATGTAACACCCCAAGCCGAGGCTCGGAATATCATGGAAAACACATAGCACCAGGTGGAATTACAATAGAACAAACTAAATGCAATTAAAGATTCGGTGAATCCAAAACATAACGAAGCAAGTAACAAAATACAACAGGAGCAAATAGCCATCAAAGTTAACATAATAACATCCAAAGATGGTAAACGATCCCTAGTATAATGCAAAAGGCAGGCCAATGAATCCTTGATCCATGAGGTCCATAGTCCGGGTTAAACCGCAAGCGAAGCAACTAAACTCCACGCCTAGGGAGAACCTGATTACCTGAAAAGTGTACTAAGCATAGTCAACACAAGGTTGGTGAGTTCGTAGTAATGGTTCGTAAAGAACCCACGATAATAATCACAATATACGAATAGAGGCTAGGCATGACTTACAGCGAGCCTCTAGGCAACACAATATCGTCCAACAACAAGATTACACAAGACTAGTAAATGTGTGATGAGAATGCACAAATGATATATGAATCAAGGTAAGTGCCAATGCATGAATAAGCCAACATGCCTATCCTATGCGTGAACTCCGTCACCTATGCAACGATACCCTTCTGTCATCACAATGAACAAGGCTGTATCTCAAAATCATCGAGATATATATGTCTATATACTCGGGGTCACGTTCTACATCCAAAATGGGTGCATACATCTATGCACCAGGATGTCGGCAATCCCCTGCCGAGGGCTCATCAACGATGTATGCAATGCTTACAATCAAATGTAAATGCATAAGTCATAAACCAACAATCAATATACGATGTACCTGTGCCATCAATCAATATACGATGAACCTGTGCCAACAATCAATATACGATGAACCTGTGCCAACAATCAATATTCCTCAAACATAAGCCAACTATCAACATTCATCAACCATAAGCCTACTATCAACATTCATCAACCATAAGCCTACTATCAACATTCATCAATCATAAACCACTATTCACAATTTAAACCAACTATACGTACATATACTTCAGAGGATTCTACTTTCTTCAAGTCCCAGATGCTTATATATAGGGTCACCCGCAGCCTTCCCACCACATCTAAAACCCAATGAAGGCATAACCGACTTCCATGTATGTACGTCTATCCTAAATATATATATATATAATAATTAACTGAGACATAACCCAATCAATCAAACGAAACGAACTGTCACATCAATCCAATAATCAAGTCAACCAATCAATAAATCAATCAACAATGTAAGTAAACACACCAGTTTTACACTTTTCAGCCCGAATCTCAAGCGAGTAGGGAGATACGAAACTCACCTCGATGATTTATGAAAAGTTAAGTCGATATAAAGTCGAGTTAAGGAAGTACAATGTTCTCCGTGCGTCCAATACCTAAATATCGATCATTCATTCACATCAACATACATAAACACATATACGTAACTTAACAATTTCACGGCAAAAACCCTAATTAATTTCCAAAGTGGTTCTCGACGTTAAGTGGCTTCTAAGACTCTTAATCATTGTTAAGTAAGATAAGAAGTGAATTAGATTAAGGCTCGACGCGTAAAAAGGTCCAGAAAGTCAAACTAGGTCAAACAAGGAAAGTTCAGAATTACAAAGGCCGTAACTTACGGTCAATATGGGCGTAAGGTACGGTCAGTATTTTTACAACAGGCGTAAGCTACGGAGGAAAGGGGCGTAAGCTACGCTGGGCAAGTTTTGACTGGGCGTAAGGTACGGTCAGTATGGGCGTAACCTACGGCCCTCTAGAAATGTCATTTTTGGCGTAGAAGTTGGCGTAAACAGTTAGATTTTGGCGTAAGGTCCATTTTGAAGATAGGGATAGGCGTAAGCTACGGCCAAACTGGCGTAACCTACGCCCAAGCAAAATAGACCTGGCGTAACCTACGGCCCTAAGGGGCGTAGGTTACGCCCCATACTGGGCAGCAACACCACCAGCAGCTTGGGGGGGGGGGGGGGGGGGGGGGGGGGGGGGGGGGGGGGGGGGGGGGGGGGGGGGGGGGGGGGGGGGGGGGGGGGGGGGGGGGGGGGGGGGGGGGGGGGGGGGGGGGGGGGGGGGGGGGGGGGGGGGGGGGGGGGGGGGGGGGGGGGGGGGGGGGGGGGGGGGGGGGGGGGGGGGGGGGGGGGGGGGGGGGGGGGGGGGGGGGGGGGGGGGGGGGGGGGGGGGGGGGGGGGGGGGGGGGGGGGGGGGGGGGGGGGGGGGGGGGGGGGGGGGGGGGGGGGGGGGGGGGGGGGGGGGGGGGGGGGGGGGGGGGGGGGGGGGGGGGGGGGGGGGGGGGGGGGGGGGGGGGGGGGGGGGGGGGGGGGGGGGGGGGGGGGGGGGGGGGGGGGGGGGGGGGGGGGGGGGGGGGGGGGGGGGGGGGGGGGGGGGGGGGGGGGGGGGGGGGGGGGGGGGGGGGGGGGGGGGGGGGGGGGGGGGGGGGGGGGGGGGGGGGGGGGGGGGGGGGGGGGGGGGGGGGGGGGGGGGGGGGGGGGGGGGGGGGGGGGGGGGGGGGGGGGGGGGGGGGGGGGGGGGGGGGGGGGGGGGGGGGGGGGGGGGGGGGGGGGGGGGGGGGGGGGGGGGGGGGGGGGGGGGGGGGGGGGGGGGGGGGGGGGGGGGGGGGGGGGGGGGGGGGGGGGGGGGGGGGGGGGGGGGGGGGGGGGGGGGGGGGGGGGGGGGGGGGGGGGGGGGGGGGGGGGGGGGGGGGGGGGGGGGGGGGGGGGGGGGGGGGGGGGGGGGGGGGGGGGGGGGGGGGGGGGGGGGGGGGGGGGGGGGGGGGGGGGGGGGGGGGGGGGGGGGGGGGGGGGGGGGGGGGGGGGGGGGGGGGGGGGGGGGGGGGGGGGGGGGGGGGGGGGGGGGGGGGGGGGGGGGGGGGGGGGGGGGGGGGGGGGGGGGGGGGGGGGGGGGGGGGGGGGGGGGGGGGGGGGGGGGGGGGGGGGGGGGGGGGGGGGGGGGGGGGGGGGGGGGGGGGGGGGGGGGGGGGGGGGGGGGGGGGGGGGGGGGGGGGGGGGGGGGGGGGGGGGGGGGGGGGGGGGGGGGGGGGGGGGGGGGGGGGGGGGGGGGGGGGGGGGGGGGGGGGGGGGGGGGGGGGGGGGGGGGGGGGGGGGGGGGGGGGGGGGGGGGGGGGGGGGGGGGGGGGGGGGGGGGGGGGGGGGGGGGGGGGGGGGGGGGGGGGGGGGGGGGGGGGGGGGGGGGGGGGGGGGGGGGGGGGGGGGGGGGGGGGGGGGGGGGGGGGGGGGGGGGGGGGGGGGGGGGGGGGGGGGGGGGGGGGGGGGGGGGGGGGGGGGGGGGGGGGGGGGGGGGGGGGGGGGGGGGGGGGGGGGGGGGGGGGGGGGGGGGGGGGGGGGGGGGGGGGGGGGGGGGGGGGGGGGGGGGGGGGGGGGGGGGGGGGGGGGGGGGGGGGGGGGGGGGGGGGGGGGGGGGGGGGGGGGGGGGGGGGGGGGGGGGGGGGGGGGGGGGGGGGGGGGGGGGGGGGGGGTGAAAGGGGGGGGGGGGGGGGGGGGGGGCTGGTGGGTCATGGACTACCCACGGGCCGACCCGTTTCCCCTCTCAAGTCACAATACAATTAATTACACAATTAAATACCGACTACACATACAACGACCCGACCAACGTACCACATAGTCATATAATCACAAATGGGCCCAATTATTTCATTCAACAAGTTTGTTAGTCAAATTACACAATAGTCAACGGGTCAAAATTCACGGATGTTACAATAAAGATCATTAAATAACAAATTGAACGTAAATGGTGATAAATAATACGTTATGGAATGAAGCTAAGTGAATTTCAGTTCCAATTCTTGTATTCATTTATGAATATACATAAATGATACGTTATGGAATGCGGATGACTTTCAATTCCAAATTTTGCACCAAACACACCACTTTGAGATTGACATCTCATTCACCTTTAACCCAATTTGGACATGTCTTTATTCATTGTATAGTCTTAGCCAGAGGCTACACACCCTCCAAAGGGTTCTCGATATATGTCACTCGATCATATATTTATCGATGTCCAAAGTTAGGAAAATACTCACTTTTTCCAACAAATTCATTATAGACAGAAGTAGGTTTTTAAATCCGAACCTCAAGTTATTCCCAAATTGGGCTTAAAGTTCAACTCACAGTTAATAATTAGATAACTATATATATAGGGCACCGTAGGTACCTGTTTGTCGACATTTTCATATAGAGTGCAAATATATGTTTAACTTACAACTAGCAAGGAGCTGGATCGATTATATATGGTAAATGATTATAGTGATATTCCAATACAATTGATATATGGAGCTCATGAGGTTTTAAGTCCATTTTTCTAACATTAAGGTGGAATGTATCATAAACTTAGCATATGCATAAAGAGAGACACTCCCAATAATCCACTCACAACGAACAGAACAAATTAAAGGCTAAACCTTAACTCGTTAATTAAACCTTAAACTAGAATCAGATGGAAAGTTGATCATGTAATCACTCCATTAATCATTCTTGCACTTCTGATTTAGGTTTATAAGGAAAATGATAATGACAGCCCCAAGGGTTGTCATTAACAGCTTATTACATGCATAAAAAGTAGTACTTTATATATCAATAACCGCCTCCCTGAATTTTCACAAGACATAGTACAATTTTAATGCATCAAATTAATTAATACTGACAGCCCTAAGGGCTGTCATAAACAAAACTCTAAAGATAAACATATACATTAGAAAGCATTTGGTTCCTTCCATTTTTTTCAATTAAGTTGTTATAACCCCAAAATACCCATTCCTTTTATTCACTATTTTAAACATCCCCACTTGAAATACTTATAGTATCTACTTGAAATACCTATAATACCTTTAATGATATAATTTACAACATCTACCCTTAACTCCTAAAATAACTACATTACCCCTTTTGCATCCATAACCTACACTACTCACCGTCGCCACCACCAATCGCATCGTCACCGCCACCACCACCCGTCACCGTCACCACCGCCGCCGCCATTACACCATATGACTAGTAATAAAGATATACATATATGGATCCATAAAATTAAACTAGACTTGATTCCCCAACAGTCATAGATGGACACCAATTAAGAGTCCACACACAAGTAGAATAGTCCTCCAAAGAATAATGGTGGGTTTAATTTGTTTGGTTGGGGTATTAGTTATTGCCTATATGCATGCTTGTATCTATGCTATACTTTGTAGAAGACACATGACCAATTATGATGGCAGCTTGTATTTTTCTTAGGCAGAATCCCATATATAAGAATTAGTTTCAAGATTTTATTTCTATGTGAACTGGACTAATACATTAAAACTTAAGTGCTAACAGTTGGGGGGGTAATCTTTTGAAAATTAGGGACTCCTAAAAGTAAAGATTGATGGAGGAAGAAAATAGAGTTAGCATCGTCAGGAGCATAGGCAGAAGTTTGAGTAGAGCAGCTGGAAGTTTGGGAATGGAGGATGTGTTCTCCATCGGTGGTGTTAGTAGCCATCATGGGCGAAGCAGCCAACACTCTATGGAAGACGAAGAGGCTTTGCGATGGGCTGCTTTGGAGAAACTTTCCACCTACAATCGTTTACGAACTACCATCTTCATGCCATATTATAGTCCAGTGGATTCACAACACATGCCAACGACTGATAAGATGTTGCTGGACGTACGTGAGCTAGATAAGAATGGTCAACAAGAGTTCATCAACAAGGTCTTTAAGATTGCTGAAGAAGATAACGGAAGGTTCTTGAAAAAGTTCAAAGACCGCGTGGATAAGTAAGTCGGCCTTCATCTTCTTAATTAATGTCTTTCTTATATATCTTTTCACTTAATTGCGTAACATGACCCTCACTGGATATCAGGGTTGGCATCTCTCTGCCAACAGTTGAAGTTCGGTTTCAAAACTTAACGATAGAGGCAGATTGCTACATTGGTAACAGAGCACTTCCATCACTGCCAAATGCTGCTCGAAATGCTATTGAGTCGCTTTTAGGTTCTATTGGGATAAATATGTCTAAGAAAACTAAACTCACCATTCTTAAAGATGTATCCGGAATCATCAAACCATCAAGGTACACACATTTATATATGAATTTTACACTTGAGTGTGTTCGTTTGTGTATAAGGTTGGGTTCTAATCAACCCAAAACAGAGTAGTTAACCATAAGTAACAATGCATTGTGTGATGTTATAGAATGGGACTTCTGTTGGGGCCACCATCTTCTGGGAAGACAACACTTTTGTTAGCTTTGGCTGGAAAGCTTGACTCAAGCTTAAAGGTCAGTATGCACGTTAAAAATAAACATGACGCGTGAGATAAAGATGTAGAATATAATTGATACGAGTGCTACATAAGGTGTAATTAACATGTGAACTAAATAGGTTGATGGAGAGATCACTTACAACGGTCATAAGTTCACTGAATTTATACCTCAAAAAACATCAGCCTTCATCAGCCAGAACGATGTTCATGTTGGAGAAATGACAGTCAAGGAAACTTTAGATTTCTCGGCAAGGTGCCAAGGGGTCGGATCCAGATTAGGTAATGGTTTATTTTGCATGTAGGTACTATTGATTAAATCTCAACACAAAGGATATGATGTAGTATTACGAAATATTATAGATATGCTGACGGAGCTTGCAAGAAGAGAGAAGCAAGCAGGGATTTTCCCTGAAGCTGAAGTTGACCTTTTCATGAAGGCAACTGCCATAGAAGGAGATGCTAGCAGCTTAATTACGTACTACACTCTTAGAGTAAGATAAAGCTTCGGTTATCTTTCTGTTAAGACCGTTTTTAGTCCAATGGGGTCCACCCTAAAACAGTATGGCGATAAAGGGAGTGCCCTAGAAGCTTATGTACACGCTTATCCTTTATTCTTTTTTCATTGTGGGATATTGGTTTTATGCCTGACACTTTCTAAATTTAAATTAAGTTGATGTTTCTGCACTGGGTTCCTAGCTCTGACCAAAATATTTTTATAATGAAAACAGATATTGGGCCTTGATATTTGCAGTGACACCTTTGTTGGTGATGCTATGAGGCGAGGAATCTCTGGTGGACAAAAGAAGCGAGTAACCACAGGTAAACTCCTTTTCTATATCACTCTCGAACAAACACACGCATTTTGTCATGTAAATTCAAATTATGTTAGACCTTATGATAAATCTTCTAGTACTTGATGAAAAACTGCATAACTATCTTCGTAAGTTCTAGATCTATTTTAAAGGACTTTTCTGATAAATGATAATAGACTCTTAACTGTGTTGTTAATGCTATATTTGCTCCGTAATGAAAATAGGAGAAATGCTTGTTGGGCCAGCAAAAACTCTTTTCATGGATGAGATCTCAACAGGTCTAGACAGCTCAACTACATTTCAGATAGTGAAATGTTTGCAGCAAATTGCTCACCACACCGAGTCAACAATCATGATGTCTCTACTACAGCCCGCTCCAGAGACCTTTGATCTTTTTGATGACATCACACTACTATCAGAGGGGCAGATTGTGTATCAAGGACCACGCGAAAATGCGCTTGAGTTCTTTGAGGGTTGTGGATTCAGGTGTCCTGAGAGAAAAGGCACTGCTGACTTCTTGCAAGAGGTACAAACTATCATTGAAGTAATAAGTTTTGTCTTACAAGTTTATCTACATTTTATATCCTCATTACAGGTCACCTCCCGAAAGGATCAAGAGCAATATTGGGCAGATAGAAACAAACCGTACAGATATATCCCAGTCAGTGAATTTCAACAGCGTTTCAAGAATTTCCATGTGGGCGAGAGCTTAAATAATGAGTTGGCAATCCCATATGACAAGAACAAAAGCCACAAAGCAGCCCTAGTCTTCAAGAAATACTTGGTCTCAAAAAGGGAGATGCTGAAGGCCTCATGGAATAAAGAATGGCTATTGTTAAAGCGCAACAGTTTTGTGTACATTTTCAAGAGTACACAATTCGTTATTTTAGCTTTTATTAGTATGACCTTATTTTTTAGAACCAGAATGCACACCAGGAATGAAGATGATGGTACAATCTATATAGGGTCACTTTTGTTAAGCTTGCTCATAAACATGTTTGATGGTCTAGCTGAAATCTCCCTCACCATAGCAAGAATTCCTGTACTTTTTAAGCAAAGAGACCTTCTGTTCCACCCACCATGGGCTTACACACTTCCAACATTTTTGCTTCGTGTACCAATATGTTTTTTGCAGTGTGTTGCTTGGATGGCCATACTATATTACGGTGTTGAATTCGCCCCTGAAGCTAGCAGGTAACTAATTGCTATTGTTTCCTAATACGAATACTACTTATGAGTTATGACACTATTTTTTTTTAACAAAAAAACAATTGTTGGTGTACAGGTTCTTTAAACACTTCCTTTTGGTGTTTGTGGTCCAAATTGTAGCAGGGGGACTTTTTAGGCTGATCGCTGGAGTCTGTAGAACAATGAACATTGGAAATGCTGGTGGAATCCTTGCACTTTTACTCGTATTTCTTTTAGGCGGTTTTATCCTTCCTAAAGCTCAGATTCCTAATTGGTGGGAATGGGCGACTTGGCTATCACCGGTTTCCTATGGTTTGAAAGCAATAACAATAAACGAGTTCTATGCTCCTAGGTGGATGAACAGAATGGTAATTAGTCATCAGTTGGTGCTTCAAAAAATTTCAAATCTAGCTATAAGAAAAAGTAATAAGATATCTTATGTTTTGATTGATGTTCACAGAGTTCGAATAATGTAACTAGATTAGGGATAGCAGTACTAAAAAGCATGGATATTCCAACCCAAAAAAGCTGGTTCTGGATTGGTATTGCCTCTCTTCTTGGGTTTGCGGCTCTCTTCAATGTCCTGTTCACTTTTGCTCTCATGTATTTAGAGCGTAAGTCATGCTTCAATCTAGAGGCATTAAATAGTAATTTCCCAAGTACTTTTATTGGTGGCTAACCTTCCTAATTCTTCAACTAATCAATCAGCCCCCGGAAAAAAACAAGCAATCATCTCCAAAGAAGAAGCCATGGGGACAGTGCAGAACACAACAAGTCAGTCTGAGTCTTGTGATTCTAATGTTGTTGCTCACAAGACGCGAATGGTTATTCCGTTTACGCCACTTGCCATGTCGTTTGATAGCATGAGCTATTTCGTTGATATGCCCCAAGTATACCCCCCTTCTATTTTTCCCCTTTTACATAATGTTACTTTGTCAGCTGTTTTGTTAATATTATTGATTAAAATAGGAAATGAGAGAACAGGGTGTGGCCGAAAATAGGTTGCAGTTACTTCGTGAAGTAACAGGTGCTTTTAGGCCCGGAGTCCTGACTGCACTGATGGGAGTCAGTGGTGCCGGTAAAACGACATTGATGGATGTTTTAGCAGGAAGAAAGACAGGTGGTTATATTGAAGGAGATATAAAAGTATCAGGATTCCCAAAGAAACAAGAAACTTTTGCAAGAATTTCTGGGTATTGCGAGCAAACTGACATCCACTCTCCCCAAGTCACTGTTCATGAATCATTGATTTACTCGGCTTGTCTTCGGCTCCCAAAAGAACTAAGCAATAAAGAGAAAATGGTAATAAAATGAAACCACAAAATTTGCTTTTTTTTTGTAAGCCTGCATATCAAGAAAAGATGACATGTTAATTACCTTTCAGATTTTTTTTGTATAACTAAAGATGAAGTCTTGATTCCGTCCTTTATGTTATTACCTTTCAGATTTTTGTAAATGAAGTGATGGAGTTAGTTGAACTAGAAAGTATTAAGGATGCAATAGTGGGACTTCCGGGAGTTACAGGTTTATCAACAGAACAGAGGAAAAGGCTAACAATTGCAGTAGAGCTTGTGGCTAATCCATCAATCATCTTCATGGATGAACCGACTTCAGGGCTTGATGCAAGGGCAGCAGCCATTGTTATGAGGACGGTGAGAAACACCGTCGACACAGGGAGAACAGTTGTATGCACTATTCATCAGCCTAGCATCGATATATTTGAATCTTTTGATGAGTTGTTGCTGATGAAAAGAGGAGGACAAGTTATCTATGCAGGACCGTTGGGCCAAATATCTCAAAACATCATAGATTATTTTGAGGTATTTCAACTGCATAGTTACAACTACTCTAGCAAATTGAAAATATTTGACAAATGTCGTCCCAATTTTAATTTCCTAGTTTGACCAAAGTCTTTCTTTTAGAACTTTGACCATAAATATTTTTGTTCGTGTTGTATAATACTTGATGAAAATTATATCAATGTAAAATAAATTTATAAATAGATCCATTCATATATTTTACATCAAATATTATATAACACATATAAAAATATTGACAGTCAAAGTTAAACAAGAAAGACCCAAAATGTCAAACTATGATATTTAAATTGGGATGGAAGTAGTAAAACTTTATTAATTAGTAATACATCATATATATATGATCAGGGAGTTCCTGGGGTTCCAAAGATTCCTGAAAAATACAATCCAGCAACATGGATGTTGGAAGTTAGTTCTGGTGCTGCAGAGATTCGCCTTGGCATCGATTTTGCTGAGTATTACAAATCATCATCCCTGTATCAGTAAGCCTTATTTTGTAAGGGTTATATAGTGATACAAAATCATCTATCTTCTGTTTTCTTTTTTGATGAAAAGAATTACATGTATGCCAAATAGGAGGAACAAAGCATTAGTGATGGAGTTAAGCACACCGCTCCCTGGAGCTACAGATCTTCATTTCGAAACACAATATTGTCAATCTTCATGGGGACAATTTAAGTCTTGTTTATGGAAGATGTGGAAGAGTTACTGGAGAAATCCTGATTATAACCTTGTTCGTTATTTCTATACCTTGGCTGCTGCACTTATGGTTGGAACAATGTTTTGGAAGATTGGCAAAAAAAGGTTACTAGTTATAATACAGTTTAAAAGGACCATTAATCTTGATTATACTATGAAACTCGTCATTTAATGATTAATTTTGCTTTTTTAGAGAAAACAATGGCAATTTGACCACAATCATCGGGTCCATGTATAGTGCTGTATTCTTTGTTGGTATGAACAATTGCCAGACAGTGCAGCCAGTAGTCGCCACAGAAAGAACAGTCTTTTATCGAGAAAGGGCAGCTGGGATGTACTCATCATTCCCATATGCCATGGCACAGGTAAGTTTTTACCTTCTTGATAAAATTAATCAATCAACATCAACTGATAAATTTCCCAATATATATATATATATATATATATATATATATATATATATATATACTAGTATTTTACCCGCGCAATGCGGCGGCAGTGGTGTGGTGTTGGGGGCGATGTGGCGGCGGCGGTTGGTAGTGGTGGTGGCGTGACGGGTGGTAGCGGTGTGGTTATTATTGTAAAAATATTTAACGTAAAGGGGTAGTGTAGTTATTTTAGAAGTTGATGGTCTATGTTGTAAATTATTTCATTAAAGGTATTATAGGTATTTTAAGTGGAGATGTTTAAATTAATGAATAAAAGAGAGATTAGTTAATTCATTAAGGGTAGAATAGTCATTTCGCATGGGGACATTTTTATGAGAGAGAGTGTGAAAAGTGTTAGGAGAGAGAGTGCTGAAAAGTGTTAGGAGAGAGAGTATGATAATTTTTATAAAGTAGTAGAGATATAATATATAATCATATTATATATTATTTAAAATGTATATATTTGGTTTTAGCTTCTAATAAACGGATATTTATTCAGGTGATTGTAGAGATACCATATGTGTTTGTACAAGCGACATATTACACTCTGATTGTGTACGCCATGGTGTCGTTTGAATGGAAAGTAGCCAAATTTTTTTGGTTCTTCTTCGTCATCTTCTTTTCATTTCTTTATTTCACATACTACGGTATGATGACTGTTTCTATCACACCAAACGATCACGTGGCAGCCATATTTGCAGCTTCATTTTACGCAGTGTTCAACATCTTTTCAGGGTTCTTCATTCCTAGACCCGTACGTCAACTTCAACTCGATCTATATCTACTCATTCTTTGTAATAATTTGCTTATTGTTTTTGGAACCACATCTTTTAATAACTACTACTTGACTTAACTAAAACTAAACTTACGGTATCCTTGAACTTCAGAGAATTCCAAAATGGTGGGTGTGGTACTACTGGATTTGTCCATTGGCCTGGACCGTGTATGGGTTCATCGTTTCGCAGTACCATGATATTGAAGACACGATCACAGTACCTTGGATGTCATATGACCCACCCATGAATTCCTATATCAAAGATCATTATGGTTATAGATTGGATTTCATGGGTCCGGTTGCTGCCGTTCTAATTGGTTTTTGCTTATTGTTTGCATTCGTCTATGCATTATGCTTAAGGATATTGAACTTCCAAATGAGATAAACATAAAACCTACCTCACATGTTCTAAATATATGTTTTAAAGGTTACGAGCTTGCTGACTGTAATAGATTGCCAAAGATTATATAAAAGATCTATGCAAGTTTATATATAAATTCAATCAAATGGGATATACTGAGGTCACGTATATATTTGTTATCAGAATACATGTTTGTTTTAGTTAAAATAAATGAGTTTAATCATGCAAACAAACCATTGTAATGGGCTGTCACATTTGTGAGCTACTCATATAAATGTATGGATAAAAACAATAAAAGACCAAACTTTTAGCAAGCTAACGCTAAAGTCGCCGCCACCACCACCACGACACAGCCGTATCGCGCAGACATGTGGCTAGTATAAATATATGGTAAAAAGAATAAAAGACCAAACTTGTAGCAAGCTATCGCTTGAAGATTATAACACTAGCAAAACAGACGGGGCGCGGCGGGTTGGGTAACTGGTCACGCTCAAAGCGGAAACACATCTCAAACTCAACGTGCTTGATTTTTATCCCTCTGTTTAATTTATTATGTTTAAACTTCCATTTATGAAACAAGCGACAACAAATGAGGGAAAATTACAATGTTTTTCTTCCACATTTATCATGTCTTTTGATTTCGCAAAAATTACTTTTTTTTATAGGAAAGGCAAAAAGTTCATTACATACGTTTATTAGACCAAAAAAGTGATCTAATCTTTCTACCTCACCTTTTTTAACGGTGAATATACTATTCTATCAACTTACATCAAATAATAATAAACTACCCTAATTGTGAACCTTGGCATCTACATCACTATACATCTTTAACTACGACAACTATTCTACCCAATCCCATATAAGAATTGAACGTATGATGGTAGAAAGAGGTGACAATCTTATCTCTACCAGCTCAGACACTCCAACTCATCCTATACATATAATGAGTCTAACTACTCAAACTAAGATTATGAAAACAAATTAAAATAAAATTACTAACTGAGACACTAAGTCATAACTCATTTTTAAAAATAAAAAAAATAAACTTTATAAACATTAAAGTCAACAATTAAATTAACTTTTCCTACAACTAAATCCCTAGATTAAATAGATTAAAATTAAAAAATTAATCGAGCAAATATGAATTGCATTTTTGGTCCCTATGGTATCATACCATTTGCAAGTTTCATACAAATGTGTGCAAGGTGGTGTTCGTGGTCCCTGTGATATCAGTTGCATCCTTGGTCCAAAACTAACGGACCATTTATTTTCCCCCGTTAGTGAGCCCATGTGCCACGCACGTGATGGGCAATAGTGTCTTTTCATACAAACAAGCACAATTCTTGCAAAGTAACTCAAATTTTTATTTTTTTTTTTTTGTCAATTTTAAAATTGTTTTACAAAATACAACTATGATATAAAATTGAGTATTAATTGACTTAGTTTGCAAGAATGGCCGTTCTAATTGGTTTTTGCTTATTGTTTGCATTCGTCTATGCATTATGCTTAAGGATATTGAACTTCCAAATGAGATAAACATAAAACCTACCTCACATGTTCTAAATATATGTTTTAAAGGTTACGAGCTTGCTGACTGTAATAGATTGCCAAAGATTATATAAAAGATCTATGCAAGTTTATATATAAATTCAATCAAATGGGATATACTGAGGTCACGTATATATTTGTTATCAGAATACATGTTTGTTTTAGTTAAAATAAATGAGTTTAATCATGCAAACAAACCATTGTAATGGGCTGTCACATTTGTGAGCTACTCATATAAATGTATGGATAAAAACAATAAAAGACCAAACTTGTAGCAAGCTATCGCTTGAAGATTATAACACTAGCAAAACAGACGGGGCGCGGCGGGTTGGGTAACTGGTCACGCTCAAAGCGGAAACACATCTCAAACTCAACGTGCTTGATTTTTATCCCTCTGTTTAATTTATTATGTTTAAACTTCCATTTATGAAACAAGCGACAACAAATGAGGGAAAATTACAATGTTTTTCTTCCACATTTATCATGTCTTTTGATTTCGCAAAAATTACTTTTTTTTATAGGAAAGGCAAAAAGTTCATTACATACGTTTATTAGACCAAAAAAGTGATCTAATCTTTCTACCTCACCTTTTTTAACGGTGAATATACTATTCTATCAACTTACATCAAATAATAATAAACTACCCTAATTGTGAACCTTGGCATCTACATCACTATACATCTTTAACTACGACAACTATTCTACCCAATCCCATATAAGAATTGAACGTATGATGGTAGAAAGAGGTGACAATCTTATCTCTACCAGCTCAGACACTCCAACTCATCCTATACATATAATGAGTCTAACTACTCAAACTAAGATTATGAAAACAAATTAAAATAAAATTACTAACTGAGACACTAAGTCATAACTCATTTTTAAAAATAAAAAAAATAAACGGCAGTGGTGGACCTCAAGGGCGACAATAGATTTGAAGGGTGGTGGCAGTGGTGGATACGAAGGGCGGTGGTGGTGGTGACAACAGATATGACGGGCGACGACGGCGGTGGTGGATCCGAAGGATCACTCACGATAGAGGAGATTGATTGAAGATTAATAATAATTTGGATTTGGGCGGATTGAAGTAAGAAATTAAAGTGATCGATTGATGCGGAAGGATGAGATTGATTATTCATATACAATCTGTCAGGAATGAAGGGGATTTAACAGATTAATTAATGTATTTTTATTTTTGTTTTTGTGTAATTTTATATTTGATATAAAACTGAGTTTTTTTTTTGACAAGTGATATAAAACTGAGTATTAATTGAGTTAGTTTGCAAGAATGGTCTTGTTTGTATGAAAAGACACTATTGGCCATCACGTGCGTGACACATGGGCTCACTAACGGGGAAAAATAAACGGCTCGTTAGTTTTGGACCAAAGATGCAACTGGTGTGATACCACAGGGACCACGAACATCACTTTGCACACATATGTATGAAACTTGCAAATGGTGTGATACCACAGGGACCAAAATTGCAATTCGTTCTATATTTATTTAAAATATAAGATTTGAACTCACTTAATATAAGAGGTTTTTTTTTTTTTTTTATATAACTTATCACTTTTCTGATATTAGAATGCGATTTCGATCTGTTTAGTAACTTGTTGGGCCCATGTCCCATGATGTGCAATTGAGTGATGGACACATATATTTTATTATTAAAAGCCCAATAAAAAGTAAGAAAAAAAAAACCCAAACAAGCTCATCAAATTTACACATAAACTCATATAAAACAGGGAGGTTTAGAAAAAGAAGAATGTTATATTTACAAATATATTGGCAATTGCAAATAAATTGTTACATACACATACTCCATGTAATGTGGACCAATAAAAAAAAAAAATTTGGCTTGATTTAATTGGTTGAAGATTTGACTGTAAGTTGTTTGTCAATCTAACATTTCTTAGAAAATAAGAATGTTAGTGTTGGAATATGATCACGTTAAATAAATGCATGTTCGAAAATGTTTAAACCTACGGGGTCACACGCGATGACACTTAGATATCCGGTAATATGTATATATTGTATCTACATATTTATAATCACCAAATTGAGAGAAATGATAATTGGACATTATTAACTAGATATGTTAATTAGAATTATTTATTAATTAATAAATATGAATTATTAATTATTAAATATTAATTAATAAATATGAATTATTAATTATTAAATATTAATTAATAATTAATGTAATTATTAATTAAACCTAGTCCAAGTCAAAAGATGTTAGCTTGAAGGTTAAGTTATTAGGATATATTTATATTATATACATATATAATTAGAGGAGGGGTTATTTGAGAACTCCTAAAAAAAAAAGAACCCAAGAACTCCTCTACACCCTTGGATCAAAGAAAATGGATGGACAAGATTAAAAATAAAAAACCCCTCTCAACACTAGAGGGGTATTTTCGTCAGCTCTTTTTTTTTCTCTCTCTTACTTTAATAAAATTCTATCTAATTCACTAAAAAACTTTTATCTTACAAACCGTAAATCGTTAGACGAAAAGAAAAGCATGGGCAGTCTTAGAATTTCGTCCTCTTTCATTAGAGATGCGATTCGATATACTTTTGACGACTTTTTAAATTTCGTTTTTTTTTTCATCACGTTCATTTTACACATGTGTAAGTTGTACTTACCCATGGGCAGGTTGTACTTACCCCTAATACATCCCGCTCTAGGGTTTAGGGTTTGAAGGTCGAGGGTTAGCCGGGCTAACCCTCGACCTTCAAACCCTAAACCCTAGAGCGGGAACCCTCATCCTTTTTAGGTTTTTAGGGTTTAGCATTTAGGGTTTAGATTTTCCAGGGTTTTTAGAAAGTAGCTTCCCCCTCGGATTAGAAATTAAGCTTTAGGGTTTAGCATTTAGGGTTTTACAATGCGTCCTCATCATTTTTGAACTTTATAAGTAACTTACCCATGTGTAGGTTGTACTTACCCATGTGTAGGTTGTACTTACCCATGGGCAGGTTGGTACTTACCCATGCATTTACTACACATGTTAGGTTTATTACACATGTGTAAGTTGTACTTACCCATGGGCAGGTTGTACTTACCCATGGGCAGGTTGTACTTACCCATGGGCAGGTTGTATTACACATGTGTAAGTTGTACTTACCCATGGATTTACTACACCATGTGTAGGTTGTACTTACACATGTGTAGGTTGTACTTACCCATGGGAGGTTGTACTTACCCATGTGTAGGTTATACTTACCCATGGTTCCAGGTTTTATACACCATGTGTAGTTGTACTTACCCATGGAGGTTATACTTACACATGTGTAGGTTGTACTTACACATGTGTAGGTTGTAATTACACATGTGTAAGTTGTACTTACCCATGGACAGGTTATACTTAACTCACATGTGTAGGTTGTCTTACACATGTGTAGGTTGTATTACACATGTGTAAGTTGTACTTACCCATGGAGGTTGTACTTACACATGTGTAAGTTGTCTTCCATCACGTTCATCTTACACATGTGTAAGTTGTACTTACCCATGGGCAGGTTGTACTTACCCCTAATACATCCCGCTCTAGGGTTTAGGGTTTGAAGGTCGAGGGTTAGCCGAGGCTAACCCTCGACCTTCAAACCCTAAACCCTAGAGCGGAACCCTCATCCTTTTTAGGTTTTTAGGGTTTAGCATTTAGGGTTTAGATTTTCCAGGGTTTTTAGAAAGTAGCTTCCCCCTCGGATTAGAAATTAAGCTTTAGGGTTTAGCATTTAGGGTTTAGATTTTCCAGGGTTTTTAGAAAGTAGCTTCCCCCTCGGATTAGAAATTAAGCTTTAGGGTTTAGCATTTGAATGTGAGGGTTAGCCGAGGCTAACCCTCGACCTTCAGACCGTAAACCCTAGAGCGGGAACCCTCATCCTCTTTAGGTTTTTAGGGTTTAGCATTTAGGGTTTAGCATTTAGGGTTTAGGGTTTGGGGTCGAGGGTTAGCCGAGGCTAACCCTCCTTCAAACCCTAAACCCTAGAGCGGAACCCTCATCCTTTTAGGTTTTTAGGGTTTTTAGGGTTTAGCATTTAGGGTTTAGATTTTCCAGGGTTTTTAGAAAGTAGCTTCCCCCTCGGATTAGAAATTAAGCTTTAGGGTTTAGCATTTAGGGTTTTACAATGCGTCCTCATCATTTTTGAACTTTATAAGTAACTTACCCATGTGTAGGTTGTACTTACCCATGTGTAGGTTGTACTTACCCATGGGCAGGTTGTACTTACCCATGGGCAGGTTATACAACTCACCAGTTCCAGGTCTTTCCTACACATGTGTAGGTTGTACTTACACATGTGTAGGTTGTACTTACACATGTGTAGGATGAACGTGATGGGAAAAAAAACGAAATTTAAAAATTCGTCAAAAGTATATCGAATCGCATCTCTAATGAAAGAGGACGAAATTTCAAGACTACCCATGCTTTTTTTTCCGTCTAACGATGTACGGTTTGTGAGATAAAAGTTTTTTAATGATTTAGATATTTTTTGATTTAATAAGAGGAGAGAGAAAGAGAGAGCTGAACAACTTTTTTAATAATGACAATCATGCCCTTCCTGATCTTGATGAATGGAGGGCTGAGATTGGTTCTCGCGTTCTTTTTTTTTAAGTGGTTCTCAAAATAACTCACCCTAATAGTTTAACCCTAAGAAGATATAACATATAAATAAAACCCTTTTGGTTTTCTCTCGGGTAGAACGTACGAAAACAAAAGGAACCAAAAACCTTTTTTTTTATCTTCTCTCGATCGAAACAAAACCAACACAAAGAAACCAAAACATTATTTTATGCTAATCACATAGTCTAATAAATAATAATAGTTTTGGATTGGTTGTGAGCATTGTTCGACGGAAACAATATACATTTGTTTCCTACTTGTGATTTATCGAAATTCAATGAAAAGCAAACTTGGAGTTTTTGGCTTTTGGTGATTCAAGATCTAGCAATCTTCGGATATTGTTCGACATGTCGTGTGTGCGATCGTAGAGGGTTTTACTTTAAACCCTAAATAATAATATTAATAATTATTATTTGATTATTGGAAGCTAAGCTAAAAGGTACACATTCACTTTACTTTGTTAATTAATTATATTGCATATGATTCTTTCCGCTGCGTACTCGTGTAATTGTTCTTGATAATAGTTATGAATCCTAACAGTTAGATCTTCCAACAATTTACAAATAAATTTTTAGAATCAATGTGAATAGTAAAACACAAGTTTTAAATCATAATGTATAACTATTAAGAAAATAGAAGTTTGGGATTTATAAAACAAAAATTGTTTAGAAAACGTGCTTTGGTGTCCATTTTGTCTAGGATAGGTTGAGGGCTTGAAACTGAGTTTTCCCTTTAGCCTATCTTTTGTTTCAAATTTCTAAAATTTGATATTTACATCATTTTACTCCTCTTGTCTTGTTTTTTTTTGCCTCTTTAATTTTTGGATTTTGAAAATGTCATTTGCACTCTCAGTTTTTCTTTTTATCTAACATTTGTTTTATATATTTTGCGTATTTTTTGTTTTTCGTTTCATTTTTTTTTTTTTTTGGCTTCTTTATCTTAACATTTGTTTAACTTGGTTTTATTTTGGTAACCTGTTGGAATTTTTTTCTATTGCTTTTGTAAAAAAAAAATGTTTTAGCAACTTTTTTCCTTATAACGTATTTGTTCTTTTATCAAACATTTCAATTACTTTTTCGCCAACTATTATAGTAGGTAGGGTATTGTATTTAAAGAAAAAAAGGCGAAAAAGACGATAATTGTGACCCATGGCGTTTCCAAACTATCTAATTATCATTAATACTATCGAATGCGAATATGTCTTTTATGTGAAGGGAAGTTTTTTTTTTTCTTTCGAACGTCAGAATTTTATATAATGAAAGCAACTAGCAAGACGCTAGCTGCCAAAAGTACAGTTACAGTGTAAATCTAGAAAGAAACCAATACAACTAATCTAGACTCATCCCGAAACAATAACTGCAAGGATTACAAAAGGAGTGAAAAAAACTCGTGTCGATTACGGTGACCCAAGACCCGAGAAAAACTCCCAACCAACGAAGGTCGAGCCACCGGTTTTCACTTCGTGGTGTTTTTGATATAATCCCAACCTTGTCCAGGGGTCAAACCGAGCCAAAACCGGGCCAAAAAAAAGAAAAACACACGAAAAGCACAAAGATGGGTTCGGTCCAGAGAACAAAAAAAATACACGACCATACAATACCAAAGAAAATACAAAAGAAAGCTTCAAGACCTGTAGCTCAAGGAGATTTGAATGGCATCTCGTTCCAATCATACCAACTCATATTATCTTTTCTATCGCGATGATGAATCCAGTTATACGCCAAAGAAACGACAGCATTAAAAATCTCGAGACTACTCTCTTGAATATTGTTATGACGACTGTTATTTCTCGACTTCCACATGTACCACCACCATGTAAGAACAATTGCTTCCACTCTATCACGATACCTGTTCGAGCCCTTCAAGGAGTGACACCAATTCAGAATATCATCAGGTAAGGCATTCGGGATATCCAACCGAATCCAGGAACTTAAAAGTTGTCTAACACCTATTGTAATTTTACAACTCTGAGTTAGATGGGCAATGTCTTCAACCCCATTTAGGCATAGATAACATCTAAAAGTAGCGACGTCGATTCCTTTGGTGAACAGGTTAGGACCCGTCGGGATACAAGTGCGCCTCATTCTCCAAATGAACAGATTAACCTTTTTAGGGACTAGAGTATTCCATATAGTTTTAACAGTAGGATCAATAGGCAGCTGAATGTGATCAAGACAAAGTCTAAGATGTGCGACCGAGTAGTCTTTCTTTCCTTTAAGGTTCCAAACCCATCGGTCACTTTCATTAGTAACCAAAGAGCTCGGAATTGTTGCATGCAAATTAGCCAGTAAGCAATGTTCCCTGCTGGTTCTGAGTGGTCGGCTCCAACTCCACTTCCACCCAGTGTCATCCCAACGATCTTTTATAAAACAGTCCTTATTCGAGTCTAAAGCTGCTAATCTCGGAAACTTAGTAGCAAGCGATTGATCCTGTGAAGGGAAGTTTTTTATTTACCTTTTCTTAAAAAAATGGTTATGTGGAGGGAAGTTGACTATGATCAATTTTGATAAATATGTATAATAATGTGATCTCATACTCTAATTGTGCAGACCACACATTAAGCGTTACTAATACTATCGAACGTGATATTGATATAATCTTTTGAATGGGCACTTGTCTCAGAATTTGATCATGATTTGTTATGTTGTTTCTATATATTATTTCTATATCAATCAACTAGATTATTGTCCCGCGTAATACGCGAGTTAACATATATAAACTACCATAAAATATACGTTAGTATTTTTTTATAATAGGAGTAAACTTTGCCCCCTCAGGATTTGAACCTGGGTCTCCCCAAGCCCAGGACCATCATGGGAGGACTGAGATACCACTGAGGTTTTACCTCAATGATCGATAATATTTATATAAAATTGGTCTAAAATGTCATTAACTCTAGCAAAATCTTACCATTTATGTATTTTATAGTATTCATAATTTTTAAGTTTATTCCATTTTCAACATCATGTTGCTTTGTATACAAAAAGTGAAAATCAAACGAAAGCGTACTATTCATTCGCTTTCATAGTAACCATCGAGTTGGTCGGGCTAAAGCTTGCATTAGTGCGATTCAAATCGGTGCGTTAAATACTCATGTTCCAAAAACTAACTATACAATTAATTAAACATCAAAAAGAAATATCATTTACACTGTGTTCTTGAGTTTTTTCAAGGGGAGAAAGGAAAGGATTATAAAAGATTTCAAAACAAATTGTGTTCTTGAGTTTTTTTTAAGGAGAGAAAAGAAATGAAAAGAAATGAAATGAATGGGATTTTGTAGTTGATTTTGTCCAACAAATCTTCTTCCCATATTTGGGATGATTTGAAAGGATGAAAGTTATACCCCTTCTCTTCCACTCTCATCTCTTTCATTCTTTTCATTTCTTTAAAAAAAAAAACTAGAGAACAAAGTGTTAGGAAATTATGGTTCAAAATGGTTATCATTCTTTGCATCTAAATAACAATTCAAGATCTACTTTTTCGTCACATTATCGATCCCAAGCATTTTCTGTTTTAATAAAATTTTACTATCTATTTGTGATTTACAATTTTCAAAGTCAACCTAATCCATTATTTTCAACTATCCTGCACGCGGATAATTATTTTACATTTGTACATGAACAAATTAGTTCAATTTTTTATACATAACTTTTGCAATAGTAATATCTACTCAAATATAAAGCAAAATGATTCAAAAAGTCATAAATCATATTTTAAAATATGGAGATAAGTGAAAACTATTATAAAAATAAATAAATACGAAGTTTTTTACATAACTCATAGGATATATACACACAGTAACACATTTTAGCATCTATTTGAAGTTCATATTATTAAAAATTACATTAATATTAGCATTGAAGTTCTACAAAAGTATCTGGACTCTAAGGCTGGACGGAGCGCCCTGAGGAGGAGACCGGTACCCATCCGGTACCGGATTGAACACCGCGCCGACCCCCCGGTACCGGTAGGGTGGGGAGCAACTTGGGGACAGTGGTGCCGGTTGTGGTGCCTCTCTATTTGACCGTTAGGGAATTAAAAAAAAAGAAACCAATGGGACCCACATGCAACGGTTACATCCTCCCCTCCTTCTTCTTTTCTTTCTCTCTTTCTTTTCTTTCTTTCCTGTGTTCTGCTTCTGCCGATTTCTTTCTATCTTTTTTTCTTTCTTTTTTTTTCAATCAAACAATCAAAACAATCACAAAAATGAATAGAGGAAAGGGTAATTCAAAACAAAAAGATCCAGTTTTCTCCCAACTACCAAAACGTCGCAAAAACAAAACACCTCCAAACAATCACAAACATGAATAGAGGAAAGGGTAATTCAAAACAAAAAGATCTAGTTTTCTCCCAACTGTCAAAACGTCGCAAAAACAAAACACCTCCAAACAATCGCGATGTTATGCCACCTCCCCCTTCGCAAAATAACACCACCGAAAATGTTTATAGACCACATCCCGTTGATGAATTCTTGAGTAGAATGGATCCCTTGTTTTTCGAACCCAACCCGCCAAGTTCGCAACAAAATCTAGCCGGGTTTTCGCAATTTGCGGGTGGTTCATCATCACAACATTACGAAGAGGTTCAAGAAGAAGAAGAAGAAGATGTGTTTGAGGAGGTCGAGGAGGAAGAAGAAGAAGCAATACCCGAGACCCAAGTCCCGGTTAAAGGTAAAAGAGAGTGTCGTGGATGGGGGAAGGATGAAGAAAAGTGTTTGGCAAAAGCTTGGTTAAGCGTTTCCGAGGATCCATACACCGGAAACGCCCAAACGGCCGGATCGTTTTGGAAGAAGGTGAAGTTTGAGATGGATAGACACTTGAACCGTGATTCGGGACGTACCCCAGAAATGTGTCGGTCGAAATGGAAGGATTTGAAACATAAGGTGTCGGGTTTTTGTGGTATCTACAATGTTAGGAAAAGTAAGATGTTGAGTGGCCAAAGCGACGAGGATGTGTTTAAGGCGGCCGTGGCATTGTATATGCGGAAATACAATAACAAGTCCGGGTTTCCGCATGTAGAGGCGTGGCAAATTTTGAGAAAAGGGCCGAAATGGGCGGAGGTTCTTACCTTGGAGGGGATTTGTGAGGAGTCGGGTAACAAAAGGGCAAGAACGGAAGGGTCAAATGTCAATGTCCGTTCATCGGGGGAGGCATCGGTCCATGTTGACTTGAACGAGGACCAGTTGGATCAAGAAGAGGAAGGTGGGAACGACATCGATGCACCAGTACAGCCTGCTAGACCCGTGCCACCCCGTCGTAGAGCTAAGGGTAAGCAGTCGTCTACATCCGCCTCCACCACATCTGAAGAATTCTTGAAGATGGTCACCGAGTTGAAATGCGACAATGAGGATAAAAAGCGAATTCAGGAGGAGAAGATTCAGATGCAGAAGGCGATGATGGATAGCTATATGGCGGCGGAGGAGGCTAGGAAAAAACGGGAGGAGGAGATGACACGGATGGTCCAGAGTCAGCAACGACAGAACGAGATGGAGTTCGTCATCATGTAACAACCCTACTTTTAACATTATATATGTTCTAGTTATGTTGCCTATGATCTCGCAAGCCATAGTTATACTCGAAGCTAGTAGATAACGCCCCTAAATTAGCAATCTAAAGCTATTGTTCAATTCTAAATTTGATTTACAAAATACCATTGAACAAAAATTTTATTGATGATTAATCAAGTTATAAATGATAAAATGAGCCTCACAAGTTGAGATATCAATCAAAATTCTTATAAATGTCCAACAAATCAATCGCCAAACCAATTTAAGTAAATATGACATGAGAATAAAGATTTCTACCTCAAAGTATATTTATAAATTAATATGTACATAAAAGTGTTTAAATAACAATAAGTATATATATATGCTTAAAATAAATACAAGTTTATAAATTAAGGATTATGTAACAAATCAAAAATACAAAAATATGTACATACACATACATATCCACGACTTATATATATATACACATACTAAAATAAACAACTAAGTACACTACAAACAAATACCATTTAACCTTACAAATATTTATACACCTACATCTAACATATATACACTTTATATACACAAATTTATATATAAAAAAAAGAGACAAACCCTTCAAATTTCCCCCCCTTAAGGCCGGCCTCCCTCCCCCCCTTTTTCACACTTCACTCTTCCATTTCAAACAACTCTTTTCTCTCTTGGAACTCACCACCTCTTACACTCTTCACACACTCCTCTTATTCTCTCAAGAAAAACCTCTCCCCCTCCCTTTTCTCTTCCATTTTCGGCCAACAACAACAACAACAAACACCAAGTAAAAATCAAGTTAAACACTTAATAATAATAAGGATTAAGTTAGATTACTAAAGGGTTATATTAAGCAAGGGTTTAAGGATTGTTTTTGGGTTAGATTAAGGGTTGTTGGAGGCTCCAAAGGCCATGAAAATTCTGCCCACTTTCTTCATCAAAAACCAAGTTCAAGAGGGTATAATCTTCATCCTTTTTACTAGATCTAATCTTGTTTTTGTTTATATTCAAAGGTTTTATCAAAAACTCATACTTTCTTCTTGTTTCTTTGTAATATACACTTAATGAGGGCAAAGTTGATAGGATCTTTCTTTCCATGCTCATGCATGTCGAATCTAAGAAGAAAGATCCAAGGATTCAACAAGTTTAAGACCCAAAATATGATGAACCTACTGGAAATAAGTTGAAATAAAAGTATAAAACTCAGATCTATTGGTTCATGACAACAATAAGCTCAAAAATCACCTTTTCGGGTCAAATAACCACTAACCGAAAGCACTAAATTGCACATATCACACCACCACCACTATCACGATTTTGGACACCAAAATATGATGAACCTTCTGGAAATAAGTTGAAATAAAAGTATAAAACTCAGATCTATTGGTTCATGACAACAATAAGCTCAAAAATCACCTTTTCGGGTCAAATAACCACTAACCGAAAGCACTAAATTGCACATATCACACCACCACCACTATCACGATTTTGGACACCAAAATATGATGAACCTACTGGAAATAAGTTGAAATAAAAGTATAAAACTCAGATCTATTGGTTCATGACAACAATAAGCTCAAAAATCACCTTTTCGGGTCAAATAACCACTAACCGAAAGCACTAAATTGCACATATCACACCACCACCACTATCACGATTTTGGACACCAAAATATGATGAACCTTCTGGAAATAAGTTGAAATAAAAGTATAAAACTCAGATCTATTGGTTCATGACAACAATAAGCTCAAAAATCACCTTTTCGGGTCAAATAACCACTAACCGAAAGCACTAAATTGCACATATCACACCACCACCACTATCACGATTTTGGACACCAAAATATGATGAACCTACTGGAAATAAGTTGAAATAAAAGTATAAAACTCAGATCTATTGGTTCATGACAACAATAAGCTCAAAAATCACCTTTTCGGGTCAAATAACCACTAACCGAAAGCACTAAATTGCACATATCACACCACCACCACTATCACGATTTTGGACACCAAAATATGATGAACCTTCTGGAAATAAGTTGAAATAAAAGTATAAAACTCAGATCTATTGGTTCATGACAACAATAAGCTCAAAAATCACCTTTTCGGGTCAAATAACCACTAACCGAAAGCACTAAATTGCACATATCACACCACCACCACTATCACGATTTTGGACACCAAAATATGATGAACCTACTGGAAATAAGTTGAAATAAAAGTATAAAACTCAGATCTATTGGTTCATGACAACAATAAGCTCAAAAATCACCTTTTCGGGTCAAATAACCACTAACCGAAAGCACTAAATTGCACATATCACACCACCACCACTATCACGATTTTGGACACCAAAATATGATGAACCTTCTGGAAATAAGTTGAAATAAAAGTATAAAACTCAGATCTATTGGTTCATGACAACAATAAGCTCAAAAATCACCTTTTCGGGTCAAATAACCACTAACCGAAAGCACTAAATTGCACATATCACACCACCACCACTATCACGATTTTGGACACCAAAATATGATGAACCTACTGGAAATAAGTTGAAATAAAAGTATAAAACTCAGATCTATTGGTTCATGACAACAATAAGCTCAAAAATCACCTTTTCGGGTCAAATAACCACTAACCGAAAGCACTAAATTGCACATATCACACCACCACCACTATCACGATTTTGGACACCAAAATATGATGAACCTTCTGGAAATAAGTTGAAATAAAAGTATAAAACTCAGATCTATTGGTTCATGACAACAATAAGCTCAAAAATCACCTTTTCGGGTCAAATAACCACTAACCGAAAGCACTAAATTGCACATATCACACCACCACCACTATCACGATTTTGGACACCAAAATATGATGAACCTTCTGGAAATAATGAAACAAGAATGAAAATCCATTTTAAAGCACCTTAATAGCTTAAGAAATGAGGCTAAAATCACTATTTCGGTAAACGATTTTTAATCATAAAATGCTCAAAATGAGCAAGACACAAGAGAGGTTGAATTGATATGAATTTATATTGATAAAAGTTGCCTAAAAGGCCTGGGATTTTTAACCAAAATGTTTAGTGATGATTTCTAAGAATTTCCATGAATTATTGAATTTAAATGGTAATTAAAAGACATAAAAATCAATAAGTAAATTATGTAAATTAAGAATGGGGTTAAATCATCTTAACCATTGATAAAAATAACTAAAACCTACTGGAGAAAAAATAGTTAAAAGGCAAGAGACATGTGTTACATAATTTAAAGATAAATAATTAAGTAAAAATAACTAATTAAATATTATTATTAAAATTAATGGAAAATACACAAATAAAAGTATAAAACATGAAATTATAAATTAAGGAGCATGTATATCAGAAGATAATTCAAATGAAATTATTCATAATTTATAAAGGCAATTATGACACTTAAAAGTATTTTTAAGGAATTATTTAATTAATAAATCAATAAAATGAATAAATAATTAATTAAATAATATTAAATTAAATAAAAACTTATAAATCAGAAAATATTCATAAACACCAACATTATGAGATAACTAATGTCAAATATTATGATTAAACAAAGTATACAATGGAAATCATATAAACCAAAGCCAAACTACCGATATTCCAATAAACGTACAAAAACGTATAATGAGAAAACGACTCCTACCACCAAATCTCTTATAACTAAATAATGAGAGCATCATAATGCACTTAAACTCCATAATCTAATAACAACCAAAGATGGGCAAGTCTACTAGTATACATCTCATGATCTAGCTCACTAGTTCATGTCACGCGAACTTACGTCGTGAATATATACCATGGTTTAGGCTTGCTTGGGGAGCAACAAGACTAGACGAAGATCTCGTATTTGATCAACCCCTAACACTCTCAAATCAAGTGAGTCATAGCCCCCTTTCAAACTCTTTTATATGTTTTACTTGCGGGGTGAAAAGCATGATTATTTAAAATGACTTTCTCTTATGAAATGATTCTTTGAAATAATGATAATGATATGGGAATTATATTGTATGTTCAACATGTTATATGTTATATGATGAGCTTGAGTACTGTCAAACGGTGGTCCCCTGTATACTACTATTAACTCATTTGAGGCCTGTAGTTAGAGGGTTGCGCAACTAGGATTTGTCCCCTCATCCACTATTATAGGTAACGGTGGGATGGTTGGTCTGCCTTTGTGGCCACCTTCATTGCCAGTCTGGCCTCGCGGTGCTCTAACTACTATATATTCATGGTCGTCTCCATGGCACGACCCTTGGTTATCTTTATGCACATGATTGACAGCATGTGCTTATCATTATCTTATCATTTGGGACAATATATTTGATTATTGGGACATAACCGGTCTTAGTAGTGGCTCAAGAAAAATCTCATCAAATTATGTCATGGTAGTCTTACCTTTGACCAAGAGGTATTGATATTATTCATGGTTGGTTATTATTATTGATTGAACATACGGTTTGGGTATGGACAATACAATGGAATGCTTGGAAATTCTATGGCATATTATTTCTTGAATTGGATTAAATATATATGTGTTGTTAGCATAAACCTATGAACTCACTCAACTCTCGTAGTTGACACTTTTTCTTCATGCTTTTCAGGTCTAGGGCAGTAAGTTAGCATTTGGACCGCCTCATGGATGATGTGTTTAATTGTTGCATGTTGGACTAATAATACGAACATTTGATCTTTTGATAATGAATTTGGTTATGTAATGTTTATTAAACGTCAACTTGAACTTGTAACCTTTTTAAATTTGAATGGCATTTGAAACTTTGTGGTGATGTTTTATATTTAAATCTTTTGTACCATGTCGTTCTGTGACATCTCGTGTTCCGCCTTAGTCGGGGTGTTACAGAAAAATGGTATCAGAGAGCAAGGTTATAGAGAATTTTTGCTATAACTTACGTATTTTCAAACGAGTCGAATATTTCTTAAACAATTGAGTCGATCATAAAGTATTCTCGTTTTACTTATGCATAGCCTGATCAACTATGCCTAACTAAGAATTTAATATGGAATGATCGAAATGATTGTCTAAGGGATATTCAAAATGAGTCTTTTGAAAATAAGCTTTAAAAACGATTCTTGGTTCAAAAGATACATAACAAAATCCAATGTTTGCATTATCTATTAGAACCCTTAGTTAATACCCCCACTTGGCTAGTATTACTTTGTCCATTTAGATATAATACATGAGAGCTATGCACAAGTTGAATCCTAGTCATTACTTTAATTATAAATGGTTATGTTGGTCATGCGAGTCGAAGAAGAAGAAGAAGAAGAAGAAGAAGAAGAAGAAGAAGAAGAAGAAGAAGAAGAAGAAGAAGAAGAAGAAGAAGAAGAAGAAGAAGAAGAAGAAGAAGAAGAAGAAGAAGAAGAAGAAGAAGAAGAAGAAGAAGAAGAAGAAGAAGAAGAAGAAGAAGAAGAAGAAGAAGAAGAAGAAGAAGAAGAAGAAGAAGAAGAAGAAGAAGAAGAAGAAGAAGAAGAAGAAGAAGAAGAAGAAGAAGAAGAAGAAGAAGAAGAAGAAGAAGAAGAAGAAGAAGAAGAAGAAGAAGAAGAAGAAGAAGAAGAAGAAGAAGAAGAAGAAGAAGAAGAAGAAGAAGAAGAAGAAGAAGAAGAAGAAGAAGAAGAAGAAGAAGAAGAAGAAGAAGAAGAAGAAGAAGAAGAAGAAGAAGAAGAAGAAGAAGAAGAAGAAGAAGAAGAAGAAGAAGAAGAAGAAGAAGAAGAAGAAGAAGAAGAAGAAGAAGAAGAAGAAGAAGAAGAAGAAGAAGAAGAAGAAGAAGAAGAAGAAGAAGAAGAAGAAGAAGAAGAAGAAGAAGAAGAAGAAGAAGAAGAAGAAGAAGAAGAAGAAGAAGAAGAAGAAGAAGAAGAAGAAGAAGAAGAAGAAGAAGAAGAAGAAGAAGAAGAAGAAGAAGAAGAAGAAGAAGAAGAAGAAGAAGAAGAAGAAGAAGAAGAAGAAGAAGAAGAAGAAGAAGAAGAAGAAGAAGAAGAAGAAGAAGAAGAAGAAGAAGAAGAAGAAGAAGAAGAAGAAGAAGAAGAAGAAGAAGAAGAAGAAGAAGAAGAAGAAGAAGAAGAAGAAGAAGAAGAAGAAGAAGAAGAAGAAGAAGAAGAAGAAGAAGAAGAAGAAGAAGAAGAAGAAGAAGAAGAAGAAGAAGAAGAAGAAGAAGAAGAAGAAGAAGAAGAAGAAGAAGAAGAAGAAGAAGAAGAAGAAGAAGAAGAAGAAGAAGAAGAAGAAGAAGAAGAAGAAGAAGAAGAAGAAGAAGAAGAAGAAGAAGAAGAAGAAGAAGAAGAAGAAGAAGAAGAAGAAGAAGAAGAAGAAGAAGAAGAAGAAGAAGAAGAAGAAGAAGAAGAAGAAGAAGAAGAAGAAGAAGAAGAAGAAGAAGAAGAAGAAGAAGAAGAAGAAGAAGAAGAAGAAGAAGAAGAAGAAGAAGAAGAAGAAGAAGAAGAAGAAGAAGAAGAAGAAGAAGAAGAAGAAGAAGAAGAAGAAGAAGAAGAAGAAGAAGAAGAAGAAGAAGAAGAAGAAGAAGAAGAAGAAGAAGAAGAAGAAGAAGAAGAAGAAGAAGAAGAAGAAGAAGAAGAAGAAGAAGAAGAAGAAGAAGAAGAAGAAGAAGAAGAAGAAGAAGAAGAAGAAGAAGAAGAAGAAGAAGAAGAAGAAGAAGAAGAAGAAGAAGAAGAAGAAGAAGAAGAAGAAGAAGAAGAAGAAGAAGAAGAAGAAGAAGAAGAAGAAGAAGAAGAAGAAGAAGAAGAAGAAGAAGAAGAAGAAGAAGAAGAAGAAGAAGAAGAAGAAGAAGAAGAAGAAGAAGAAGAAGAAGAAGAAGAAGAAGAAGAAGAAGAAGAAGAAGAAGAAGAAGAAGAAGAGATGAGAAGAAGAAGAAGAAGAAGAAGAAGAGACCGAACCAATGGAAGACCCATCGGAAGACGATGATGCTAGAAGTGTTGCCTCTAGCCAACCTGGACGCCGCTCACCCTCGCCACCACCATCACCACCAGCCCCTAGAGCACCCACTCCGCCAAGGCAAGATGCACCCATGAACCTAAGCGACGGGCGATTTCCAGCCCAAGACCCATACTTTTAGCCGCGCCTTCCTCGTGATCATCCCTGGTACCATCTCGGACATAGGCGTCAAGGAGAAGAATCACATCGCCCAGTTTATGGGGTACCCCCTCCGCCTCCCATTGGTATGACACGTGAAGAAAGGGAGAGGGTGTGGGGAATAGCAAACGGGTTAAGGGATGCTAGACTAAGGGTAAGGACTCAAGAGGTGATGATGGAAAGGGCCTTGGGAGTTATGGATCGAACGGGAGCTTATGCAAGTTTGGCGATATCAGAAGTTCGTCGGGTTAATGAGGTGATATTTATGATGGGATGTGTGCTCGCGGCTGTTTGCACTCTCGTGGTAGCTCTCATGCTTAGGAAGTAAACCTAAGAGCTTCTTTATTTAAGAACTTATTCGATGTATGAACGTTTGTACCTTGTTTCAATTTCTTGAACTTTCTAGCTTATATGTGACGATGATCACATCGTATTTGGCATGTAGCAATTTTGTGAACTCATCTTGAATGATATATATGTATGCTTAATGCCTCTCTATGGTTACATGATGTGCTATCCTTGTTGTGTTATAGTTACCCCTATTATAAAGGTTATAGTTACAGCAGGAAATCAGTTCTGACCACTTTTGGTAGAACGGCCATATCTGGAGTTCTATTTCGTCTTTTGCCCTGATTCCAATTGGAGGTGAAACTTAACTCATAGGGATACGTTTTATATTTTATGAGTTTTTCCCAGATCGTCCATCTTAAGCCACTTTTATGTGCTCCAAGTTCGTACACAGATTCTGTAATTCTCTTAACTAACCGTGAAAGCATGGTTGATAAATTTTAGAATTTACCTAACCATTTATTTACTCATAATGACAAGTGCGTCGTGATTATAAAAAGGAATATGAATCGGGATATACATATACATATGTGTGCAAACGAGCCCTCTATGCACTAAATAACTTTAGATATACTCGTGTGAGATCAAGAAGTCGTGAGTCGAGTTTATGTCGTATGATTCAATACACGAATGACTAAACTATATTATCCTTTGTAGAGACATGGCACCACGAAGGACCGGCGGAGAAACAAGTGAAGAGGCCCAGCGAAGAGCCGAGTTAGCTGAGCTTATCTCCCAGCAAATCAATGCCGCCATGCCAAACATTGCCACCCAAATTGCGGAGAATGTGACCGCTACACTCAACACGGCTAGGAGACAAGATGGAGGAGGAAATGCTATTGACAGGAATGCCTACAAGGCTTTCACGTCTTGCAATCCCAAGGAGTTTCATGGGACAGAAGGTCCTGTTGGGTTGCTTACTTGGTTCCAAAGCATGGAAGCCAACTTGAACATCATTGATTGTGCGCCAGCTGACCGTGTTAAGTTTGCTGCTAGTAAGCTTCAAGGAAGAGCTCTTACTTGGTGGAATCTCCAAGCGACTACTAGAGGTCATGCAGCAGTCAATGCGTTGACTTGTGAGTAGTTTAAGGAAGAGTTGAAGCGTGAGTATTGTCCACGAGAGGAGGTACAAAAACTGGAGATGGAATTCTGGAACCATGTCATGAGAGGACTGGAATTGGAGGCCTATGTGATCCGCTTTCATGAGTTGAGCGTGTTGGTGCCGGAGATGGTAACCCCTGTGGCTAAGAAGGTTGAGAGGTTTATCTATGGGTTGGCACCAGAAGTTAGGTTGATGGTCACTGCTGCAAGCCCTACCACTCTTGAGCAGGCTATAAGTTTGGCAACCAGGCTAGTAAATGATTTGGTTAGGCGTGGGAAGTACACGAGAGGTGAATCAAGTTCGAGACAAGGTGGAGGAAATCGGTTTGGCGATCGCAAAGGGAATGGGCCGGATAAGAGGCAAAAGATTGTGAGAAACTATGGGGTTGTGGATGCTAACCCCAATCCATATCGTGGCATGCCTCCAAGGTGCAACCGATGTGGTTATAGCCACTTGGGTGAATGCAAGCGTTGCACAACTTGCAACCGCATGGGTCACCTTGCTACTCACTACCAGAGCGAGCCAAGGAATGAAAGACAACGAGGGGGATGTCACGAATGTGGAAGTACGGATCATTGGAGAAATGCTTGTCCTAGGTTGAGAAGAGCACAAGGCAACCGTGGAAATGGAAATGGTAACCGTGGCAACTTTAGGAATGTTGGGAATCGCGGGAACCAAGCAAACCGAGGAAACAATGGAAATCAAGTTAACCCAGGAAATGTTGGGAATCAAGCTAATGTGGGGAATCAAGGCAACAACGTTAACCAAGGGAATCGTGGAAATCAAGGAGGTCAAGCCCGAGGAAGGGTGTATGCCATGGGAGCGAATGAGGCACGTGATGACCCTAATGTCATCGTAGGTACGTTCCCACTAAATAATGTTTATGCCTCTATGTTATTTGACTCTGGAGCTGAAAGAAGTTTTATTTCCTTTGAATTTAAAGAATTGATTGATAAGAAACCTAGTGAACTTGATGAAACTTATTATGTTGAATATGCCAATGGAAACGAGTATGAAACTAAGGAAATTATCCCTGATTGCAAGCTGAATTTAGATGATAAGAGCTATAGTATTGACTTGATTCCCATAGAAATAGGAAGTTTTGATGTGATAGTAGGAATGGATTGGTTGTCGAAAATGCGTGCTGAAATACTTTGCCATGAAAGGATCATTAAGATTCCTTCAGATAACGGTGAAGTGCTAATAGTTCAAGGCCATAAGGCGGGAGTCCAACCCAAGATAGTGTCGTCTATGAAGGTGAGGAAGTATTTACGCAAGGAATACCACACGTACTTGGCACAAGTAGTGGATAAGCGAGTAAAAGATAAGGATCCTCGCAAGGTAACAGTAGTTAGAGATTTTCTAGATGTATTTCCGGATGAACTACCTGGACTTCCCCCAGCAAGACAAGTAGAGTTTTGTGAGTCCCTCGATAGCTACGGAACGCTCTCGAGATCGTCTATTGTTATGTCGTGAGTGCGGAATCCTCACGAGATAACTAGTTTGATTAGTTATCGTATATATTGCTAATTATATCAATATAATCAGCCTTATGTAATCTATCATTATTAAAACACAAAGTCTATAATCTATCAATTACATATAGATGAATAAGACATAATCAAATCTAAGTTGCTGTTGTCACATCAACATGCATCAACAAACTCCCTCTTGACAGCAGCATCTTCGATTTCTTCAGTCTTCAAAAAATCTTCATCATCCATCAAATAACAATCGTTTGCTATTTGCATGGATATTTTCATGTAAGCAAACTTGGAGAATCTTACGATATTTATCTTCTTCATTCTTCCAGAATGGTAAAAATGAGCATTCAGTATCGTACAATTTTCTCTGATCATTTCTTGAGAAGTTCACCAACTGCATTGGATCATACATCCTTCTCAACAAAATCTTCCTCTTTGAGTCTGCATACATCTTAGCTTCACCAGAATTTCGATCAATCTCCCAATTATCCAGTTTATCCAAGACATCTTGTGCCCATTTCTTGGCAGGGACTTTGATCATACATTTGATATCACGTTGAATATACTCAACACTTTTATCTGGCTTCACCACCTTCTTCTTTCGTCTTGGTTCAATATGAAACTTTGGTTTTTCAGAGTTTTTCATATTCGACCTCAACTTGAAATCTTCATGAAGGTTCTTACCAATCACATCTGCAAGACCATAACTACTTGGATTGATAATCCTGTTATTTCCTAGTTCATGTAAGTCTTCTTCACACAAACTTCTGAAATGTCTCTCACGCCATGCTAGATATTGACAACCTTCTGGTCTTTTAAGAACAAACAGCTTCAGTTCTTCATCATAAAACCAACTCCAGATTATTGTCTTATATCTTGCAGCATCTTTATCTGAGATATGAGTCCAATACATGATGGGTTTCAAAGTATCCCATGTGACTATATAATCATTGATTCTTTGACCAGGCACAAGTCTATCAATCTCATGTAGTGGATCATCTTCTCTGAGAGGTACAGGATAATTATTTGGATTAAAAGGTCTTGTCAAATTGATTTCCCAGTGAAAAGGAATCAATGCATCATCAATCCTAGCATATACCACGAAGTTTAAAACTTTAGCGGAGCTACTAATTGAAGTTTGAAGCATTCTTTCCTTAACTTCTTTCCTCTTTATCTCCAACTCTTTTCTTTCTTCCACTGATGGGTCTTCAGGAGTTGAGTCCCAAACATCATCAAACCCATAAGGTTTCTTGAATATATTCATATCCGGTTCAGGAACAAGCTCACCCTCCTCAAGTTCATCACCATCGAAGAGTAATTCTGTATCATCTGTATCATCTGTATCATCTGTTAAGATTACACAAAATGAACACCGGAATACAATGAATAATCATGATAATAATAATAATAATAATAATAATCATGATAATAATAATAATAAAGATGAAATATAATTGCATTGAAATAAGATAAATTACATTTACATGTCGTAAACTTATTACATGCAACCTAATATACACTTTATCAATCTTTATCAAAATCATAAGTTGAATCAGAATCAGAATCAGAATCAGAATCAGATTCCAAGGCTGTTTGCCTTTGAATCTGTAATTCTTTTTCTCTTTCAGTTTCTGCTTCTTGCTGTTTATCTAATAAGTTATCAAATACAGAATGAAAAGCATTTTCTTCGGTATTATAGTCATGTCCAAATTTTGCCTTAACTTCACGCTTTAATCGTTCAGTTTCAGCTTCAACTTGATCATCACTTAAATAATCAACCGATTTTGAAGAATTACCTGAATCAAGTGCTTCAATAACTTCAGCTTCTCGAGGAGCACTTGAACCACCCGCACCAGAAGTACCAGTCTGGGTAGTATCTCTTTCTGTCTCCCCCTGAGTCTCAACCCCTTTTCCTTTGTCAGAAACTGGGCGAGAATCACTCCTATTACCAGCATTATCAACATCATCAAACCCATAAGGTTTCTTGAATATATTCATATCCGGTTCAGGAACAAGCTCACCCTCCTCAAGTTCATCACCATCGAAGAGTAATTCTGTATCATCTGTATCATCTGTGTTAAGATTACACAAAATGAACACCGGAATACAATGAATAATCATTGATTCTTTGACCAGGCACAAGTCTATCAATCTCATGTAGTGGATCATCTTCTCTGAGAGGTACAGGATAATTATTTGGATTAAAAGGTCTTGTCAAATTGATTTCCCAGTGAAAAGGAATCAATGCATCATCAATCCTAGCATATACCACGAAGTTTAAAACTTTAGCGGAGCTACTAATTGAAGTTTGAAGCATTCTTTCCTTAACTTCTTTCCTCTTTATCTCCAACTCTTTTCTTTCTTCCACTGATGGGTCTTCAGGAGTTGAGTCCCAAACATCATCAAACCCATAAGGTTTCTTGAATATATTCATATCCGGTTCAGGAACAAGCTCACCCTCCTCAAGTTCATCACCATCGAAGAGTAATTCTGTATCATCTGTATCATCTGTTAAGATTACACAAAATGAACACCGGAATACAATGAATAATCATGATAATAATAATAATAATAATAATAATAATAATAATAATAATAATAATAATAATAATAATAATAATAATAAAGATGAAATATAATTGCATTGAAATAAGATAAATTACATTTACATGTCGTAAACTTATTACATGCAACCTAATATACACTTTATCAATCTTTATCAAAATCATAAGTTGAATCAGAATCAGAATCAGAATCAGAATCAGATTCCAAGGCTGTTTGCCTTTGAATCTGTATCAGAATCAGAATCAGAATCAGAATCAGAATCAGAATCAGAATCAGAATCAGAATCAGAATCAGAATCAGAATCAGAATCAGAATCAGAATCAGAATCAGAATCAGAATCAGAATCAGAATCAGAATCAGAATCAGAATCAGAATCAGAATCAGAATCAGAATCAGAATCAGAATCATGTCGTAAAATTATTACATGCAACCTAATATACACTTTATCAATCTTTATCAGAATCATAAGTTGAATCAGAATCAGAATCAGATTCCAAGGCTGTTTGCCTTTGAATCTGTAATTCTTTTTCTCTTTCAGTTTCTGCTTCTTGCTGTTTATCTAATAAGTTATCAAATACAGAATGAAAAGCATTTTCTTCGGTATTATAGTCATGTCCAAATTTTGCCTTAACTTCACGCTTTAATCGTTCAGTTTCAGCTTCAACTTGATCATCACTTAAATAATCAACCGATTTTGAAGAATTACCTGAATCAAGTGCTTCAATAACTTCAGCTTCTCGAGGAGCACTTGAACCACCCGCACCAGAAGTACCAGTCTGGGTAGTATCTCTTTCTGTCTCCCCCTGAGTCTCAACCCCTTTTCCTTTGTCAGAAACTGGGCGAGAATCACTCCTATTACCAGCATTATCAGCATCATCATCTTCATTCTCACGTCTTGGCTGAACTGCTGATAATCTGCAGACTTCTTCAGGAACATCTCCCCCTTGATTCTTGACCCAGTTGATCAAAAAGGTTAAAGTACCTCGAACATTTGTAAGATCAGACTCTAACGTATCAACACGAGCCTGAAGAACATCTATACGCCTAACCAAGGAGTAATCTGAAGGAATAGGAGGAAAAGTAGGCACTCTGGGCAATATTAATCTGGCAGGAGGCAAAAGTGGACGTAATGGTACACTGCCAGCAACAGTAGGAACTGATGCTGTTGAGACAGCAGGAATATCAGCAGCAGCTGCAGGTACTGAAGTATCCTCAGAAATTCTTGCACGCTTAGCTCTGCGATAAGTTAGAGGAGCATCCAGTGTCCTCTTCGATCCAACATTACTTGTACCTTCATGTACTGGACTTGATGCTATATCTCTAAGTTCCAATTGTTCTTGATAATCAGATACAACCTCTTGTTCAGCACCAACATTCTCATTCAGATTAACTTCTTCTTGAACAGATTGATTCGTTTCAGAAAGAACCGGTGAAGAATGACAAGCCTTACTCCGACGCTCACGGCGTAAAGCACCAGATACATCTTCTCGAGAAAAGTGATATGAATTATCACTTCCTGAAGCAGCAGGTACATCATGAGCCATCTTCGTTCGATGCTCATTACCAGAATCAGCAGCGACACTATCGTATTCATCTGTGTCTGCTTCAACTACATCATCATCACCATCAATCTCACTATCTGAATCATCAGAATCACCATCCGAACTATCATCTGAACTCTCTTCATCCTCATGATCAGAGTTGTCTTCATCATCCACCAACATATCATTCTCAAAGCGAGATCGATAATTTGGATTAATCAAATGACCAAACAATGGTGGATTATTTAAACCAGCTACATTTCGAGTATTGGCATCCAAATCAGCAAATATACGTAAAGGCCAAGCATGTGGTACATAGCGTGGAACTTAATCAATGATCTCATAAGTGGGAACTGTACGAAATTAGTCTTTAAGTTCGTAAGTTAAGAATGTACGAAGATAGACCTTAAGTTCGTTTGTTAAGAATGAACGAAGATAGACTTAAGTTCGTTGGTTAACAATGAACGAAGATAGCTCTGAAGCATACTAAATTCGTTTGTCACAAAAAAACCTCTAAATTCGTTAGTTGAAAGAAGAGTCTAAGTTCGTAAGTCAAGAATGTAGAAGATAGATTTTAAGTTCGTTGGTTAACAATGAACGAAGATAGCTCTGAAGCATACTAAATTCGTTTGTCACAAAAAAACCTCTAAATTCGTTAGTTGAAAGAAGAGTCTAAGTTCGTAAGTCCTTTTTGAGAACCTAAGTTCGTAGAGATGACGAAGTGTAAGTTCGTAAGCCCTTTTTGAGAATCTAAGTTCGTAGACAATAAACGAACAAGAAGTTCGTAGACAATAACGAACAAGAAGTTCGTAGACAATAAACGAACAAGAAGTTCGTAGACAATACGAACAAGAAGTTCGTAGACAATAAACGAACAAGAAGTTCGTAGACAATACGAACAAGAAGTTCGTAGACAATACGAACAAGAAGTTCGTAGACAATAACGAACAAGATTCGTAGACAATAAACGAACAAGAAGTTCGTAGACATGCTGAACAAGTTCGTAGTTAGGAATGAACGAAGATAGACTTTAAATTCGTTAACAATAAACGAAAATAGATTTTAAGTTCGTTGGTTAACAATAAACGAAAATAGATTTTAAGTTCGTTGGTTAACAATGAACGAAGATAGCTCTGAAGCATACTAAATTCGTTTGTCACAAAAAAACCTCTAAATTCGTTAGTTGAAAGAAGAGTCTAAGTTCGTAAGTTAGAATGTACGAAGATAGATTTTAAGTTCGTTGGTTAACAATGAACGAAGATAGCTCTGAAGCATACTAAATTCGTTTGTCACAAAAAAACCTCTAAATTCGTTAGTTGAAAGAAGAGTCTAAGTTCGTAAGTCCTTTTTGAGAACCTAAGTTCGTAGAAATAAACGAAAGTCAACTTCGTAGACATTCTGAAAATTCGTTAGAGAACAATAAACGAAAATAGATTTTAAGTTCGTTGGTTAACAATGAACGAAGATAGCTCTGAAGCATACTAAATTCGTTTGTCACAAAAAAACCTCTAAATTCGTTAGTTGAAAGAAGAGTCTAAGTTCGTAAGTCCTTTTTGAGAACCTAAGTTCGTAGAGATGACGAAGTGTAAGTTCGTAAGCCCTTTTTGAGAATAAGTTCGTAGACAATAAACGAATCAAGTTCGTAGACAATAAACGAACAAGAAGTTCGTAGACAATACGAACAAGAAGTTCGTAGACAATAAACGAACAAGAAGTTCGTAGACAATAAACGAACAAGAAGTTCGTAGACATGCTGAACAAGATTCGTAGTTAGGAATGAACGAAGATAGACTTTAAATTCGTTAGATTAAACGAAAATAGATTTTAAGTTCGTTGGTTAACAATGAACGAAAATAGATTTTAAGTTCGTTGGTTAACAATGAACGAAGATAGCTCTGAAGCATACTAAATTCGTTTGTCACAAAAAAACCTCTAAATTCGTTAGTTGAAAGAAGAGTCTAAGTTCGTAAGTCCTTTTTGAGAACCTAAGTTCGTAGAGATGACGAAGTAGTGTAAATTCGTTAGAGAACAATAAACGAAAATAGATTTTAAGTTCGTTGGTTAACAATGAACGAAGATAGCTCTGAAGCATACTAAATTCGTTTGTCACAAAAAAACCTCTAAATTCGTTAGTTGAAAGAAGAGTCTAAGTTCGTAAGTCAAGAATGTACGAAATAGATTTTAAGTTCGTTGGTTAACAATGAACGAAGATAGCTCTGAAGCATACTAAATTCGTTTGTCACAAAAAAACCTCTAAATTCGTTAGTTGAAAGAAGAGTCTAAGTTCGTAAGTTAAGAATGTACGAAGATAGACCTTAAGTTCGTTTGTTAAGAATGAACGAAGATAGACTTAAGTTCGTTTGTTAACAATGAACGAAGATAGCTCTGAAGCATACTAAATTCGTTTGTCACAAAAAAACCTCTAAATTCGTTAGTTGAAAGAAGAGTCTAAGTTCGTAAGTCAGAATGTACGAAGATAGATTTTAAGTTCGTTGTTAACAATGAACGAAGATAGCTCTGAAGCATACTAAATTCGTTTGTCACAAAAAAACCTCTAAATTCGTTAGTTGAAAGAAGAGTCTAAGTTCGTAAGTTAGAATGTACGAAATAGATTTTAAGTTCGTTGGTTAACAATGAACGAAGATAGCTCTGAAGCATACTAAATTCGTTTGTCACAAAAAAACCTCTAAATTCGTTAGTTGAAAGAAGAGTCTAAGTTCGTAAGTCCTTTTTGAGAATCTACGAAGATAGATTTTAAGTTCGTTGGTTAACAATGAACGAAGATAGCTCTGAAGCATACTAAATTCGTTTGTCACAAAAAAACCTCTAAATTCGTTAGTTGAAAGAAGAGTCTAAGTTCGTAAGTTAAGAATGTAGAAGATAGACCTTAAGTTCGTTGGTTAACAATGAACGAAGATAGCTCTGAAGCATACTAAATTCGTTTGTCACAAAAAAACCTCTAAATTCGTTAGTTGAAAGAAGAGTCTAAGTTCGTAAGTTAAGAATGTACGAAGATAGATTTTAAGTTCGTTGGTTAACAATGAACGAAGATAGCTCTGAAGCATACTAAATTCGTTTGTCACAAAAAAACCTCTAAATTCGTTAGTTGAAAGAAGAGTCTAAGTTCGTAAGTCCTTTTTGAGAACCTAAGTTCGTAGAGATGACGAAGTGTAAGTTCGTAAGCCCTTTTTGAGAATCTAAGTTCGTAGAGATGACGAAGTGTAAGTTCGTAAGCCCTTTTTGAGAATCTAAGTTCGTAGACAATAAACGAAAATAGATTTTAAGTTCGTTGGTTAACAATGAACGAAGATAGCTCTGAAGCATACTAAATTCGTTTGTCACAAAAAAACCTCTAAATTCGTTAGTTGAAAGAAGAGTCTAAGTTCGTAAGTCCTTTTTGAGAACCTAAGTTCGTAGAGATGACGAAGTGTAAGTTCGTAAGCCCTTTTTAAGAATCCAAGTTCGTAGACAATAAACGAACAAGAAGTTCGTAAGCCCTTTTTGAGAATCTAAGTTCGTAGACAATAAACGAACAAGAAGTTCGTAGACATGCTGAACAGACTGTTGGTTCCAAAATCAAATAGTTGATTTTAATAAAATTGATTAACACTTGTTTTGCCCGAAATTAGTTACAAAACATCTGTATCAACTAAATGAAACATAAACCATATCGATTTTACAAACAAATTAAGGATCCAATAGTTTAAAATTCAAAACGAAATTAAACCCTAAAAAATATATTTTAAAAAACGAATGAGTTCATGTAAAGATTGGGCAAAAACAAGAATCAAAATTTGTGGATTTGTGAATGACGAAGCTAGATAAGATACCTGAATTACTTATTTCAACAAGGATTGAAATAATAAACCGAGAATCGAATGAAATCAATTAATTTGATTGATGAAGAGATAGGGGTTTAAACAGCTTAAGTTCGTTATTCTTTAATAATTCTGGCAAGGAAAACCATAAAACGAATTAAGTGTATATATAGATAGATGGGTAAAAGATGGGTCAAACCGGGTCGGTTAGAAAGTCGGTCGAAAATAAGATAGAACGAAGTTAACCTTCGTAAAAACAAGTCGAACGAAGATAGAGATTATCTTCGTTAAAACCAAATGGAACGAATTTAGATAACGAGAATAAGTTCAATTTTCTGACGACAAATTCCAAACGAAGTTAAACACTATCTTCGTAAGAACAAATTTGTACTTAGAAAATTTTCCAGATTTTTCATCACTAACTCTCCACGATGCGACCCTTTGACCTAATCCTGTACATAGCAACAACTCGTTAAAAGCAACTTGTTCATGCCTTGTACCAAAAAGTACCATCATCTAAAATCATCATCATAATGTAAGTATTTTACAAACATTATAATCTTGAATTAAAAACAGAACCCCAAGGTCTAAAATCAACCATTAACAAACCTGAAAATAATCAATGAATATATTAACAGCAATACCAACCACGACCATGATACGGAGAGTATGTCGCTAATCATTGAGATGCTTGACGACAAACCATCTTGAAACACTTAAGTCCCATATTAGATGCCGTCTACAAAATTGACAAACAATGAATAGTCCAAAAATCCAATGAAGAACTTTATAAAGTTTCCGAAATCAAGTCATAAGTCAAGGTACGGGAATCAAAAGAAACATGTATCAACACTGATTATTTTCACTAAATACATGTATCAACACTGATTATTTTCACTAAATACATGATCAACCTGATTATCACAAAATTGACAAACAATGATTATTTTCACTAAATACATGTATCAACACTGATTATTTTCACTAAATACATGAAATGTAAAGTAAATAAATACTCTAAATACAGATTCATGTATTCTTCCTTCACGTGCTCATATTTGCATCACAATATTGTCATTTCATACCAAAAATCTTGTCTCAACACTATCATCAGTATGAATAACACAGTATCGCAACAAAGATCAGCACTCCAACTTTATCTTCTTAACCTGAACACTGCACACTTACCAAAAACTCATTAACGCAACAAGAGCAAAGGCACAATAATGCAGAAAATTCAAGTGAAAACACACAAAAATTAGGATTAACAATTACGAAATACTCAAGATTCTAATAAAAGATCAAGTGAGGTCATTCCATTGTCAAACCCTAAAGATCACCAAGTTATTAATTAAATTCATAACTTGTAAACACTGAAACTTGTGAGAATTCAAATAACATTGACTTACCACAAAAGATTTAAAAGATCATTTCCTAAACTTAAACAAATTAATGTCCATATCAGAAAATCTTCTTTTGAACTAAACACATAACCTCATCAAGAATTCAAATAACATTGACTTACCACAAAAGATTTAAAAGATCATTTCCTAAACTTAAACAAATTAATGTCCATATCAGAAAATCTTCTTTTGAACTAAACACATAACCTCATCAAGAATTCAAATGAATGAATTCAGCAAAACATATACTCAACAGAATTTAAGTAGAATCTCTCGTGCAATAAGAACTTATGAAAATACTTATTTTGACTCAATAAAATAGAAAAATAAATTAGAATAAAAATTACAGAATAATAAACTAGTCTATACACAATAGTTATCTTAATTTATTCATTATTTACAAGTGACTAGGGTACTGCTGATCAGATCAGATTAGCATTTACATAAGCCTACCTGCGAGAAATAATTCTCTTATTATTAGTTATGAACAGTGATCCAAAAACGATTACCAATATGTTTGTCCTCTTAAACACTCGGTACTTCCAGTCTCCTTTTTGGTTTGTGGCACTTTCGTATTACTTGAGCCAAGGACAGTCACCATGTAACCTAGTAAGTTACTCATGCCACAATTTTAGTTTGCGAACTTATGTGCCCCATATTCAGATACACTCTCATAATCGAAACAAGCACTAAGATTAAGACATTTGGTGATTAAAGTGAGAAAGTCTTTAAGAATCAAGTCAGCGGTGACAGGTCGGTGATTCCTCACGCGGAAAGCGACATAACTTGACTCACGTACGGAAATATACTTAACATTGCATAATGCCAAGTACTTGCATATTTGTGACATTAATTTTACTTTAAAGCACTTATGAAAACCCGTGACTTTCTATGAGACCCGTGTAGCGAACTTTCTGACAACCTATCCCAAGTTGGAAACTTTAGGTAGGCTAGGTATACAAAGACACCCCAAGGACTTACTTGTTCGAATCTCAAAGGCCACATTAGCTTCATACTTTCAACAGATTTATTTGATATTTGAATTTGAATATTTTGTCACAAATATACATAATTATAATGCAAGATCTTTCATAAGATTTAAAGGACTTGCCTATTTTAAGAACAAGTATTCTCAGCCATATATCTGAATACGTTTCCCATAAGAACATTGTATACAGTTAAGTTCAGATTATAAGGAAACCTTGGTACTTTGTGCCTATCGATACATCATATAATGGTATCACTGAACTGAGCATTTTAAAATACAATTAAGTAGGCTTAAAAGCTAAAGTATCGTCACGTCTTATCATGTAGTGCAGTAACCTTACTTTATTTATTATATTTTTGGATTTTCTATTTTTCAGATTTTTCATCACTAACTCTCCACGATGCGACCCTTTGACCTAATCCTGTACATAGCAACAACTCGTTAAAAGCAACTTGTTCATGCCTTGTACCAAAAAGTACCATCATCTAAAATCATCATCATAATGTAAGTATTTTACAAACATTATAATCTTGAATTAAAAACAGAACCCCAAGGTCTAAAATCAACCATTAACAAACCTGAAAATAATCAATGAATATATTAACAGCAATACCAACCACGACCATGATACGGAGAGTATGTCGCTAATCATTGAGATGCTTGACGACAAACCATCTTGAAACACTTAAGTCCCATATTAGATGCCGTCTACAAAATTGACAAACAATGAATAGTCCAAAAATCCAATGAAGAACTTTATAAAGTTTCCGAAATCAAGTCATAAGTCAAGGTACGGGAATCAAAAGAAACATGTATCAACACTGATTATTTTCACTAAATACATGACAACTGATTAACTAAATACATGTACAAACAATGATTATTTTCACTAAATACATGTATCAACACTGATTATTTTCACTAAATACATGAAATGTAAAGTAAATAAATACTCTAAATACAGATTCATGTATTCTTCCTTCACGTGCTCATATTTGCATCACAATATTGTCATTTCATACCAAAAATCTTGTCTCAACACTATCATCAGTATGAATAACACAGTATCGCAACAAAGATCAGCACTCCAACTTTATCTTCTTAACCTGAACACTGCACACTTACCAAAAACTCATTAACGCAACAAGAGCAAAGGCACAATAATGCAGAAAATTCAAGTGAAAACACACAAAAATTAGGATTAACAATTACGAAATACTCAAGATTCTAATAAAAGATCAAGTGAGGTCATTCCATTGTCAAACCCTAAAGATCACCAAGTTATTAATTAAATTCATAACTTGTAAACACTGAAACTTGTGAGAATTCAAATAACATTGACTTACCACAAAAGATTTAAAAGATCATTTCCTAAACTTAAACAAATTAATGTCCATATCAGAAAATCTTCTTTTGAACTAAACACATAACCTCATCAAGAATTCAAATGAATGAATTCAGCAAAACATATACTCAACAGAATTTAAGTAGAATCTCTCGTGCAATAAGAACTTATGAAAATACTTATTTTGACTCAATAAAATAGAAAAATAAATTAGAATAAAAATTACAGAATAATAAACTAGTCTATACACAATAGTTATCTTAATTTATTCATTATTTACAAGTGACTAGGGTACTGCTGATCAGATCAGATTAGCATTTACATAAGCCTACCTGCGAGAAATAATTCTCTTATTATTAGTTATGAACAGTGATCCAAAAACGATTACCAATATGTTTGTCCTCTTAAACACTCGGTACTTCCAGTCTCCTTTTTGGTTTGTGGCACTTTCGTATTACTTGAGCCAAGGACAGTCACCATGTAACCTAGTAAGTTACTCATGCCACAATTTTAGTTTGCGAACTTATGTGCCCCATATTCAGATACACTCTCATAATCGAAACAAGCACTAAGATTAAGACATTTGGTGATTAAAGTGAGAAAGTCTTTAAGAATCAAGTCAGCGGTGACAGGTCGGTGATTCCTCACGCGGAAAGCGACATAACTTGACTCACGTACGGAAATATACTTAACATTGCATAATGCCAAGTACTTGCATATTTGTGACATTAATTTTACTTTAAAGCACTTATGAAAACCCGTGACTTTCTATGAGACCCGTGTAGCGAACTTTCTGACAACCTATCCCAAGTTGGAAACTTTAGGTAGGCTAGGTATACAAAGACACCCCAAGGACTTACTTGTTCGAATCTCAAAGGCCACATTAGCTTCATACTTTCAACAGAATTTAAGTAGAATCTCTCGTGCAATAAGAACTTATGAAAATACTTATTTTGACTCAATAAAATAGAAAAATAAATTAGAATAAAAATTACAGAATAATAAACTAGTCTATACACAATAGTTATCTTAATTTATTCATTATTTACAAGTGACTAGGGTACTGCTGATCAGATCAGATTAGCATTTACATAAGCCTACCTGCGAGAAATAATTCTCTTATTATTAGTTATGAACAGTGATCCAAAAACGATTACCAATATGTTTGTCCTCTTAAACACTCGGTACTTCCAGTCTCCTTTTTGGTTTGTGGCACTTTCGTATTACTTGAGCCAAGGACAGTCACCATGTAACCTAGTAAGTTACTCATGCCACAATTTTAGTTTGCGAACTTATGTGCCCCATATTCAGATACACTCTCATAATCGAAACAAGCACTAAGATTAAGACATTTGGTGATTAAAGTGAGAAAGTCTTTAAGAATCAAGTCAGCGGTGACAGGTCGGTGATTCCTCACGCGGAAAGCGACATAACTTGACTCACGTACGGAAATATACTTAACATTGCATAATGCCAAGTACTTGCATATTTGTGACATTAATTTTACTTTAAAGCACTTATGAAAACCCGTGACTTTCTATGAGACCCGTGTAGCGAACTTTCTGACAACCTATCCCAAGTTGGAAACTTTAGGTAGGCTAGGTATACAAAGACACCCCAAGGACTTACTTGTTCGAATCTCAAAGGCCACATTAGCTTCATACTTTCAACAGATTTATTTGATATTTGAATTTGAATATTTTGTCACAAATATACATAATTATAATGCAAGATCTTTCATAAGATTTAAAGGACTTGCCTATTTTAAGAACAAGTATTCTCAGCCATATATCTGAATACGTTTCCCATAAGAACATTGTATACAGTTAAGTTCAGATTATAAGGAAACCTTGGTACTTTGTGCCTATCGATACATCATATAATGGTATCACTGAACTGAGCATTTTAAAATACAATTAAGTAGGCTTAAAAGCTAAAGTATCGTCACGTCTTATCATGTAGTGCAGTAACCTTACTTTATTTATTATATTTTTGGATTTTCTATTTTTCAGATTTTTTGTATTTTTGACTCTATCTATGTACGACTTAAACTACTAAAACACAAAAAGAAAAATTTAAGTTCTTTGAGAGAAACTACTCGGCATTCTTCATACCATTGAGTTGATATAACAACTCATGACGAGGTCTATCAAAAGCTTTAGTATAAAGATCAGCAAGGTTATCATCAGTAACAACCTTTTCTAAATGAATAAGCTTTTTCTCAAAACAGTCACGCAAAAAGTGATGCTTTATATCTATGTGCTTGGTGACTTTAAAGTTTTTCGGATTCTTAGTAATATCTATGGCAGACTTATTATCAATACAAATAGGAGAGTCTGAGATATCCATACCATAGTCGCGCAATTGTTGCTGTATCCAAAGTACCTGAGAACAGCATTGACCAGCAGCTATGTACTCTGCTTCACAGGTAGACTGTGCAACAGATGTCTGCTTTTTGCACTGCCACGATATAATTCTCCCCCTAAAAGTTGACATCCACCTGACGTTGATTTCCTATCCGAACTGCAGCCACCATAATCCGAATCAGTATAAGCTTTGAATTCAAAGGAACCATGCATGGGATACCAAAGCCCTAGACGAGGCTTGGCCTTCACATAACGAAGAATCCTTTTCGCAGCTTTCATATGTGACTCTTTCGGATTAGCCTGATATCTAGCACACATACAAACAGCAAAGGTAATGTCTGGACGTGAAGCCGTCAGATACATCAAGGAACCAATAATAGCCCGATATTGAGTTGCATCGACTTCTGGATCATTAGTCTTATCAGGACACAGCCCATGATTAGTCTGAATGGGAGTAATTGCATCTTTAGCATCGGTCATTCGAAACCTGGTAAGAAGATCTTGAACATACTTGCTCTGATGAATAAAGAACCCATCCTTCAGTTGATCCACCTGTAATCCAAGGAAGAAAGTTAATTCCCCCATAGCACTCATTTCGAACTTGGCCTTCATGCTCTGCTCAAACTCCTTGCACATGTTCTTATCAGATGAACCAAAAATGATATCATCAACGTAAACCTGTACAAGCAAGTAGTCCTTCCCTTTCCATTTGATGAACAACGTGCTGTCAATAGAACCTCGAGTAAAACCATTTTCATGCAAATGAGTAGACAGTTTTTCATACCATGATCGAGGAGCCTGATGTAAACCATATAGAGCCTTATCAAGACGATATACTCTATTGGGGAAATCTGGATCCTCAAACCCCTGAGGTTGATCTACATACACTTCTTCTCTAATTTCTCCATACAAAAAGGCACTCTTTACGTCAAGTTGATACACCTTTATACCTTGATAACTAGCAAATGCCAGAAATAATCGAATAGCTTCTAGTCTAGCTACAGGTGCAAAAGTCTCATCGTAATCAAAACCTTCTTGTTGCTCAAATCCTCTAACTACCAACCGAGCCTTATTGCGAGTGACAACACCTTTGTCATCCTTTTTACAACGGAAAACCCATCGCGTAGATAAAGGAGATTCACCATGAGGTAAGTCAACTAACTTCCATACATCAAGCTTCCGAAACTGAGCCAATTCGTCTTGCATCGCCTCAACCCATGACGGATCTTTAAGAGCCATTCCAACATTTTTAGGCTCAACTTGAGAGATGAAGCAAAAGTACAAGTACCAAGTAATTGCCCCAGAATCCTTAACTTCAGCAAACATACTTGACAAATTTTTCCTATTCTGATTCCTCGTGCGAACAGAGGCAGAAGCATCACCAATGATTTGCTCTACTGGATGATCCTTGTTGACTCTTGTTTGAGGAACCGAGTCGACTGTAAGATCATTCCCCAAGTTAGTCTGGACATGATGTTCTGGAGTTTTAGGCTCTTCCTGATTTTCACCTTCTGTGTCGTCAGTATCATAGAAAGGATCATCAGGTAGCGGTATATGTAAAGGATCAGTAAGAGTTTTAGGAGCAGTCTCTAAAGTAGAGTCTGCTTCTTTGGTCCCACTTGACTCTCCAGATTTAGAAGCAGGCTTAATGAAAGGTGAAGAAACAGGAGAAGAAACAGGAACCGGACCGCCTTCAAGTGGATCATGAAGAGTAACTACATCTTCCACAATCGGAACACCTGTAAAAGAAACAGGACCACGAAAAGAGGTGAAGACACCATCATAATCGAAGTCATTAGCAGGACCAATGTGTACAGCAGGTTTATGACTGACAATTACCACATTTGTACCAAAATTTACTTTGCCAGTTTTCTGATTGTACACACGCCGAATTGGTGTACTAGGTACATAACCTAAAAAGAAACCCTCCTCTGATTTAGGATCAAATTTACCCTGAGGAAGTACCGTAAGAAAAGTACAAGGAACACCAAATGGCTCAACATTTTGCAAATTGGGCTTTTTGTCGTGCAAAAGTTCATAACAAGTTTTCTTGAATCGTTTAACTGTTAAAACCCGATTTAAAATGTGACAAGCTGTATTCACTGCCTCCCCCCAGAAAGTAACAGGAAGCCCTGAATCAGCAAGCATCGTCCTAGCTGTTTCTATCAAAGTCCTGTTTTTCCTCTCAGCTACTCCATTCTGCTGTGGCTCATACGGTGCACTAAATTGATGTTGAATACCCTTGGTCAAGCAAAAAACCGTAAGAGTATTGTTCTTGAACTCAGTGCCATTGTCACTCCTGATTCTCTTAACTTTAACTTCATGGACATTCTCAACTTGTTTAACAAAATCCATAAACCGGTATGCGGTCTCGTCCTTTGTCTTCAAGAAAAATACCCATGAATACCTTGAGTAATCATCAGTGATCACCAAACAGTAGAACATCCCTCCAATGCTTCTTACGTTCACAGGACCAAAGAGATCCATATGAAGTAGTTCGAATGGTTTGGATATAGTGTTGTGCACCTTTGATTTATGAGGATTCTTGTGTTGCTTTCCTTTCAAACATGGTACACATTTATCTTCCATCCCAAACTTCTTAACTGGAACACCATCAACTAATCCAAGACTAACAAGTTCATTCATCTTCCGAAAGTTAATATGTCCCATTCTTCGATGCCAGAGGAGTGATTCAGACTCATTTGCTTTGCTCAACAAACAGAGGGGCTCCGTTGGATTATCAACACCTAAAACTAAGCCATAGATGTCTCTCTTCCTAGGAGCTCTGAGCATAATCCATTCTTCTGGAATAACGAAACCCGGCTTCAAGATGAATGCCTCTTTTTCTGTGAAATGAACATTGTTGCCCTTGTCACAGATCTGTGAGACACTCATTAGATTATGAGTAAGTTGTTCCACATAGTTTACTCTTTCTAGAGTAAGTTGTCCATTGACGACATCTCCCTGACCGGTGATGTTGCCGCCCTTGGATCCAGCAAAACAAACATACGACCCATTTATACCAGTAAAATTGGACAAGAGTTTCCTGTCCCCTGTCATGTGCCTGGAGCATCCACTGTCAAGGTACCATAAATGGATTGGTTTCCTAGGAACTCCCTGCACATAAAATGAGAGAAATTAGTTTTCATTGGGGACCCAAACCTTCTGAGGTTTGGGTCGTCCCTTCTCATCCCTTAGAATCAGTTCAGTCCAATACCCATTGCTAGAAGCCGTGGGTGGAACATGATTCTCATCTCGTCTTCTCACAGGAGAAGACTTCTGACCTCTCGTCGGAGAAGATCTAGGAGAATGAGGGCCATAAGAAGATCGAACACTCGAATGAATTTGATCATAGACTGAATTTTGACTTTTAGAAACAGAACGATCAGGTCGTGGAGGTGTTTGAAAATGATTTGAAATCCTATGAACATTTCCTGAGGAACCTTTCAGTGGAGATTCACGTCGTTGAGGTATAGTAAACGGTTTTGGAGAAGATTGAACTTTAGACTCATAAACCTGTTTATTATTACCCAACCCCCTTTTTCCTTCTGAAGTGGAAGCCTTTGAAGGAGAACCTGATCTTCGAGGTCTATTAGGACATACACTATAAACATGACCCTTTTCATGACAAGCAAAGCAAGAGAGGACCTTGAACTTTTTGTTTGTATCTACCTTTTTATCGGTACCTACAGATTCATTATTAGCACTAGTGTCCACTGACTTACTTGTTTTTCTTTGATTTTCCTTTTCAGGGTCTTGTTTAGTTGGTGAAATCCTAGACTTCCTAGCACCATCTTTCTCATGTCTATCTTTACTTGAAGATTTCTTAAGTGCAGGCATTAAGATGTGCTTTAAAACCTTAGTTGCTTCTTCATTAACGGCTAAGTTGTCTTCAGATTTTCTAATCCTAGACTGCTTAGGTAATGGAGTGAAACGTTGCTGACTTAATTTCTTCATATCCTCAATAGCAACATCCCAAACTTTATCAATCCTCTTAGGGTCAATAGATTCTAATGGGAATTCTAACTCAGTATAGACCCTATTACTCTTATGAAGTGTAAAGTGTACAATACTATCTTTCTGACCATAAGGAGTAGACTGATTTAAAGCAACACCTTTCAATTTCTCTTCCTTGTTAGGTTGAGAAGAACCTCCTTTAGACTCTTTTGTTCCCTCAGGCAACTTTGCCTCAGAAATTGAGTCTTTTGGTTTATCATCTACAACACTAGGTTGAAGAAGGATTTCAGGAATATTAGGTTCAACAGGAGTATAGTTATTATTGAAAGGAGGAGGCACATCTTTATAAGAAATCTTAGCCGTTTCAAAACTCTTAGAAGAAGAATTCTCAAACTTTTTCATATGCATCAAAAGCTCAGAATGTCTAGCAGAATCAGATTTAGCCTTAAATTCCAAGATTTCTATCCTAGCATCAGCAAGTTCCTTTTCTACGGTAGCACACTTTCTAGCTAACAAGGAATAAGCTTCACTACTTACTCTTTCGATAGCCACAGAATGATTGACTTTATCTTTCATTGCTCTAATGTCAGATTCTAAAGATCTAATCTTTTCCTTGAAAAATTTTTCCTTATCATTTACAGTTAGACCTTTTTTAATTAATTTATCTCTTTCATCATGAGCAGTATTGACAACAGATTCTAATTTCTTAATTTGTTCATTCTTTTGTTCAAGTTCATCAAACATGCGATTAACAATTTTGCAAACATGAACAATAGTATGTAAAGAATAAGATACCTGTTGGTCTGCCTCTTTGCAATCTGCCATGTAAGCAACAAAGTCATCCACAGTCATGCCAGCCGGAATCTCAAAATCTTGCATCTGCTCCTCAACAGTCTTTTCACTCTTTTCTGTGGCAGAATCATCTTTAACCTCAGCTGCTTTCACCTCTTCAGTAGCTTTCACTTCATCAAGGTTCTTGACTTCTTCTAACTCATTGTCAGATTCGGAATCAGTATCATATACACCAGCAGCAACAGATTCCACATTCGAACTATTAGTATTTTCATACAATTGCTCTTCACTGTGGTAGACTGTGGTGTCCATGAAATCATCTGGAGAATCAACTATTTGAGCCATATCATCAAGAATTTCGGCCAAATAAGCATTATTGTTCTCATCATGTGGAAGATTCCAAACATAAGAACCATCTGGTTGAACAGCTACTATAGCCTTGTCATTTCCAGTGACATTTGCAATAGGATCATCAGTTAACAAAAGAGCTCTAGTAGGATTTTGATTGAACGGACGATTACCACCTCTATCTTGACGTGCAGGAGTAACATTTGCCTCTTTCTTAGGCCGTTGACATTCTCTGGCAAAATGTCCAAAACCTTCGCAGTTATAGCATTTCACCTTTAACTTGTCAAATCCTTGAGTACCTCCTGTAAGCTGTCTTCCTGTTCTATTCATAAATTTTTGTACTCTCCTGGTGATCATTGCCAATTGCCATTTCAGATCCATTTCTTCAACATCATCTGGATCTATCTGATCGTAATCTTCATCAATAAGTGCTGGATCTGTGATTCTTCCTGCAACAAAAGCTTCATGTGTAGCACACATTGCAGCAAATACATTCATTCTACCCTCAGCTGATTTCATATTCATAGGCATGGATTTGTAACCTGCAGAAGAAGATGAAATGTTTCCGAATTTCATATTTCCAGTCTTTGCACCGTCATTAGCCCTTTTACCCTTGTTACCAGCATCAGTAGCCATGAATCCAAAAGAATCATCTCCATCCATTTGTGCACCACAATTGTCTGTCTCACCAGTATTACCAACTCCCGAAAAGAAAGCATTAACGTCAGCTGTTGGATTTTTCATAGTGGCATGATAGAGAGATGGATCCTGTGTGAAGTTGTCTTGAAGATCTTTTGCTTTATCCTTCATTTCTCTGTTTCTTAGAGTGGATATAACTCCATCTATTCGAAGAGATGCGTAATCAGCTCTTTCTTGCAATCCATGACGAAACTCTTTGTATGCTTTCGGCAAACCATCCAGGAATTTATCCACTATCTCAGTAGGAGTGTATCTAAGGTCAAAATATGCTAATTCAGCAAGAAGATGTTGATATCTCAGAATAAGATCCTCAACTTGTTCATTCTTTGTGGCATTGAAGCAATCAAATTGTTTCTTAAGCATTTTAATTCTATTTTTCTTCAATAATGGATCACCTTCACAATGAGCTTCAATAGCATCGAACAATTGCTTTGAAGTCTTGTATTCTTGTTTAGGAAACAAGTGCACCAACTCTTGAGGAATGCACATACGAAGTGTGAAAAGAGTCTTTACTTCAATGGCGTAGTTAGCCTTTTCTTCGCCCGTTAATTCTCCCACCTTGTATGTAGAAGTAACTCCATTCACAGTAAGAGTGGGCCATTCATAACCTTCAGTGATCATGAGCCACATATTTAAGTCTTCTCGTTGAATGAAATCTTCAAATCGACCTCTCCACGCCCAAAAGTCAGCTAATGAGACTAACTTTGGTGGAGAATTAGTACGCCCTACCAGATGATCATGATAAACTAGAGAATTGAGATATTGGGCAACAGCATTGTTGGTTGAGGATGAAGAAGCCATAAGTGAAAAATACTGTTCAAACGAAGATTATCTTCGTTCGTTCCTAACGAAGATCATCTTCGTTAGTACAACTTACCATCAATATCTATGCCTTGTTATTTTCCAAGTACTTTATGTACAAGAACCTAACATATATTATGTTTGTACTTGTATGATATACATAACAAACATCATATATAAACATATAAATAACACCAAAACATGTAATCAATCATTATTAAAACACAAAGTCTATAATCTATCAATTACATATAGATGAATAAGACATAATCAAATCTAAGTTGCTGTTGTCACATCAACATGCATCAACAAGTTTACTATCGATTTAGTTCCCGGGGCAGCCCCCGTGGCTAAAGCACCGTATAGACTAGCGCCCTCCGAAATGCGAGAACTCTCAGAGCAATTGCAAGAATTGCTTGATAAAGGTTTAATCCAACCTAGTTCTTCGCCATGGGGTGCGCCAATTCTCTTTGTCAAAAAGAATGATGGATCTTTGAGAATGTGCATCGACTATAGGGAATTGAATAAATTGACGATCAAGAATAGGTACTCGCTGCCGCGAATAGACGATTTGTTCGATCAACTGCAAGGAGCGTCGCATTTCTCGAAAATTGACCTTAGGTCCGGCTATCATCAGTTGAGGGTACGAGAAGAAGATGTACCTAAAACGGCCTTCAGAACTCGCTATGGGAATTATGAGTTTCTAGTGATGCCATTTGGTCTCACAAATGCGCCAGCCGTTTTCATGGACCTAATGAATAGGATTTGTAGGCCATACTTGGACAAATTCGTCATAGTGTTCATCGATGACATTTTGATATACTCTAGAAGTAAGGAGGAGCACGAGAAGCACCTGAGGATAATCTTGCAGTTACTTAGAGACGAGAAGCTATATGCCAAGTTTTCTAAGTGTGAATTTTGGCTCCGTCAAGTCCAATTTCTGGGGCACGTTGTGAACGAAGAAGGGATTCATGTAGATCCGTCTAAGATAGAAGCAATCAAGAAATGGGAGACACCCAAGACACCAACGGAAGTGCGTAGCTTCCTAGGTTTGGCGAGTTATTATAGGAGGTTCATTCAAGGATTCTCTAAGATTGCGGTACCTTTAACCCAATTGACCCAAAAGTCAAGAGAGTTCGAATGGGGTGAAGAACAAGAACAAGCGTTTCAAACGCTTAAGAACATGTTGTGTGAGGCACCAATACTAGCATTGCCGGATGGAATGGAAGGATTTGTAGTGTATTGTGATGCGTCAAATAAAGGGCTAGGGTGCGTACTGATGCAAAGGGACAAAGTTATTGCGTACGCATCTAGGCAATTAAAGCCACATGAGAAGAATTATTCGACACACGATTTGGAACTAGGAGCCGTAGTGTTTGCCTTGAAGATATGGCGACATTACCTTTATGGCACCAAGTGCACCATATTTACCGATCACAAGAGCTTGCAGCACATCTTCGATCAGAAGATGTTAAACATGAGGCAAAGGAGGTGGATGGAGCTGCTTAACGATTACGAGTGCGAAATTAAGTACCACCCCGGAAAGGCGAATGTTGTTGCTGACGCCCTTAGTAGGAAGGTGAGCACTAGGGTGTCGAGGACAAGAATTTATCACTTACAGGTGAAAATGTCTCTAAGGGACAGATTCTTAGAAGATCAAGCAAAAGCTTTTGAAGGGAAGAACATTGAAGAAGAGGCGTTGAGTGGGGTAGAAACCAGGTTCGATAGGGATGATGAAGGCATCTTGTACTTCAAAGGAAGAGCTTGGGTCCCAAAGATCAATGGGCTGAGAGAGGTATTAATGATGAAGCTCACAATTCAAAATACTCGATTCATCCAGGAGCGGATAAGATGTACCAAGGTCTAAAAAGGGACTTTTGGTGGCCTGGGATGAAAAGTGATGTAGCTCTATATGTGAGCCGATGCATGACTTGTGCGATGGTCAAAACTGAGCACCAAAAGCCAGCTGGACTTTTAAAGCAGCCGGAAATTCCCGAGTGGAAGTGGGAGCAAATAGCAATGGACCTAGTGACGAAATTGCCTCGGACAAAGAAAGGTCATGATGCTATATGGGTGATTGTTGATCGTCTTACTAAATCAGCCCATTTCATCCCCATCAAAGAAGATTGGAACACTGAGCGTTTAGCGCGTCTGTATGTTGAAAAGATTGTGACATTGCATGGTGTACCTCTGTCCATAATATCCGATAGGGATGGTAGGTTTACCTCACGTTTCTGGGGTCTTGTGCAAGAAGCAATGGGCACTACGTTAGCATTAAGTACGGCTTACCACCCACAAACGGATGGACAAAGTGAGCGTACAATACAAACGCTGGAGGATATGCTAAGGGCTTGCGCATTAGAGTTTAGTGGAAGTTGGGATGAACACTTGCCATACGCGGAATTTACTTACAACAATAGTTATCACTCTAGCATACAATGCGCGCCGTTTGAAGCTCTATACGGGCGTAAATGTAGATCACCCATGTGTTGGGTAGAGGCGGGTGAGAGAAGCCTAGCCACCGTTGATTTTGTCCAAGAGACAACGGACAAGGTGGCGATCATTAAAGATAAGCTTAAGGCCGCAAGAGATCGGCAGAAGAGTTATGCGGATCGAAGGAGGAAGCCCCTAGAGTTTGAGGTTGGCGACAAGGTACTATTAAAGGTGTCGCCATGGAAAGGAACCGTAAGGTTCGGCAAAAGAGGAAAGTTGAGCCCCCGATACATTGGGCCATTTGAAATTGTTGCTAGAATCGGCCCCGTGGCCTATAAGCTGAAATTACCCCAAGAATTGGGAGATGTTCATGACACATTCCATGTGTCGAACCTGAAGAAATGTGTGGCGGATGATTCGAAGGTGGTCCCACTTGAAGAACTACGTGTGGAAGATAAGCTCCAATTTTGTGAGGAGCCAATAGAAGTTCTCGATCGCGATGAGAAACGCATAAAGAGAAGCAAGATCCCTATTGTTAAAGTTAGATGAGATACGAAACGCGGACCCGAATTCACGTGGGAACGCGAGGACTTTATACGCGAGGAATATCCTCACTTACTCCCCAAGCAAATTCAAATTCCGAGACGGAATTCTTCTAAGGGGGTAAGGATGTAACAACCCTACTTTTAACATTATATATGTTCTAGTTATGTTGCCTATGATCTCGCAAGCCATAGTTATACTCGAAGCTAGTAGATAACGCCCCTAAATTAGCAATCTAAAGCTATTGTTCAATTCTAAATTTGATTTACAAAATACCATTGAACAAAAATTTTATTGATGATTAATCAAGTTATAAATGATAAAATGAGCCTCACAAGTTGAGATATCAATCAAAATTCTTATAAATGTCCAACAAATCAATCACCAAACCAATTTAAGTAAATATGACATGAGAATAAAGATTTCTACCTCAAAGCATATTTATAAATTAATATGTACATAAAAGTGTTTAAATAACAATAAGTATATATATATGCTTAAAATAAATACAAGTTTATAAATTAAGGATTATGTAACAAATCAAAAATACAAAAATATGTACATACACATACATATCCACGACTTATATATATATACACATACTAAAATAAACAACTAAGTACACTACAAACAAATACCATTTAACCTTACAAATATTTATACACCTACATCTAACATATATACACTTTATATACACAAATTTATATAAAAAAAAGAGACAAACCCTTCATTTCCCCCTTAAGGCCGGCCTCCCTCCCCCCCTTTTTCACACTTCACTCTTCCATTTCAAACAACTCTTTTCTCTCTTGGAACTCACCACCTCTTACACTCTTCACACACTCCTCTTATTCTCTCAAGAAAAACCTCTCCCCCTCCCTTTTCTCTTCCATTTTCGGCCAACAACAACAACAACAAACACCAAGTAAAAATCAAGTTAAACACTTAATAATAATAAGGATTAAGTTAGATTACTAAAGGGTTATATTAAGCAAAGGGTTTAAGGATTGTTTTTGGGTTAGATTAAGGGTTGTTGGAGGCTCCAAAGGCCACGAAAATTCTGCCCACTTTCTTCATCAAAAACCAAGTTCAAGAGGGTATAATCTTCATCCTTTTTACTAGATCTAATCTTGTTTTTGTTTATATTCAAAGGTTTTATCAAAAACTCATACTTTCTTCTTGTTTTCTTTGTAATATACACTTAATGAGGGAAAAGTTGATAGGATCTTTCTTTCCATGCTCATGCATGTCGAATCTAAGAAGAAAGATCCAAGGATTCAACAAGTTTAAGACCCAAAAGTGTCATTATAGATTAGTAGCTTTTAAAGTGACTTTCTTTTTGATAGATCTATATGTTTTTGTATGTTTTTGAAGAGTATATTCTGAGATTTTTTATTTAAAAGATGTTTTTATGTTGTTGAATGTTAGATCTATAAAAGTTGATATTAAAAAGTGTTGATTTGAATGCATGTATGCTGGATTTAAGAAAGTTGGATCTTTTGTTGGATTATGAGATGGATATGGACTTGTTATAAGTGAAAAATATGTTAATATTAATGTTAATATTCTGGAAAAATTGATGAAATAACAAAGAGACAAAGCTTGGACCAAAACATGTTAAAATAAGCTAGAAATCATAAACCGAAAACACGGAAAAATGCATTTTGAGCACACACACGCACCATAATCTTATGACCAAGGAAATATGATGAACCTACTGGAAATAAGTTGAAATAAAAGTATAAAACTCAGATCTATTGGTTCATGACAACAATAAGCTCAAAAATCACCTTTTCGGGTCAAATAACCACTAACCGAAAGCACTAAATTGCACATATCACACCACCACCACTATCATGATTTTGGACACCAAAATATGATGAACTTTCTGGAAATAATGAAACAAGAATGAAAATCCATTTTAAAGCACCTTAATAGCTTAAGAAATGAGGCTAAAATCACTATTTCGGTAAACGATTTTTAATCATAAAATGCTCAAAATGAGCAAGACACAAGAGAGGTTGAATTGATATGAATTTATATTGATAAAAGTTGCCTAAAAGGCCTGAGATTTTTGACCAAAATGTTTAGTGATGATTTCTAAGAATTTCCATGAATTATTGAATTTAAATGGTAATTAAAAGACATAAAAATCAATAAGTAAATTATGTAAATTAAGAATGGGGTTAAATCATCTTAACCATCGATAAAAATAACTAAAACCTACTGGAGAAAAATAGTTAAAAGGCAAGAGACATGTGTTACATAATTTAAAGATAAATAATTATGTAAAAATAACTAATTAAATATTATTATTAAAATTAATGGAAAATACACAAATAAAAGTATAAAACATGAAATTATAAATTAAGGAGCATGTATATCAGAAGATAATTCAAATGAAATTATTCATAATTTATAAAAGCAATTATGACACTTAAAAGTATTTTTAAGGAATTATTTAATTAATAAATCAATAAAATGAATAAATAATTAATTAAATAATATTAAATTAAATAAAAACTTATAAATCAGAAAATATTCATAAACACCAACATTATGAGATAACTAATGTCAAATATTATGATTAAACAAAGTATACAATGGAAATCATATAAACCAAAGCCAAACTACCGATATTCCAATAAACGTACAAAAACGTATAATGAGAAAACGACTCCTACCACCAAATCTCTTATAACTAAATAATGAGAGCATCATAATGCACTTAAACTCCATAATCTAATAACAACCAAAGATGGGCAAGTCTACTAGTATACATCTCATGATCTAACTCACTAGTTCATGTCACGCGAACTTACGTCGTGAATATATACCATGGTTTAGGCTTGCTTGGGGAGCAACAAGACTAGACGAAGATCTCGCATTTGATTAGCCCCTAACACTCTCAAATCAAGTGAGTCATAGCCCCCTTTCAAACTCTTTTATATGTTTTACTTGCGGGGTGAAAAACATGATTAATTAAAATGACTTTCTCTTATGAAATGATTCTTTGAAATAATGATAATGATATGGGAATTATATTGTATGTTCAACGTGTTATATGTTATATGATGAGCTTGAGTACTATCAAACGGTGGTCCCCTGTACACTACTATTAACTCATTTGAGGCATGTAGTTAGAGGGTTGCGCAACTAGGATTTGTCCCCTCATCCACTATTATAGGTAACGGTGGGATGGTTGGTCTGCCTTTGTGGCCACCTTCATTGCCAGTCTGGCCTCGCGGTGCTCTAACTACTATATATTCATGGTCGTCTCCATGGCACGACCCTTGGTTATCTTTATGCACATGATTGACAGCATGTGCTTATCATTATCTTATCATTTGGGACAATATATTTGATTATTGGGACATAACCGGTCTTAGTAGTGGCTCAAGAACAATCTCATCAAATTATGTCATGGTAGTCTTACCTTTGACCAAGAGGTATTGATATTATTCATGGTTGGTTATTATTATTGATTGAACATACGGTTTGGGTATGGACAATGCGATGGAATGCTTGGAAATTCTATGGCATATTATTTCTTGAATTGGATTAAATATATATGTGTTGTTAGCATAAACCTATGAACTCACTCAACTCTCGTAGTTGACACTTTTTCTTCATGCTTTTCATGTTATAACACGAATTATAACACCGAATTCAAGTCATCAATGGTGGATTTGGTGAGTGTGTGTTCTTGGTGTTTGTGTGTGTTTTGAGAGAGAATTGTGTGTTAAAGTTATCAGGTATTAAAGTTATGAAAGGATTATACAAAAGTTATGATCTATAAGGTATGAGAGGGCTATATATAGTCTAACTACACAATTATGCTAATTGTCACAATTAGCCCCTCAACCTTAGTGATCATTTATCTATGATTTAATAACAAGAAATTCCTCTAATCTAGATTACAATTTATCACTATTTTTGGATTTCTAACATTCTCCCCTTAGTGATACATTGTAATGAATGAAGTACGTGTTATATTGTCTTGTAGGAATGAATTTGATGAGCCCGGTGGTGAAGACAATTGGAGTGTTGAAACAAGTTTTCAAAGCTTTCTCTTTTGTCTTTGAAAACTTGATTCAGTCTTGGTCTTGGACTTCTTGAAATTAAATCATGTGATGATTCTCAATGTTCTTTTTGAACAGAGAATAATGAATGCGTGTGTTTTGAATCTTCGAGGATTGTTGAATCATGAATCAGAGTTGTCTTTGAAATGCGGAAGGTATGAATCTTGGTTTTGATTTTTCAATCTTCGAATTTTGAGTGAAATTCAACTTATCGATTCTTCATTCTTTGATTCTTGAGTGAATCTCATCTTCTTGAAATAAATTTTCATGAATATGTACTCTCCCCCTTGATGTATGCACTGTAGTTTCTTGATAAAATGTAGTTGTATGAATTGAAGATCTTGCATGAAGTGTGTTTGATGAAGACTCTTTTGAAGCTTTACTTCTTTGACTTGAATCTTCTGACAAATCTTTCAACCTTTTTGAAGCTTTGATCTTTTTCACATCAACTTGAACACTTTGGAGAGTAAGCATTTGAATGAAGTTTGGATGAAATTCTTATGAAGTAATCATGCTCCCCCTCAATCCATGAGTATAAACATTTTGGAGTGTCTTTGGATTTTTGAAGCATCTTAAGTGAAAATCTTTCATCTTTGGTTTCATTCTTATCTTTGAAGTTAATTCAGATTCCCCCTTTTTAAAGCCAAAATCTCAATCAACTAAAATCTAGTGAAAATCTGAATACAAGAGACTATTGACACATCATGAAGAATTTTCTCCCTCTATACACAAACTTTGAAAAACCTAAAACCTATTGAAACAACCAAACACAAACTTTTCTCCTTGTTTCCTTATCAATCAGTAAATCAATCATAATATTTTCTCCCCCTCATAATGACAAAATTGGGAACCAATGTCATTATGTACACATTTGATTGATTAAATGTCAAAAGGAATAACATGAGCACATGAAGAAATGTCAACCATCAAAACATCAACCCAAACCATTAGCCCAACCCAAGAAATCCTAGGGTGACTAAAATGTAAGATCGAAGTTGTTGAGTCCCAATGTTTGTTGTAAATTTAATGATGACAAATCTGACCTATAAACACTTAGTAATCTTTTGGTTCTTGTAAACGGATCTGGGTCAGACTAAGCTTACACAGCTTGCGATAGGTAACTGACCCAGATCACGCTTCATGTTCGTAATTGTAATACTATATGGAAGCAAGTGTTATTCAAGCTGCATCAACAATATTAAAGCATTCAATCCAAGTCGAAGAGGAGGATTGAAGATAGAGGACCAAACTGTTAGTGGAAGACAGATTGGAACTAGCAGTCAGCTTGGAACACTTAGGCAGATTGGTGCCGTGACAAACCGCCCAATCTGTATCAACAATCAAAGTGAAGATAACAACCTGGATTGAAGATAAGGACTATGACGTGACTAGGAATATTCCTAGTATCCAGGTTGGTGGTTGTTTACATATGCGTGTCCATACTCTTATTGGACGATGAAGAATGTGCTGCAGTACGTGGGGGACCACAAGTACGATGAAGGCACGATCGATTATTCTTTTGATCGTCCAATACAAGAAGACTACGTGGTTGATTTGGACACCAAGTGACGAGGAGCTTTCGCCTATAAAAGCAACACTCCTTGTATGCATATGTGTGGCATTTCCTGAGAATCATTCTTCACACAAAGTTTCTCTGCTCTTACACACAGCTTAGTCTGTACGAGATCAGCTTGGGCTGAGTCTCTTGAGCTGAAACTTATTGATTGTTGTTTGTCATTTCATAGGGTTGTTTAGATATTTGTAGGCTATCTTTATTCCGCAACAACCCTGTAATTCTTTGTATAGATTATTTCTTAATAAAGAGTTACATTTGAAAATCACAATCTGTGTTCAAGAATGCTTTTATCCTTTACTGCTTTACTGTTTTAATGATTCTTGTTCTTTACATGCATTAAGTATTTTGAGTCTTAAAACGTTGCTTAAAAGGTTTGTAAAGTTCGAGAAAAGTTGTATTCACCCCCTCTACAACTATCCTGTGTACAATATACTTTGGTATATTGATACACCCTTGGACGTAACAATTGGTATCAGAGAGGTGGTTGAGAATTAACTTGACTTGATCCTTGCATATTTTCATTTATAGTAAAGCGTAATGTCATCTTATATTGATAATGGTTCTTCAACCCGACCACCCATGTTTGACAAAGATGATTTCAGTGGGTGGAAAGGTCGAATGTCTTTGTTCCTTGAATCCATCGATAACAATATGCCTGACATCCTTCAGGATGGTCCTTATGTTCCTACTCAGACTGTAGTGATTG